>CM060846.1:280818011-281373011 GCA_030762175.1 Metallyticus violacea | reverse complement strand
AAATTGTGAACATGTCTAAGAATTCTTTCCTTTTTAAAGATAATACTAACAATTCTGTTTCAGAAATGTTGGCTATTTCTGTTGTTTAGGCCACATAACTTCTATCTTGCAGCAAAATATCAAAAAATTCAATTTGTTCTTTCCAACGGTGAGCTACTTATTCTCTTGTAGCAATAGTCGAAAGTGTGCATTCGGTTACTAATTGCGGGATCGCTTTGTTGCATAAGGCGAGGCTCAAACAAATGGATGGCATGGTAATATTAACCTCTATTTTAATGTTCTTTATATTAGCGTCAAGGTATGGAAATCTCACCGTATTCAAAATTTAAAAATACTGCCATACGAAGTAAGTTGCACTTGTTGCTTTAAACTTGCAACACTGCGCAAAGGAGCAGAGTTCACGTCCTACGAAACCACTTTCACTTTATTATCGACAGTAGATGTATCGTAGCACAAGTATAAAGTGGCGTATCAACTAGAAACCTACTCCAACATTGAAGTATGAGGAATAGTGCCATTTTTTATGGGCAGAGCGTCTGATTGCATGGATATTGATCATGAAATTTCGTGTGTCGCATTCAGCCTACTGAAATGTACAGCAGTTTTGACAAAGCTGTACAGACTGATGCTCATCGTAAGGAAGAGGCCAACAACATCAAGCACAGAAGACATTGTGATGCACATTGATACAATAGATCTCAGCAATCTCAGAGTGACCGTCACAGAAATTCCACAGGAGTATCTCAATGTTCATTTCATCGTCCTAGATTTTCTAGTGCGTATTTCCATTGCTAGGAATTGAAAAATTAATGAAACGTGTCGACAAGGTTGACAGAGACTGAGTGACTAGATATAGGTAAACTCAGTCCCTGCTAAATTTCCTTACGACAAAATCTTTCCTCCTACTTTTCCCTGACTTGAAACTGATAAGCAACTAGTATAACAAGTATTTGGTTAGTGTGGTTAAAACTTTTGTCATATATTATGGTTAAAACACTGTAGTAAATAGTATTTTGTTACTTGACTTAAATATCATATAGAAAACTGCCAAGCTCCTTCATTATTTTAAGGTAGAGAAAGAAACACACAAAAAATTGTTTATCGAATTGAAATTTTGTGATATCTTGATTCGCTAACTATATAATATTTGCCCCTAACTTTTTTAATTCTTTCTGTTCGATTGTTTCTTTATTTTGTCTTTGCTTCTCAATGAAACATAAATGTTTGATTGATGTCCTTCAATGCATGGATTAATTTTAGATGTTGGAATGATTACTATAATAAGCGAATGGAAAGACTCTGTTTGTGGCCCTGTTACTTGTGGCTGTAAAATAGGCCTGAAGTGATGGCAGAAATGGCACATCTAGTGCGATGTGTCTCAAAGATGTAATCAGTGAACATTAGAATTTTACTTTCTTCAGACTGGATGGGCAGGATGTCAGCGAAACTTGGGCCAACGTCTTCTGAATATTGAAACGGTAGCCCGAAAAAAGTACTTAAGCAAAACTTTGAAATATTTTACAAGATCATAACAGTATAATGTCAAGTATATCTCCACTCAATACTGGGACTCAGTTTACATACTTTTACGATCCTAGAGTCTCAGTTTTCCTATATGGGAGAAAAAAAAATATTTCGGACTGAACTCACCAAAGTCGGAAATTTTGTATTTACGAATAAATTATATAGTTAAGTTAAGGTTAGGTTAGGTTTTGGTATCAATTAGCCCCGTTGTGATTATGATAATACAACCCTATATTCTTCGAAGCGCCTTATAATTAGGTCTTTTAATGTCATTGTTTGCGTAATTTTGTATGTCAAGGCTCTTTTGGTTTCCATTTGGCTTGGTCATTATGATGCCATAATTTAACAAACTATGTACTAGAATATATATTGGTTTCTAATTGGTTAGCTGAGCTAATAGACTGTGCTAGTCTCTCATTAGTTCCAAAAAAAGAAAACGTTTAACTTTTGCAAGCTTACGGCGTTTTGAGTTCTAAGAAAAACGGTTTAAAAGAACACGGTACGGTTGTCGATTTCGGTTCTCATATGCATTGTTGATGTTATCTATTCGGACGTTTAGGAAAGTGGAATTCTTTTTTCATGAAAGCGGTTTATCATTGTGCTGCAACTTTATTTCTATTTATTTCCGAACATCTGGCGAAGGACTCCGTTGCGTATGCCATTTGGTGGGACAATTATGAACATGAAGAGTTAGGAACGCTAAATGTTAAGTACTTTATAATTGATCATAATGTGTAAATGTGCACACAATACTTTAATCCATGCAAAGGTGTCCAACAAAGAAATATTTCGATAATTATTTAAATTAATATTTGTAGTACCCATCTGTCCAGTAGCTCGATACATTCATTTGCTTATTGAAGGACATGCTCCCACATTTTCTCCATTTAAGTAGTGTCGGCCATAATAATAACAGCCAATTCACCAGTACGTTTTAAGTTAAGTACCATGCATCGCACACAATCATCTGCTAGTCACATATGCAATGGACGATCAGCCACCGACTGAAAAAACGCCGTTGTTATCGAATAACTGGCAGATAAATGAATGAGATGCTTGGTACCTATTCGGCGTGTTAAGCGATACCATCAAATAATCTAGAAATATTTGACATGTTTACAAAGAAATAAATTTATTATTATTATTATTATTATTATTATTATTATTATTATTATTATTATTATTATTATTATTATTATTATTATTGTTGTTGTTGTTGTTGTTGTTGTTGTTACCACTACTATTAAGCTAATATTTGCTTAAAAATAGCTAACCGCACGTGGTGCCTCAGTATTAAAACGGGCGTTAAACACTATTAAAAAAATAGCTAAACATTTGCAGCAAAATAATTAATTGTTCGTTAACATTTTTCTGTTATTATTCCCATTGCCAGGTCTATGTGTCAAAAAGCATTTGTAAATGTTGACATGGAACGACTACACAGTTCTTGCCATCTCAGAGCTCCTTTTCCCAGAGACGCATTGCTTTAAACTCCGCCTACGAATCTCGCCCGTGTGTTTGGTCCGAACAACCATTATCAGTTGTAAACTTCTAATACAAGGACAGTAGGATGGTGAACATGCGTTTTCACCTGCGTCGTAATCGACGGTTGGTTGTTATGTTTGAAGGAGTTGCGTCACCAATCCTTCGTGTGTCGCACACTTTCCGAAAGCTATTTCTCCTACACTATCGTAATTCTACTTTGTCATACCCACCACCGAGAACCAAAGTTGCTCTAGAACTTTGGCACATATTACACAGCATTAAAAAAATCTTCAAACTGGAGACCGCGGTGATCGTAATAGGAACAGTACGAAGGTCTGGGATCTGCAATCCTTATGTTTTGTATGAAGAATGAACTAGGTGACGAAGATTTTCTTTCTTTCTTTCTTTCTTCCTTTCTTCCTTCCTTCCTTCCTTCCTTCCTTCCTTCCTTCCTTCCCTCCCTCCCTTCCTTCCTTCCCTCCTTCCTACCTCCCTCCCTCCTCCCTCCTTCCTTCCTTCCTTTCTTCCTTCCTTCCTTCTTTCGTTCGTTCTTTCTTTCTCTATCTTCCTCTCTTTCCCCTCTCTGCTCCTTTTGGGATTGATCTAATCTATTTCTGTTAATTAATAGAATAAAATACACAAAAGTAGTATATTAAAATGAATAATAATCAGTCATATAAATAACAATATTTTTCCGCTTTTAGAAAATGTTTCATTGCATGAATGAAAAAAAAACTATTAAAAGATTTTAAATTAATGTTAATGACATTTCCGAAACAAAACCAATTTCTGTTTCAACTTTAAACTCGGGAATTTTTTAACTATAATCTAATTCTTTTATCTATTTATCTTTTATATATTATCAGATTAAATTGTAAAAATAATTTAAGCGTTTTTACAAGAAGTAATCAAAGGGTAAAATAGTGAACTTTGAAATTTAATCTGCAAGCGCACGGGATCACTCTCACATTAAACATGAATCTTATAATATTTATTTTCCTTTGTTCTGATGTCATTCTAGCAATATACATTTTACAGTTTTGAATATGCAATATTTTTGGTCCTTTTAAAAGTAATTTTCTATAAAGGCTGCAAATTTACTTATAAAACTTTAGTTTAGCTTAGAATTCAATATTAACAAACATAAAATGTGTCGATATTGCGTCAAACATCGTTAAATGCAATAATCACCTGTATGTTTACAGTCATACCACAAAAATAATGAATGTTTCAAACACAGTACTTTTTACCTCATAACACAAATACCGGGTCTTTCTACCTCTGCATTATGCACACCGTGCTCTTTCTTGCCTCTGATTTCAGGTTTTATGAGGGGCAAATATTTAAAAAAAGTTATTTATTTTCTGAAAGTGTTGCCAGTTTACAATTATTGTGGTTTTGGTATCTGGTAGAGATTTTATAGTATTTTATGTGCAAAAATAATTTTATATCATTGTATAAAACAGTCATTCAGTCATTTATTTACCTTCTTTAGCAGTATTTGTTAACCCTGGCAATTTTTTACAGTATTGCGGCTTCTAGAACGAGGATTTATTTAACTTGGAAATCACTTGCTCCCGTTTGTTTCTTTCTCTTCTTTTCCCCACAAAGCCTAATCTCTATCTGAATGATTCCACCATCATCTTGTTCCTCCTCTTCAACATTATCTTGATCAGTATTACGGTCATTGATAACAACAAACTGAAGATCGGCCTTGAAAATGTGCAAAATCAGACATCCATCTTGTGATAAAGACTCCTAAGGAATTTCATGCCCCGTTTTAGGTCACAAGGATTATTCAGGGAATAAACTTTCTCTTTCCTGGACCTAAGAAGGGACAGTTTGCACGGGTACTAAATCTGTATAAAGAGAAAAGTTGCGGAAATTTTAAGCGAGCACCTATAGCCCTTTGTAGAGCTATGCAGAAAATATTTGTATGCTTTAATGCAGGCCCAACCCGTACACTGGCGGGCTAAGCAGCATTTAATAGTATTATCTGTTGGTTATCGTTCTATGAAACAAGTTTAATAAAATAGCTATAATAACATGTAATTAAGACAGGTTCACAAATGCAACATATGGGTGCGTAGGCTTCCACGGTCTGTGTCATGACCCTCATGAGTGTTTTGGTGTCCTCTGTCAAGCAGCGTCACAAACCGCATCAAGATGTGGCCTTCTACGGAAGTTCAAGACATGTAAACAGGTTATTATAAAAATTGGCATAGTTTCTGTGCACCTTTTCGCGTTTTTATTTGTAACACAGTTGAGTGAAATAGACGTGTGTAGTATGGATAGTTACAATTCACTTCAAATGGGGTAAAGAGACATAAAAGAATAAATAAGCTATTAATAGGAAAAAAGTAAATAGAGAGGCCCATCAAAGAAGTTCCTGCTAGAAAAACGTGACCTACTAGAATGAAATTGTCGGATTGTTTTCCTATATCGCAAGGTTGTTGGATGTTTATAAAACAAAGACTTCTTCAAGTAGTTTAAAAGAACACTTTAACATTTAATGCTCAATGAAGATGTTCACTGTATTCTATAAATTTACTATTCATAAGTTTTATGTTATACTTCTTGCGCAGATTAATACTTTTAAAACTAAAAGAGTCTTACCGTCTCCTGTTGATTTATTTCCATGCTCATAAGAGACGAAGATCCACAACATGTTTAATCTACCAAGCTTCAGATGAAGGTGATACTGAGCCTCTGTTATATTATAGCACCGATGGAAAATTGCTGCATGTTTTCAAGGATTCCTGGCATTAAAAGGGGCATATTAAAGGACCATTCAACAGAAAGTGATTAATGAGAATGTTGATCCATATATGGAAAGGAAAAACATGGAACTAACTACAACTCTTGTAGATAAATGAGTTTTAATAGTTGATCATATGTCATATTTTAAATCACGCCAGTCTCATTATCCTAAGCGGAAAATACTTATTAGGGTTACTAACACTAACTGTTGGAAACATACACAAAAATTCTTTAATACTTATCATATAAATGTGTAATGGAAAAATGTGACAGCTCTACATTGCTTAACATCGAAGTAATAACTGTGTGGTGTGTAATGATTTAAAGTGGAAAATGAGGGTAAGAAAAATAAATTAATATCAAATGACTTAATGGATCTAACTTAATTTAATATCATGATTTACATAGATTTCTTTTCACTATATTTTACCATAACAAAGTAGTAAAAAACGTATGTTGGAGGGAAAAGGTTCTCACAGTTTGCACAAATCTCTTTTAGATAAAGATTACATCATGATTTTCCCTGCTGAGCTTATCCGGAATGCGATCTTGCTAGAAATTCTAATGTTATGAACTTAGCCAATGTCACTCTTTCAACAGACATTGGACGATAGCGGGCGTTATTGTTATTTGGCATTTCAGTGATCGTGTGAATCACATTACTTAAGAAATGCAGTTTTCTCAAATACCCACTTTGGGAAAGGAAACGTTGATAGCGTTACAAAACAGCGACAGAAATGTAATTAACACTTTTATTAATATTTATAATTGAATGATACAATCATTGTTGAGTAACCATAAGTTGTGTCACAAGACGCAATATTTGTTAAAATATAAATTTAAAAATATTCTTAAAACTCTAATTATATGACATTTGTATATATGTATGCAATTGTGTATTAATAGTTTGACCCTGTCATATGTAATGTTGACAACATTGATAAAACATTTATAGTTTGATTCTACAAACATATGCAAACAGATGTGTGAGTAGAATTGTTCATAACTGAGCGGTTTTGCCTGGACACTGATGATACTCCTAAAAACTGCGATAAAAAGTGAAAACGGTATGAGTTTGGCAGTTTGGAGTGCATAGTGTAAATAAAGTTTTTGTTTAATCAATGCAATCGTGTACTATTCAGTCATGTAATGATCAAGCAAATAGTGTGTATGTTTGTGTATCTTTCAAATATCGGGATGAATAATATTTGTAAACGATTAATTAACCATTAAGGCTGATATAGAGCAACTGAACGAAATTCATATGGTATCTAAATGAAATATGCGTATCTTTACACAGACTGAGGGGGTTTCGACACGAGCTGGCTAATGCTTCGCTTTTAAGAAAAGCACAAGAATATTCGCTTGAAAGAGTTACGTGTCCTTAGATAGTACGGGGTCCAACATAAAACGACTGATAAATTGCTCTCGCTATCCCACGCGGAAAGTCTTAAAAGCACTTCTGACTGGAGTGTTTAGAACTTTCGAAGATAAAAGTAGCAGTGTCAGTTGGGAAGGCAGATATGGCTGGAATTTCACGTATAGCAGAGCAGCCCAATGTTTGTGCCACTTAAGAGAAGCTAAACGGACGGATGTGTTGTGCATTGCTGGAAGGTGAGTCGGTTTGGAAGTTAGGTACGACACATTCCAGAGAGTAGTGCTATACACTATTCCGATGAGAGATGAATACTTACATTTCCTGAGATAGAAAGAAAGAAAGAAAGAAAGGAAGGAAGGAAGGAAGGAAGGAAGAAAGAAAGAAAGAAAGAAAGAAAGGAAGGAAGGAAGGAAGGAAGAAAGAAAGAAAGAAAGAAAGAAAGAAAGAAAGAAAGAAAGAAAGAAAGAAAGAAAATTTCCGGTGTAAAATTAGCCTCAAGAACCCTCAATATCTTCCTATGATTTTTAAGTACTTCCCATTATTCCTTTTTGATGTGTAGAGTGATAAGCAAAATAACATTTATATATTATTTGTCGTTATTGCAATTAAATTAGAAATCAGTTATTTAGCATGACAAAGGAATTAGAGACCTATGGAAAAAATTCTATGATAGAAAAAGCTAACACCAGAAATATTATACTAAACCTCTAATCTTCTAACCATTTGTCAAAATTCCTAGATAAGTAAACCAAGGGCAGTGAAAGTCATAAAACTTCACTGCTGTAATATGTATATATGATGGTCCGCGGAAATGTTGTAACAATGGATTCCCATATTGCATTGATAGCATATTAAAGACGGAGGGGAATATTTTGTTACTTCAGCCGTGCTTAAGGAGTGTCTATCTTCGGGAACAAGGGATCAGGTGAAGAAGACACCGGAAAGTAAAGCACGGATGTAGACGGTGTCCCTAACATTGTTTCCAGCTAGAACAAACCTATGCCAGTGGAGTATCTCTAAGAAATTCGAGTCCCTTTGAATGTTCACTTTCATAGCAGAACGCCAGGGCAGTAACCATTATAAAGCGCAAGCCACCGTCAAACCGCACTAGCCCACCGTTTCCAGGTACAGATCAAATAATATAAAATGGGTAAGTGAAAAGTTCGTGGAGAAGATAGAGCCATCCAATATTCGTTTAAGAGACCAGGAGAAACCATTAAAAACCATGGTCATATCAGCAGAGAGGGATTTAAAACCGAGACTTCCCAAGCGTTTCCGCCCGAGCTACCTCGATCGGTAGTATGTTCTTAACACAATATTTGATAAAATTAATGCAAAGCTAGAGTGAAATTTCAAAATAACTCTCATTCTTATTGGAACATTCTGAAATGTTAGGTGTATGATAAAAGTTTTCACATTATCTGTGCAGTTTATAATTTAGTGTAATATATGCATAGTTTGTGAACTTATATACATAGTACAGGAAAAGTATGTTCAAATAATTTACGAGCAGAAAAGGGGCTGATACTGCTTGTTTTAAGAATGGTAATATTTCATATGGAGCTATAGGCATCAATATAGAACAACGGCATAACTACGTTGCGATGTGACGTGTGTTCATATGCAGTCAACAAACAAATATCATTAGTGGAGGAGTAGTGATAAGCAGGCTGCACCTAAATCTAAGAAGTAACGTACTGTCACTCAATGTGGAAGTGGCAAGTCGTTTTCAGAACTATATTAGGTAAATTTTTGGAATGATTATTAGACTTGAACTTCAATTAATGTTAAGATATGTGATTGACACAATAATTTATTTGTTTAAGGCAGGCCATTGATTTAATTTCATTTGATCAACAAATGTGTAGCTTTGGAGATAACGCCTGCAGCACCACAAGAAAATGTACGAGGAGATTTCTTCGTATTCTTGACGTGCCTATTTTTCGTTCCCTTTTATACTCGTAAAATAACTTTATACATATTTTTTCCGCTTACTATGCATTCAAGGGTATTGTTAATTTGTTTATATCCCTTTGAATATTTTCGTTGTCTTCCACTTGCTCTGAATACAGAGTATACATAACATTTCCTTTAATTTGATTCATTTTATTGTGATACATGGATCCTCAAAATCTATTTAGCTAATAAGTTCATTAATCAGTCTTTAATATGCTGCCCCATTAAGAGACAATTTTCCAGCAGTTCAACGCAGAAATCCTTTAGATGTTTCCAATGCGAATAAAACTGTGTGCGAAAGGCCATGTTTTGGCACAGACGCATATTGGATATCCGCAAACATAATTGTGATAGCAAACAGGGCAAATAATGTCCATACCTCAGTCAAGTCGATGCACTGTGTGTTCCGCCCTTTGAAGTTTTTGTGTCCGACCATTCCAATGAGTTTACATGTTTGGGCTTGTGTTGGATATTCCTTTATTTGTAGATTAATATTCCAATAAAGAGCGAGAACTTTATTGAGCTGAACACGATGCCCTCCATTATAAAGGGTATAATATGCTATGCAGAAAAGGTTTCAGTAAAAGCGTATACAAATTAAACAGAAAATAGGGGATGCTCCACTGAACATTTTGAGATAGGAAACTTGTGGTCTGCTAAGCCAGATGAGATATGGGGCTTACACATATGGGGGAGAGCCTGAAGTCTAGGCAATGTATGATGTGTTCTTTTGTTTACCTGTCGTCCACAAGGTGACTCTCTCTTGTCGTATTTAAATTGTCACATGACAGAACCTATGAATCAACGACAGACCCTTTCATGCTATTCGACCGCACGGGTGGCCGAGGTCGTTTAGGCGCGGATCGTGAGCAGAACGTCTGGGATTCGATTCCCACCAGGACCGTCCTCCCCGACTGAGGTTTCTTCTAGGTTTATCTCAGTCCTCATAAATGGCAAATGCCGGGAAAATAACCTACACTTAAGCATGGAACGGTTCCTCCCTTTAAAAAAAGCCTTCTCCAATTTATCATTTCATCTCATGTATCATCCGTGTCACCGTCTCTGATGCTTCAGTATTTAAAACGGGCGTTAAACACGTTTAAAAAATCACTCGAAGGGTCGAACAGTATGTTAGTGCGATGTTTTGCATAGCTAACAGCAATACCCTCACCAATGAAATTCTTTACGGTGAAGTATTTGCTAACAGGCATCACCCGTCAAGACCAGTGTTTATTTCTCTAGTTCGGCGATATATACACAAACTCTCGTTCACCAATTTCATGCTTGCAATAAAATTGGTGGTCGCAATTTTCAGCAACGTTGTGTATTACAAAATATACGTTAACTCAGGTTTGCCAGTCATTTAGCAATATGCAGCAATAACTGTAATCAAAGTAAAAATAAAATTTAAGCGCATACATGTAAATAATGTAAAGGCTAAACTAATATATGTCAAATGTACCATGATTGCCGTATTCATTGGTTCCTGACTGAAATTAATCTCTTTCTCTCCCTCTCTCATTACCTGCCCAAATCAGCATGGTACATCGAGTATGCCTTGTTTGCCATTGGTTCAAGCTGATCGAAAGTTTGTAAACCGGTGTTGTAGTCGTGCGAGGTGCCGTGCTGACAGCTCTCTCCTCCACACTAAGAGAGAAGATGGGATGTGTACGTTTCCACTCTTCATTCTAAATTGCTAGGTCTGGGGCCTTCTTTATCACGCATATCCAATAACCCAGATAAATGTGGGTTTAAATTTTTTATGGTAAAGTTATCGATTGCATTGTAATATACTGATATAAGTTTCCATTTGTGGTTACTTGTCAGCAAGAAGCGTCATTTGGAAGTCAAGATATTGAAGCTATTGTAACTAAGGAAAAGCAATTAAGAACTGCATTAAATGTTAAAGCACGAGATTTTACAACATGGTTGTGACCTAGCGTTTATTTGCAAGCAATTTGATTAGTATATTGTAAATATGGCAACGATTTAAAAATTCAAAGCTTTCAAGATTTATGGTTTTAAATCTTCAAATGTCATATTTGTGTCATAATTATTTAAATTTTGTATTGGTGAGATACATTTACATCATCAACATGTCTAAAGTTTACTTATGTTTTACCACGATTTGTTGTTATCCTAAATTCAAATCAATGTTATGTGTATTTATATATTTAATATTATTATTCAGTGAATCATACTGCTTTTTCCACTGCTAAAAACTGTAAATTCCTCTTCTTCTGTATTACAAAATTGCCTTTCCATGGCTTATCCTGGTATTTTTACCACCTTCATATTAAAAGCTAAATCTTGCCTTGGTATCAACGAAAGTGTATCGAATGCAGATGATGAAATCATTTTGCCTGTGGCAAGATGCAAAAATTAGCTGTAAATAATCCCGAAAATAAATAGTGATAGACAATAATGGTAATGGACATGTTTAAGTCAATATCTCCTTAAGCTGACTTTTCGGACTCTAGATTCCCTGTTCAGTAGAATATCCCTTATTTCGTGTTTAATTTTTACACCCTTTTACGGAACCTTGGGATAATCGAAATCGACCGAGCAAAATGAATAGCATATGAAAGGGGATTTGGTAAATTTTTAATGAAGAATAGAGACAGGTAGATGCATGCAACCAATACGTTTATATTGGAAATAGTATTGGCTGGACAAATGGAGCACACATGATTAAGATGAAATAAATATTTTGTTAGGAAAGCACGTAGTTATTCTACAACAGATGCTCAAAGGCACCTCCTTCCATTTGGAGTTGCTCGGTGGGCAATATCTTCCCTAACGCTGTGTAGCTGAATCTTGCTCACCAGCTCTATGGCCCAATGTAGACTAACCATGGTCGTCTGGGGGTTGTTGATAGGCCCTTGGTAGGCCAGCTCTTTCAGTTATCTCCACAGGCAATAACCCACGGATTTAAATCCGGAGATCGTGCCATTCAGTGCATTGGTCTACTTCTGCCGATCTATTTAAAGGGAAACTGCCTCCGAGTTGTAAGAACGAGTAGGAGTCCCATCGTTCTGGTTGAAGGTGTTTTCCCTTGTAGCCGAAGGAATATCTTCCAAGGACACGGAGACCACATCCTGAAGAAAAGCTACACACAAGGACTTGAATTATTACGACAAATCAGAAAATGCGGGCGCATAGATTGACACTCCACCGTACCTAGTGCCGTCTCTCACATACATCATCTAGCACCTGTGGTTCAATCAGCAGTGTCGCCGTTAACCAGCGACAGAAGTCCAGGCATCCAGGGCAAACAGCGGGATAGACGTGGTGTGCGGAAATGTACCAATAAGGAAAAATCATCATGAAGAATAGCCAAAACCAGACTATGATGCACTGCCACACTCAGTGCAATTGCAACCTTTACTCAAATAGCGCAGTATATCGGAAGGGAAGTTGATCGACATCGATCGAACTGACTGGGCGATGTGGCATGATGTTCTCATCAGATCATCCACCTATAATAAATTTGTGAATATCATTCAGCATACTCTCGCGTGGCTGCGCTGAAGTTGCCTTTACACGTACATATCGCAGTACTTGTGTAAACTGCACACACCAAATGAGGAAGCACGGTGGCCGCCGACTATTTTTATGCTCGCCTTATATGGAGGGTTGCCTGCAGTGCAAGGACTGTAAACATTTCGGCTACCAATGCATGGAGTTTGATTCTATATTCTATATGCCCATTGTGAATCCGAAATCGTCGCTATTACAGATAGAGTGTTCCACTGACATAACTAAGTTTTTTTCTGTAAATACAGTTTTTCATCGTTTCACTGAATGTGTTTCCATTTGTCAAAACATGTCGCATTACATAAACTAGACCGATGTTTCGCTTTGTATAATGTGATTTTCGGAGAGTGTCACTCCAAAAATAAATCATAGTTGGAAGTACTGCGGATTTCGTGGTGCAACACTAGTGAAAATTGCGTTAACTGCAGCTGAAGGTTTGAGATAGAAGCACGTGTGTTAATTTTGTCCTTAGCATACTCTTTATATAGTTAACAAGAGTTAGAAATACAACCTGCAGGTATGCCAGGCACTGGGACAATCGAAGATCACAGATCGTACATTAAGATCGAAATTTTACATTGTAAAAACCCAGTGTTTAGAGTAAAGTTTGTGATAAGTTCACAGTGGACCGTAGTACAGTTCTTGTTGAAGTAATCATGCCAGCATAGACGATGACCCAAAATTAGGAAGGATAAAGACATGGGTCTCTCGCTTTTTGACAGTTGAACAGAAACAGAAACCCAAAGGCATTGCACACTTATGAAACATAGCTTCCAATTTTAAGGTCATTCATTCTTGTGTCGAATTGTCAATATTGTTGAAAAGTGGGTTTGGGAATTTGAGCAGAAGGTAAAGTCAAAATTCTACGGGTGAAGAGGTCCCTACCAGAAATAGTTCGACGAGCGCAATTAAACATCAAGAAAATAATGATTTTTGCTTTTGTTCACCAGGGAATTATTATGAAAGATAGAGTTCCGCGTGCAACAAGTGTCACAAATGTGCAAAATTGTAATTTCTTGAAAAAACTGAGCCAAAAATGCACAAAATCCGACCTCAGTTGCTCTAGGCTGGATTATTCATCCTTCATGACAAGTTTCTCTCATACTGTGGGAATGTTTGACCAATATACTGTGTGAAAATGGATGAGAAATGTTACCTCATCGACCCTACAGTTGAAACACAAGGACACTAAATTTTGACTTATTCTCAAAGTTTAAAAAATCACATGCATGGAGACATAAATTTCCATCTCTGGAAAAGCTTTCTGCCGCCGTTTCGAGTTATTCTGCAGATGAACAGAACAGGTGCTTTGAAAGAAATAGCACTGCTTTCCAATCGCTGAGACCAGGTCATTGGGAAGCAGAAGACTATATTGAAGGACTGTAAAGTGATACTGTCAAAAATAAAAGTGCAATAAAAATGTGTATATATTATTTATGAAATGACTCTCTTATCCAGAAGAAACCTGACTGTGCAAGTGCAGACATCGCTTCCAAAAACTTCTTGAAGCTTTCGAGTGATTGTTTCTACCACAAAAATTGCCTTTTCTATACAAATTATTCATATGTTTAGTATTCTATAACGCTCTGTTACTTTAACTGACCTTGCTGACCATGAATATGTTCCACACTCTTGCCAACCAATCCAATTTATTTTGGGAAAGTGCTATATTTGGAACTAATTTCTTTAACATAGAACGCTCTCCTCCACAACTATACATTTTTTCCGTAAATCTTAGCAAACAAATGTGTTATTTATAGAAATACTTTACATATGTATATTCATATTACTGGCAAACTGGCTAGTTGAGCATTTTGGAAGGTTAGCTAGACGGCCTGATTTGAGAGAAACGTCATTATTGGATTGAGTTTATATGGTAAAATTCCGTAATTTTTCATCTTCGAGGTAATTAGTACTTTTTATTTAAATTTAAAATTGTTGGAAGTATCAAATATATTATTTGGAGTTCTCAGTATCTTGTGTAACGTGAAGGATTACATTTCCATTGAATTTGTGATCAATGCACCTCAACTTTCATGTCTTTTCTGTACTAACTTCTAGCTATGAGTTCAGTGCACTATTAGTTTGCATACATCTCATACAAGTTAAACATATAAACAAAAACCATGAGAAAGAAATTTGATTTTCATGATAAAATTAATTGTTAGAGTTGATTTCTTACAATTAATGTTAGACGTTTTAATTAAATTGTTGTCAGAAATGATGTTTTTAGATGTATATGTCATATAATGTTTTATATAACATTTCTGCAAATAAAGAAGCCGTTGGAGGTAAATGCTGCGCTTAGCAATGGAGCGAAAGGATACGTATAACAAAAATATTAAAACCATGCAATTTTATTTGTAACTGGAGAGAAGCTTCCAGCGAGCAGATCTTATCCAAAATGCTATCGCAGCTTGTATCATTATTCGTTTTCAAAAGATTTAGTTTAAAGGCAAGTGAGGTTAGTTTGCATCAAAATCGATCTAGATGGTAACCGACCAGCTCAAGATTCATGACTCAGTCAATGTTGTTCGAGTAGTTGAAGTATAGCTGCTACTTTTAGATGGACAAGCTTTTGACAGAGCAGGGCACAATTCTATGCAAATGTTGGCATTACAAAAGTCTGAAGGCGAGCCAGTGAACAGGCATCGTTATTTCACTCGATCCGAGATCTATAAACATGAGACATGGGTCGCATCCAGCTGTCTTCTCAATGCGATTTATCTAATCTGCTATACTACAGCACAGCTTCTGAATGAAGTGCACAACACAAACTGAGAAAAGGCATAGTTTCAGTTTCTTTGTTTAATGTGAGCAAAGAAGATTCGTTTAGCTGTGGAACGTGAGCAAGAACAGCTTTGTTCCTCCTACTTTTATAATATGTTTATGTGAAATTTAGTCTTCATTTTTTAAATAATGTAAAGTGTTTTTAGTTCTGTTAATAAATCTGATTACATAAGGTTTTATTGACTTTCAACATTATGCTGTATGTTTATTGCATTTACGAAAGGTATTGTCATCAATTATAATCTGACAAGTGCCAGGAACATTGTCAATTTCTAAGCAATGGTGTTTCAGTTTGTTTCAGCTAGTAAAATTTATGGCAAATATGTCCTGTTCATTTATTTAGTTAATGGAGTTCTAAATTTTAGCAACACTTAACAAATATATTTAGTTTGAATATGACTATATATTCAATAATTAATTTATTGTTTGATAGTTGTTTCACATTATCCTCAATAGGTTATCTTTTTTTTCCAGTTTCAGTGACTTATAGAACTATTATTTCGCACTTTCTGATTTTCCAACATAAGTTTATTTTAGTTCGTACATTACACAATGTTTTTCTCTCTTATTTGCATAAAAACTTGCATTATTACAACACCAGAAAATATGCTATCTCGAACTGCACTTACTTTGTATATTCTGGTGTTGCTGATGTTTCAGATATATTTTCGACGTTGTAGGTTATCGACAAATTGTTATAATTGTTTTTTAAGTCACTAACCATTTTAATTCCCTATTCCTCATACTTATTCAATAGTTACATCTTTATTTAGTTTAAATGTATGTATTGATAATACAAGCCATCTTTTTATCCTTCTTAGCGTCTACTTTGCGCTCCATACTCCATAACGTGTCCACGCAAAAGTGAAAATAATGAGCATTATTAAATGTTCAGAATGGATTTGAGTTAAATCAAATTCATGGTTTTCAACCAATTTTGAGGTGATCCTGTGCAAAGAGAATTCAGGTTACAATCGATACGTAAAGAAATAGTACCATATTTTACACATTAGATCTTCCATTTATTTTTCCCCGCACGCGGACCGGGTCGGAAGTTGGCGGTCACAGCCGCACACACCGACAGTCAAGAATGCACATTGCTGCCGATAGGCCGTTTAGTGTGTGCTTAGATTCAGAACAGTGAGAAGTATGTTATTGCGTTGCTTTCTTTTGTTTTGATTGTTTGCTTTGGTTTAAAGTTTTAATACAGAAAAATGCATTTTCATTTACTGTACATTTTTAGGACTTCTTAATAGAGCCCCAATATTACAGAATGGGGCATTTTAGACTACCTGTTTTAAAACAACATACAAGCATTTGCAATTGATTAAATTGCATTTTACAATTTTAAAACTTTAATGGCGCTTTGAGGTTTACATTTGCATTATTTGAGAAAGATAGCGAGTTTCAAATTCTCATCATTTATTGTTTGTCTATGCATGACGAGTCCAAAAAGTTCGGGAGTAACGTTAGCAATTTGTCTCACTCTTGCTTTCAGTTTATAAAAACCGCCACGGGTGGTCGAGGTCGTTAAGGTGCGGACTCGTGAGCGGTAGGTCTGGGGTTCGAATACCGCCAGTTCCGTCCTCCCTGACTGGGTTTTTTCCCAGGTTTTCCTCAATCTTCATAACTGGCAAATGCCGGGGAGGTACCCTAAACTTAGGTCTGGAAAGCTTCCTTCCTTAAAAAAATCCTTTCCCAATATATCATTTCATTTCATGTATCATCAGTGTTGATAGCCTGTGATGCCTCAGTAGCAAAAAGAGGCGTTAGACACTACTCAAAAAGAAGTTTATGAATACTTCGCACTCTAGTAGAAAACCGTTTTTCCTTCGAACATCCCCAGAGGAAGACGTTCGGGGCGATCTTATAGAGCATAGAGTGTTACCAAAACGAGAAATGATGCGAACCAAAGGAATTCCTGCCGTGTGCCCATGCTGAGGTAAGAAGTTTGCTCCGTGACTTTGTAAAGTTGATTGTTTTTATATGACAATGACGGTTTTGCAGTTCAGGAGTGACGAACTCTCTCAACATTTGTTAGTAGTGTGACCGTTCTGTGAACGGCTGGAAGGTATGGGCCGTTTTTCTAATCATTCCTAACCCTTCAGTTGTTTCTTGAAGGTTATCTGGTGTCCAATACAAAAATTTTGTTTGCCTACACATTCCGTCAAATAAAAGTTGGCTTCATCCTCTATCAGCAGGGAATTAACAAATTCAAAACCTCTCTCTCTATTTTGCTGTACACACAATAGCCTTCCCACGCTCACTTAACATTTGAAGAGTGTGCATTTTGTTGAATGCTGAACGCTTTGAGCTGCCAAGCAAGGTACCATATACCCAATCAACGTTCTCAGTGTGGATACGGTTCTCGTGGGTACGGTTCATTTTGAACACTTTCAGTACCAAGCCACTGTTTCACCCTTCAGTAAACCGCCACAGATGGCCCAGATCGTTAAGGCGCGGAATCGTGAGCGGGAGGTCTGGGGTTCGAATCCCCAGGACCATCCTTCCTGACTGAGGTTTTTTCCAGGTTTTCCTAAGTCTTCATAACTGGCAAATGCCGGGGAGGTACCCTAAACGTAGGCCTGGAACGTTTCCTTCCTTAAAATATCCTTTTCCAATTTATCATTTCATCTCATGTACCGTCAGTGTCCACCCCCTGTGGTGCCTCAGCAGTAAAAACGGCCGTTAAACACTATTAAAAAAAACTTCAGTAACTGTCTTTAATAAAGGAACCCCTGACCAGCCGTGTCTTTCCTGAATGCACGCTGAACTGATTCGATGGACTCTCTACACTTTACACTTTGTTACACCGGCCAGCACTTTATGGTAATGGTATATAAAGTCATTAAATAATTATAACAAACATAAAATGTTCTCCCGTACTTCCATTGCACAACAGTGTCAACCTATACTGTTCCATCCTTTAAATATCAAATTTATACTAGCGAATCTAAAAATAAAAACTAATATGAACACGCATTAAGAATGTTGTTTCTGACCTTTATGTTTACGGAGTTGCAGATCTCTGAGATTTTTTGACGAGCGGTATGTTTTAATTATTAACGGCAATGAAAGCTAATTTTATGTGTGAAAGAGTAGAAGCTTAAATAAACATACATGTTAACTCTCTTAATTCTATAGAGCTTTGTGAGTGTGTGACTAGCGCTGCATGGAAATAAAATTTACACAATCTTATTTTTTAAGCAAATTTTAACATTTCATTAATTTTTTTTCATGGGCTGTGAATTCACGTCTCCATGGTTTACTATAATTCGGAGAGGCGTGAAGCGAATCTCACTTACATATGCCTGTAAAGGAAAAATCTTATTGCTGAACTTTAGGAGTTGCACTTTAGGAACTATTGAATTTCAAAGCCGACAACCATGAAAAAGGCCAGGCTTGGACGTCGCTTAAAATCAGCATTTTGCGTCAGCGGTTAGTATGCGCCATGGAAAAGAGCTCTTTTACCAGTTCACTTTCCCTATCTTCGTAGCCCCAACTCTGCGTGGGGAGAGGGATCGAAAATATGCGCCAGGCAGGGGAGGTAAGGGAAGCTGTAAGTTGATGCTCTACCCCTCCAACTAAACACACACATAGAAAATGTTTTCAGGAACGCCGTAGAGTATAAAAAAGTTAGTAATGAGAACTGCTGGCACTTCCATAGTATCATGAAAACGAAAAGTGGGAGGCAGTAATGTTACGGGAAGAGAGAGAGAGAAGGAACTTGCACGTTTTATATGCTAGGTATATAGTGCGACCTGGGGAGAGAATGTGGAATAAGAGAGCAACGAAGACAGAGAAAATAAGAACATAAAACTAAGAAAGATCTAGAATGGTGCGAAAATGTGCATTGTTTTGTTTTCCTACACTTATATACCAACCAATAATTTCCCTGCTTCGACCTGAGTGGCTAATTAATAAACTTAATGTGGTATTTCATCATCCGCTGCCTGAATTCACTATTCACTTTACTGACAGAACAAATGAGAAAACATCCATCTTCTGATACCTTTGATCGCTAGTCACATTAAGGAATAATATGTTGTATCTTGTTTGATTCATTCACCACAAGCACAAACTATATATGAAGCAAAAGGCCAATGAAACTTACTTCAAATCTTTGCCTGCGCACTCCCTTAGTATGTAATCCACAACCAAATATAATATTAATCCCTATACGGTACCCTCATTACGCTAAGCAATTGGAAAGAAATTTTGAAGACGGGAAGTTAGTGCTTCAGAGGGAAATTATGTCGCGCGTCGGTACTTATAGCGAATTTTTTCTTTCCTCCTTATTAGTAGTAAATAGCAATTAATACGATACTTACCATCATGGTAGATGCTTGAAGTGCATGCCAGTTGCTGTAAGATATGAGTTTTGAGACACTCACCACAATCCATCCTCCCAAATATTAAACTGCTTCCCGGATATTTTGTTTCAACGTCTCTACGAGTATTATCAGGTACAGCAGTAATTTTATATGGATAAAATGCAGCAGCTGATTAGCTTTATACGCACTGCTGAAACATACACCATGATAAAGACTTTTTGAGAAGTTTCTAATCGATAACCTGTTTAATCAAGCTTCTCAAATCTTAAATATCGTTTTATGTCTCGGCTACTTGACGATGAAGATGGTGCACTTGCACTTCCCGATGTAGATGTTTCTCTTTAAAATTTAGCGCAATATTTCTTACATTACTTGTACGATTTTTTTGCATATAACAATCACAAAAAATATAATTTGTTCTAGCGTATATCTCACCCTCGGCATACCGCACAATACACAAATGCATAGTAGAAGGTCTATCACACATCTACTACGGAAATGCAACTGAAATAGTCGGCGGGATAAACATGACTGAACAAGGTCAATTGCTTGCGACAACGGAACTTTTAATTACAGTCTTACCGGGAATCGGGCATCCACTGAAGGTCATCCGGTATGCAAACTGCAATTTGCACAAGAATGAGTACACGCTAGTGCGACTAACTTAAGTTGAATGAGACAAACGTATTCATGTATACGAATTGCCTCGGAGGATCAAATTTCTTACACGAGATACTCTCAAAAGATTGAAGGCATGGCCAGGGAGAAGCGGAAGATGGTAGTTATATTCCATAACTTCTTTTTGTGTTGTTGCGAGCGAAATATTACAAATAACCAATATATTCTCGGTATCACAAAATGTTAAAAGAAACATATTAAATATAATTTACCTAACCTCTGAATAGTGGGGACAAGTTGCTCAAATCAGAATTGATAATATTTAAAAAAAAAAAAAAAAATACACACGACTTGTTTTACTGGATGGTGTGCTAACTGAAGCAGCATTTATGAAGCCTCCTTTCAATTTTGATTATATTGCACAAACAATATCGAATGAACGGTATTTAAATGTGATAAGCTAAAGAGATGGACTCTAACAGACTATGAATTATACAAGTTATTATTTTTGTTTTGTATAAATAGTAATTTTAAACGAGTTCGATATGCGATGGTGCCCAACAGTGCGCAATTGGAGGAACTTGAAGATGCGAGCCCTCGATTAGGCAACACCCACAGAATGTTAAAATAAATGCAATTGTTTCATTTTTATTTTATTCTGAGGCAGTTATTTTCCGTCTACTGAGACCTTAAATATATTACCGAAATTCCAATTAATTTTAAATTACTAGAATGTTTATATGTATAAAATTCATAAGGGACGTTTTGGATCTTCAAGTAAGTCATATGCATTTTAATTAACCGAACAAAATTTCATATTTTTACGACTTCTGGTCCCCTAAACTAAAAGTCCTTCAAGTCTTTGTTTTGATAGAAAGAGGGACGAGGGTTTAAAAGGCCCAGCCATAAAAGTCAAAGCTTAAAATAATAGTTTGCAAAAATCCATCAGGCAGTACACAGTACCGTCATCAGAGAGGCAGTTAATTAAGTAGTTCACTACTGAGCTAATGTGATTTTTTCAATAGTTAGTTCGTTCGTCATATTGGAAACATTAAGAGCAACTTAAGTGAGGCTATAAAAGTGTGAAAAGGAAATTGAACATAGTCGATGGCGGGTGTCCGCTCCAACGAAAAACATTGTGTCAGATTCACTTTTTAGGTGCGTATGGCGGATGCACAATACTCTTACGAGAGTAGTTCATAAGGTCGCGTCAATAAAGGTTCGTGTTCTCCAGACTATATATTGTACGAGCCATAGGAGGACTCAACGACACCTCTCCATCACATCACAACTGATAAAGTTTCTTGACGACAGTTAGTCCGATTGTACATGTGTGCAAACTTATTCCTTAGCCCTGAGAGATTGACAGGAATAAAGAAACTCTTTTGGTGAATCTTCTAGACTTCTCCTTGCAGAGCGCAATCTCCTTTCCATTCCTTTCATCCTGTTAACGCCCCGGCGTTATTAAAATACAATAAAAAGGTCTCTACAGCCGACATTGAGAAGAACATCTTGAAGCAGGGAATTGCAAGAGCAAAGAGCTGGAAGCGTCAACCAGGACACAAAGCTTTACTGACTTCCGTATCCTCTGTATGCATCATTTCGGAACCAAGGACCGAAAGGGCTTCATTCTTCTTCCTTTTATATATCTAAATTTACCTACTCTACAGCCGTTTCAACATTAACATAACTTATTAACCAATATCAAATATCAGATACCTCCGCATCCCCAGTATGCACCAAAATAGATTCCCGCTTCAATTCCCCTACATTACTAAATGAAAGTATTTCGTTTTAATTCGTTTTATTCAATCATTAAGTAAAAATATGAATATGTTATTTTCTTTCACTGGTAGTTCAACTAAAAAGTATTGTATCTATGAGGTGTTTACTTTAAGTACTTACAAGTAAATGCTTATGTGCAAAACATTAATTTTCTTTCATTGTGTTATTCAAATTTAAAAGAAGTGAGTGTTTAAATTTTTGGCACTATCATTAAACATAGAAATGTTCTGTGGAAATACACGAAAGTACTGTCTTATAAAGTAAATACCAGTATAAAACAATCCATTCCATTAATGAAATTGGAGCAACGTAATCGCGCCGCTTTCCGACATTCGGCGTGTAACAAAACGGCCCTGTGGGGCAGCAGTCATATCTTCCCTTCTTCCGAACAAAACTCGTCTGCTAAGTAGCGGCATTTCAGTAACTACAAGAGAAACGCGTGGTTGCTAAAATTTTCTTTTCTGCAAAATGTTTAGCTACAAATGTATAAAATATCCCCCCAAAAAATGTTCATAAATATGTTCTCATCGAGAGGTCCAAAGGATAATACAAATAATTTTGTTTATGGTTATTTATGAGGTAATGATAAAATCTACGTAGGAAATAAGTTTGACGAAGTGGGGGGACCACTGGTATAGAAAATGTACGGCAGGATAAGAGCTTCGCCATTTTAAAACTTTGTTGCAACATATTAAATAAAAGAATTTGGTACTCGGCCTCCTTACATTTAGTGCTGGGAATGTTGTCCATTTTTCTTAACATACAACTCACATCTTAGGAAATTATCACTGTGACGCATCAGTTCCCATCACCTATCTTCGTTTCGAATGCATGTTGTTAATTTACTCCAGTGTGTGAGGGTTAGTTGAATGTGTTGTTTCAATATTCCGCAAAAGGTAAAATCACAAACCATAATGTCTAGGGAACGAGGAGGCCATAAACAAAAGCTATTAATTCTGGAACCAAATATAAGACACAATTCCGTCCTGAATTAATGAAGAACCTGTTTCATTAAACTCCTGTACTGACTTTAATACTGTTTTCGTGTTTAAAACCGGCTGCAAGGAAATCTATGCTTAAATACCTCTCTCGTTCTGTTACAGGACTTTCTGTACCTAATGTATGTCTTTAAAATGAATACGCGGGACTCGGTGATTATCTCACCATTACACAACATTATTAAACTCTTTAATAAAATCTCATTCCATTGCAAAACACAACTGTCCGACTCTACCGAAATCCCGCTCGCAACTGACTGGAACAGAGAGTGGGGCAGCGCGTGCAGTGTAGGAAATCCCAGCAATTGTAGGGGGTAGGTTCGTTGGTCTGCCGATCTAAGTTGCTCGTCGTTAAAGCTGCTGCCACTATATTTTGCACTATCTAAAGAAATAAACGTCCAGAGGCGTATATATTCCGTTTTATAGAGAAAACTCGTATATTTTGAAGAATATCGTTGGTATTTCCCGTACTGGTAATCAGTACGGGAAACTTGTTCAGGTCCCCAACTTCAAACATGTAAGTCAAATGGAATTGATTTTTTTTCTATGGAATGTGATTCATAACACATATGCGTATACTCCATGATTTATATAGAGAATCTTCATGTACATTTTAGAGAAGTGTATTTGTCCATAGTTAGCCAAAAACGTGTTACACAGATTAATGCTTAATAGTTTTCTTCACCAGTATGGGATGAGTATAGGTAAAAAAGTTTAACTAAAATCTTTGTTGAGCCGAAACTCTTCCCTGGTTAGAAAAGTGTTGTAGGTTTCGCATTTGCCCAATTTCTAGTAGATAGCTCCACATAGTTCCACAATGCAACACTACGCTACAGAGCAAAAAGTGTGTTGAACGTTATTTCAACTCTACCGGAAACTATCAAAACAGCATACCGTTCTCATGCAATTAAGTGTCCACTCTAGCGAGTTTTAATGCCGTATTAACAATAAAAATAATGTCGATAATCCAGTATCAGACATTTGGGGTCTCGTTATGCATTTTTAACTTAGAGGAACACCGCAGAGCCTAATGACCGCATTTGAGGTCGATGTTCACACAAACAAGCTAGACATAAGATACTGAAACATTGGACTACAACAATTAACCCATTAGTTGTCTCTTAAATGTACCTCTTTCACTTGTCAGTGTTTTAAGTGCAATAGGATGGAGGGGGAAAAACTTACATGTCAATATAAAATAGAATAGAAGAAACTTATGTTAGTTAAATAAATAATTGTCAATGTGGAACATCATCTGTTTAATAAGCTATAACAATCAATATATCCGCTCTTCGACCCTATATGGAGATTATAGTATAAGTCTAGAATTATTACATACATATGATCATGCAATTCCACATCTACACTATTCATTAAGAAATGAACCAGCTAATCGTACTTTTTTACTCTGCCTTCCACTGAAGTAAGCAGTTAAAGGCACATTTCGTTTTCACATGATATTTGTTAAACTAAAAATATTTATATAGGAAGTACAGACCTGTATAACTGACGTGGGTGGATTGTCTTGAAGGTGACTGTAGAAGTCCCATACTTTCGTCCCAAGTTGTGATCGAGTTACGGCAGTCGTAACAACACAACTGAGGAAAATAAAACAGAGAGGCATTTCAGTTATCTTCAGCTAACATTCATGACCATTCCTTCCTTTAAAAAACTTTCTATAGCAGCTTGAATCAGAACACGTCCCTTGAGTTTACCCTCAGCCTTTCGTAAACAAGCATACCCCGCAAGAAATAAAATCTGGCATCAGAGTTTTGTTGTACATAGCACCTTCAGTCATATCTTGCATTTGAGGTTAACTGGTATCTGCAGCAGGGGTGTTTTATCCGAGCTTCCGTTCGGTTTATGTAGTTTTTTCGTGCTGTTTTTATATTTTTATTTATTTATTTATTGTAATTTATTATGAGTTCTACCTCCCGGCTTACATAGTTTTGCAAGGTATTGTAAGCTAGATTTAGTGTAGAACATTTAAAAAAAAAACTCTTTCGACAGATAAGAGCAATAAACCAACATACATGAATCCGGGCACAATGACAGAAAACCAAATAAATAAATACATGACTCTTTCCAAGGCAAATTACATTATAGTGGAAGTAGAGTAGTAGTGATATGGGCACATGGCACTTCCGCATTCAAAACTATATTCAAACTTGTGTATACATAGCTGAACATTAATAGTCGGTTTAAAGTTTAATGTGCCGTATTTATTAATCATTAATTATTTCAATCTTTGAATATGTATTTAAGAGTTTTGTATGTATATTCGTTGCTTTCTACGATGCCGAAGTAGAAAAAAGCAGTCTTATAAATACGAGGGTGATTCAAAAAGTAAGCTACTCTTTGTGGTAAATTTTATTGATCAAGGAACTTCAGTACAGAATGGCACAGATACATCACTCAGTCTCTGTAAACCTTGTGTGGACGTTTCATTTATTTTTCAATTTCCTGATGTTAGAATATGCCCCAGATGACCTCTGACGATGAAATGATACCCAACTTATGTGTAATTTCCGCGACAGTCACTTAGCTGAGAACCATTACATCAATCTGCAGCACAATATCTTCTATGCATGACGGTTTTTACTTTTTATTCTTGCTTTTCTTTCCTTCCCCTCCCCCCCCTCTCTCCTTGCCAATCAGCATCACTCACGTCTGTTCAGTCATGTCCAAACTGCTGACACCATTTTAATATGACTGGATGCGACATTGCTTTTGGCCCATACCTAGTCGAAATGTTAAGATGAATCTTCTAGCAATCGAGTCGTTTTGCGCAAAAGTGTTTATGTTGTTTCTCGTATTTCAATCTTGCAGTACGTTTCCAGTTGACGCGCCATTTTGTAATCGTGTTATGGTGCACCTGTTAAAGCGATTTAATATGGCAGCCACGTTTGGGCGCAAAATTTTGAAGCGATTTAGTGGGGGCTGTTATCGTTGAGTGGCCTCATGTTGTGATGCCAATTCTGAAATGGTTTTGTAGATTGATTATAGGTCGCTTTGGTGTTGTTGCCAATGCTTCAATAACAACGGTTTCTCAGGGTGAATTCTGCTATTTTATTAACTCGTATTTAACGGGATCGGTAGAGGGATTCAAGGGGGTAATTGAGCACGCAATGCGACATAATATCTATTCATATTTTATTATGTCCAAAATCTTCGCGTCCTCTGGTGCTTTGCGAATGATAGACTTGGCTACCTTCAATATAAACTTAGTTGCCGCGTGTGAAACTTATGGATGAGTGCTGCGGAGAGTGAAACTGAAAATCGAACTTATAATGAATACTGCGAACTGCGGGTATCTTGCCGCATGTAAAATTTATAACTAAGGAATAAGTCTCGCGGCGTGTAGTACTTAAAACTGCTTCTCCGTCGTCATGAACTGAACTGAAAATTTACTTGAATTGTATGTCACCATCCGAACAAACTCTACCTGATGGATTAAATTCAAATCAATAAAAAATTGTTGACTAGGAGACGCCAAAAGGCACGCGCAAGACTCGCGTCTATCTTTAAAATTTAAAAACAAACATCTATCATTGGCTGGTTAAATTTACCTGCCCCCGTCCCATTCGTTTTTATTTGAAAGTTTAAAACTTTTGAGTGGTTTAAAGGATTAGTTGTAAAATCACCGGTCGGGGTTATAGCTCCAAACGGATTTGAAGTCTTCAGTTTATTAATCCTGGAAAGACAGGCCTTTTAAAAAAAGAAAATAATAATAATAATAATAATAATAATAATAATAATAATAATAATAATAATAATAATAATAATAATAATAATAATAAATAAAGGACTTCACACACGCGACTCTCTTCTATTGCATGGTTTTAGTACCCTGTTGACTTTCCAAGCTACTGCAACGGCAAACGCCAGACTTTCTGTTGTGTATAATTCTTACATCAAAGTTAAAGTTTATGCGCCCATGACACTTGTATATAAATAATATTTATATTACTGATTACAATGTCAAAATAAGATGATTGGGCTTACATTATAATTATATTTCAGTGCGGGTGGGCCGTAAGGACTGTTTCACTCTTATCGCTACCAGTCCTGCCAGATTAGGACAAGTGCAAGTCATGTTTTAATCTTCCTCATGTATATGCATATACACGGAATTCGAGGAAAGGAAAGATCCATCCCAGCATATCAAGGGAAACCAAAATATAAACTCAAGGTCAAGCGGCAGGTACCAAGGTATTTGAACTTCCGGTTTCATTCCCAAAAGTATTTGTTGAATATCAAGAAGAGATAATGTATTTAGTGTGTCACCAAGTTCTAATATGTGTTCAAGGATATTCTGTTTGCCATGCAAAGGAATATGCTTGGTATCCGGATTTCAATTGTGCGGCAAAGATAAAAAATTTAAAAGACGATTTATTTACTATATGAATATGCGTTTCTTTTAATTACTTATTATCACTATTAAGTTTATCAGTATTACTTTAGGCTTTATGGCTTTAGCTACTGGCGTCACATTAGTAATTGGGATCAAAGCTACTAGGCAGAGAAAATTAAAAGTAGTCTGGAGAGTATCGGGACGGGATGGGTATGGGGGAAGGGAGCAAGGAATGGTAATTAAGTTTGGAGGAAGGTACAAAAAAGGCTTAGAAAAATTAACCTACAGGATATAGAGGTAGAATACAAAGAGAAAATACCGCTTAGTTTAGTCAAAGAACATAAAATCAGATGGGACAGGGAGATTTGTTGTTGATTTGTTTTATTTATGGACGCTTTTTAACATCTCAGGTCATCAGCGTCCCATTCAATTCAGGGCGTGAAACGGCCGACAAATTTCGCTCAGAGGCATCTTCTTTCAGGCTTGAAGGTCTTTTACATGCCTCAAAACACGGTGCCACAGCTTTACTTTCCTTCTGAAGGAAGCCATACTTAGGATTTTTACGCCCGAAAAAATCCATCGATCCTGGCCGGGATTCAACCCGCGATCTTGGGCTTAGGATGTAAGTATGGTTACCACTACACCATTAGAACCGACCTGAGCAGACAGATGTGTATGTAATGGTTTTTCATAATAGATTAACCCTAGTATGGATTAGACTGGGGGCATGGGAGGCGACAAAATAACAGATGAGGCTGATAGAGAATGTTTTTGCTTTTTGTTGAGACAGAGAAACTAGTAGCACATTCTAGTGGCTAGAACAATAGAGTTTAACTACGCTTGGAGCTAAGTTTACTAAGTCGAATAGGTATAAGTTAACATGTTGGGATCTGTATAAGCAGAAAGACAACTGGCCAAAGCTTGGTTCTTTTCTATGCAATGGCATGGAATTAGAAGCGCTTTGTTGGAGTAAACAAGTTCTTTGAGTCTGATTGAGTGTGTGTGCGCGCGTGTGCGTCATATTTCAGTGTTTGTGCTTAGGTGATATAACTGTAAATAAACTTGATTTGAAGTGGAAATTGTTCCTATGTGTCTATTGAATAAATAGCATGTACGGTCGAAAGGCCAGTGTGAAGTTGTAAAAATAATGTTTGTAAATATTGAGTAATAAATACATATTATTACTACTACTACCACTACTACTACTACTACCACTACTACTACTACTACTACTACTACTACTACTACCACTACTACTACTACTACTACTACTACTACTACTACTACTACTACTACTACCACTACTACTACTACTACTACTACTACTGCTGCTGCTGCTGCTGCTGCTGCTGCTGCTACTACTGCTGCTATTATTATTATTATTATTATTATTATTATTATTATTATTATTATTATTAGGCCTATCTTCATCCTGTTTTTTCAGAGAAAATCGCTTACATTTCAGTCTCGTGCCAGCCACGGAATCGTATAGCAAGAATTCTATAGGAATTTCCCTGAGCCACATTTCCCCCACATTCATGCCCGTGCTGATATAATCTCATCGGATTTTGTTTAACATATGTTTGGGATCAGTTCCTATCTGTTATGAACAGAAGAAAGAGAACAGAAAGAAATCAAGTTGGTGATATGAATTTTAAATGTGCTCTTAAAATTAGCTGTGCGCAGTTAATTCACCAAGATATCGTGTTTATTTTAAACAGTAAAGTGTGCCGGAAGTGCAATAGCACTGATCAAAACAATATGTTGTTACGATGTTATATTTTCATATTATAAAACTGGTTATTGTTCAAAGTTGTAAACGTTTGAACCAGAGATATTCTCTTTCAGTGACACAAAAAGGGAGTTGCGTGACATTGCACTATGTACTATAGTCGACATTAAAGTGATTAACAGTATACTTGACAATCTGCATTACTAGTTCAGTTATATTGTACAGAATTATTCGTACAGCAAGTAATAGAATAGTTTTCTGAATTATTTTCACAAAATTTTATTTAAGTCCGTAACATAATCCCTCGTTAAGTCATATGCTGGTACCGTCACTTAAGCTTTGCGGTACCCTTAGAAGCTGTGCAGATCCCCACCTCCTACACTCCGGTAAACTAACTTAACGCTCCCAAATGGCATTTCTCAGCTTGACTGCTTCTCGAAGTACATTAGTGCTTCATTGGGATTGTAGACAAGGCTTCTAGCTTTCAGTCTGCGGCAGATCTAGACAACACACTCTCTTTAGACTCCAAATTATACATTCCACTTCCATTCGTTTGTTTACCAAGATGAGGAGGATATGGACTCGCACCTCTTATGTAGATCAACAGTGCTGTCCAACGCCGTGCTCTATTTATGACGAATGCAATTATTTCATTTTCTGAAAAGTGAAACAATACCTGATTGCTTATCTTTTAATTTTACAACGAATATACATAAATTCATTCATGATTTAAAACCGAAATACAGTTAAGCTTGCAACACAAACGCTCGTAAATTTTACAACGCGCACGCGTTCATTGTTGTGTGCTGACGCAGCAGCTGTCAGCTGGTCAGTACCTTTCCGGCCATCACTTCTGAACGTTGTGGTTGCGTTTCCGTGGAGCATAATTACAGGTTACACAATTATAGGCATTCATTTGTTTGAGTGCAGGAACATCGTCATAATTTTTACGGTCGTTTCTAACAACGTGAATTGTGGTTGTTAACAGGTAAAATGTCCAACATTTTTATTACATTTTCTGCAAACGTTGATCTTTATATTTTGAAAATATTGTTGTCAGAGCTATATTTATAATTATTATTATCATCTCTTTTTACCCCTAGATGTCTAAATGATCCAATGTTTACAGAAAAGGCACTAATTATTTTTCATAAACTGGAGGAAGAAAACATTTCTAATGATGATCTTAATTCTGATAATTCATTGAGTGAGGATGAACCGAGTATGTTGATATTGACAATATTGTCCTAAATGAACATGAAAATGACGAAATCATTAAAATGAAACTGCAGGACCATCAATACCCAAAAGAAGGAATATCTACTACATATATCCGTTAAAAAAGAGGAGAATGACAACTACTTTCTGCAAAGAACACCGAGCGCAATTGTGTACAAACTGCGCAAAATAACTCTAAGGAAGGAAGCCTGTATTTGGAAGGTCATTATTGTTGAATTCAGTGTATAACTGCTAAGCAAAATGACATCTATAATATATAAATTGACAATATTCAATTAGTAAAATTCACAAATAAATTTATCAAATAATTAGATGCAAAATTAGGAACGTTTGTTATAGAAATATATTAAATACCGTTTGTGCTCTAGAGTTAAGTGTACTTGTCTTTTATAGTTTAGCACGTTATATTTCATCACAGTTGGCACTTAAATACTGCTCCTAGACTAGCCAACTTTGGCCCCTTACTTTCGGTTTTGTGCTGTCAGGCTGATGGCGGTGGTAAGTGGTCATCTAACAAGGTGGCGCGGAACTCAAGGCCAACGTACCATCTCTGCTGGTCTTAAGCGATGGCTAATCGGCCGATGCAGTCTTCCTTTGTCTCGTCAGTTATATGATAATTTGATAACTCGATGTTTATACCATTCTTTTGGTTCTTAAAAAAATATATTAATAACTTTTGTGTTAACGCGTCGGATGGAAGATACACTAAGGTCCATGTGTGTACCAGATTAACTGGTGTTGATATTTTTATGAACAGCTATATAGATCAAAATATCAGAGGCCTAAGCATTCTTGTTCACCCGATTGCTATTTGTGGAATAAATCGTGTAGACTCTTTGAAATCCCAGCTTAACTGTTACCATTTAGCGCTTATTATATCAATCAATTTATCATAAACATCCAAGTTTTCAAAGTAGTTAGTATTATTAAGCCTCACACCCTTCCTCGCGACATGTGCATCGTTCCGCTTTGCAACCAGTTTGCTCTGGACTACCAACGGATCATCTGCGTCTTTGAAGACATAGACCAGGAAAATATTTTCGAGGCTTTCTTGGATACCTGGCATTGATAAGCAGTGGTTAGTTTTCTTAAGTATTTTGTGAGGGGGGGGGGGAGGATCATGTCTATTAAGTTTGCGTGTATGTTGGCTTTTGGTCTAGCACTTAAATTAACTTTGTCACCCAAGGTCTTTATTGCCCAACATGGGTAACTGGAGATCTCGTTCTAACCAAGAAGCTCGTGTGCCTGTCTTGTTTTGGATGTTAGCTCAAGCCAAATAAGGCACTGCTTCTTCTACGTTACCTCTTAAGGTTGTTATGATCGATTATTACTTATTGGTTTATGATTGTAATAAAGTTGACGAAAGATTGTATTGAATAGTGCGGAAAACTGATTTGTGCTTATATAAAACATATATAAGCATACATACTTACGAAGAATGGAAAGAAGATAACTGCAACATATTAATAGATTTGGAGGGGGGGCAGAACCTGCGGACTTTTACACTCCACTTCACCTATTCAATCAAATCAATATGTCACACTTCATTGAGGATAGAATGGATCACGACAACGGCCATGTCGAAAGACTGACACCCAGCATTACAGTCCGATATGCCTAGGCTTCATTGCCGCAGGCTTCTTGGAGAGCCGCATAACATTTTCTCGCATTGGCGTTCGTCCGTCTTCATGTAGTGCACTAGTGACTCTGAGTTTGTTGTACAACTATACCCTTTCTCTAGGCGTGCTCAGAATAACTCCCTAACATGTTCATTAGCAGCGTGGCGACAACATTGTTTTACCCTCTTTCTAGTTCTCGAGTGTGTGCGTCGTGGTGTTCTATCTGGAAACATTATTAGGAACCTCGTCTACGTCCATATTTCATAGCCCATAGATCCTGTCCACCCGGGTATCCCTTACCTAATCTCTTCCTCCCAGAGGTGCCCGTACTAGGGCGTAGGCACAAACGACCAGCCCTCGAGCAAAGCTCAATACGGAAATAGATTCCCCCCACCCTAACAATTCCATTCAATCTAAGTCTCCAAAATAAAGTCCAATTCATGTCCCAGAAAATCCATATATTTTAATACACATTTATAAGTTACACATTATTATACATTATGCAAAAGAGAAAAATGAAATGGGTAGTGTACAAAAATAAGGAACCTTTACTGATTTAAGTTCCATATGAAATTTTGGGAATAAAATCAGGTGATTATTGCTAGGTGAAATAAAGTTGGAAATTAATTTCAAATCTCTTCACAACAGGAGAGGACTTAATACCGACATATACATTTATTTTTATTTGGTTTATTTACGGACGCTCTTTAACATCTCGGGTCATTAGCGTCCCATTCAATTCAGGGCTTGAAACGACAGAAAAATATAGCTCAGAGGTCTCTTTTTTCAGGCTTCACGTTCTTTATCGTGCCGTAAATGTACGCCACGGGAACCACGACTTTACATTCCTACGTAAGGAAGCCATCCATATTCAGGATTTTTACGCCAGGAAATATCCATAGGTCTTGGCAGGGATCGAACCCGCGATGTTGGGAGGCAAGTGTGGTTATATTTACTAGCTGGTATTCTATGCGGAAGTTTCTCTAAAAACAGAAACTTGTTGTTTTTATCAAGTTTAAACGACACTGAGCGAGTGGCGTGAGATTCAAGGCCAACGTAACAGTTCGATAACCCCCCTCCCGCTCGTACCGAATCATGTAGCGCCGCTGGCCTTGATCGATGGCTAATCGGCCGATGCAGTTTCCCGCCGCTTCGTCGGGTCGGTCATCACATGATTGGATGACACAATATTATACCCTATTTCTTTGGGATATGAATTACCAGTGTATTGGCAACATTTCTGTTAATGCACCGAAAGTAAGAGAGATTGAATTCGCTAGAAACAGCTGTTGTTACCTAGTTTTGCATTGTAGGGCTCTTTCCACCCAACTGCTTAAAACATAGCCCTAAGTCAGATTTAAGATTACATAAGTTTTCGGTTTAAGAATAAGGGTTAGGTTAGCCATAGAGAGCAATCATCTTTTTTTGTATTTATTTTATATTTCGGTAATTGAGAACCTCTAATACAATGCTTCCACATTTCCTCCATCACAGTTATGTCATTCATATAGCGGCATTACAAGCAGATGATGTGATGTAATCAGTAACGTAATATTCTACGCGCAGACGCTATTGCTTTCTTATTTGTTTAGACTCCGTCCCCGTTGGCAGATTTAGCAGGATTATGTATATCCATGTTTCGCAAAAATATGGCGTTTTGTATTCCGAAAACTGCTGTTTTATTTAACATACCACGATTTTCATTTTGGTTCTTGAACAGATTCGGGATTTAAGGGTAATGGATAATTTTTAATATTTAAACGAAATTGTTTTCGAAGTAGTAGAGTGTGTTTTGTTGCAGTTTTAATGTATTTTTTTAATGTTGGGAATTAATTGTAATAATGAATGAATGGTTAGGTTAGCCTTAGAAAGCAAGCAAATGATCGTTAATGTTATAATTTGTACGTTCTTTAATAACTTTGTGATTTATTAGAAACTACACCATTTTATGTCCTGCCCTCTACATTAGTTTTGGTGTGCGAAAGTGCCTTCACAAGAAATGACAGTGTAAAGGGAACTTCCGTTTGGCACCATGGCAGAAAAGTGTGAGCATATATTTACAATTGAGCAAATTAATGACATATTAATGCCACCTTAACCTCCAACACCGAAATATTTGAAGGGATAACACTGTAAGCAATATTTCAGTACATGATATCTGTAATTTAAGGTGAAAATAGAATTCCATAATTAATTTGGATAAAACAGGTAATGTTGAAGTATAAGTGAATTAGGATATGCTACAATCTTATGATGGGATGGGGGGAGAAAAATATAGCCGATTTTTTGTATAACAAGAAACAAAATATTTGTTTCATACTGTCCTTTACCGCGTTAGAAGTCTGTAATTAGGAAAAGGTGGGAGACCGAACAGATATTGGATACGGTGTTAGTAGATAACCGAAAGTGGTCTTGATAAGAATAAAAATACTAAGTATAGGCATCCTGCAACTATAACTAGTGAAGTGAAAATTATACAACAGATATATCCTTATGACTGCAATGGTCGATAATCGATTACGAAGGTAGATCCATAAGTTTCCTGCATAACCATTTTCTAAGTGTGATAAAGACAAAAAATATATTTCACTTTTCAATATAGTTATCCTTTTATGCATAAAATCACATCTTTGAATTAACATTTCAACCCCCTCCCCACAATAGTCGGAAGACTTGTTTGCAAAATGGGCATAAACAACATCCATCACTTCTTCGCACTTATATTTCCTTCTTCGAAGATTCTTCTTAAGTTCTGAGAAGAGGAAATAGTCACTGGGAGCTAGATCTGGGCTGTAGGGTGGATGGTCGATCTCTTCAAAGCCACATTTCTTCACAGCTTCCTTTGCAACAAGAGCTGTGTGCACAGGCGCATTGTCGTGAAGAAGGCGCACACCACACTCAGCTTTCTTCGCCTTTTCTCTTTGTTGGAAGTGCGTAGTATGTGCATTAGGCCAGTGTAGTACTCCCCATTTACTGTGGTGTTCCTCTACTTGAAGTCAATGAAGAATATTCCTTCACAGCCCCAAAAGATTGTGGCCATATTCTTGATCGACTGAGTGACCTTGGCCTTTAGAGGCGGCGCTTCCCCAGGTTTACGCCACTCCATTGATTCTCTTTTGGACAAGAGATCATAGTAGAGGACCTTAGTTTCATCTCCTGTAACAATAATTTGCAGAACTTCTCTCTTGTTGCCACGGCAGAGTTCCAAAAATGACTGACAACAGATGACTCGTTGCTGCTTTTGGACTGGGGAAAGAAATCTAGGCACCCATCTTGCACTAACCTTATTCATGTTTAAATGTTCATGAATAATTCGAAGGACTGTTGTTTTAGAAGGACCCAACCATGCCGCTATTTCTCTAACTTTGAGCCGCCAGTCTTCCATAATATATTCTTCCATAAGAGCAAAGTTTTCAGCAGTGAGTACCTCCAAAGGCCGACTTGCGCGCTCCGTCTTCAATGCTTTCTCGAAAAAGTTTGGCCCATTCTTTTACGGTAGAATCTGAGGGAGGTGCTTCCCCATATAAACCGTTCATCGCCCACTTCATTTGGAGTAAGTCCTTCTTTAGTGAAGAACTTAATAACAGCTCGAAACTACATTTTGAACATGTCACAATATTCTACACACAGCCTTCTTTATGCAATTATATCTGAAGAACTGAACACAGCGGAGCGGAATTTGGAGCTGCAATTATTTACTTAACAGATAATGTATAACACCAGATAAGGATTTTGAGAAGGTGATAATTCTTATCAGTGAGGCCGGAAACCTGTAGACCTACACTCGTATGTGGAGAAACTGAAGAATAAGCAGGAAAAAGAGTATAATAAATAGAAAAAATGAAAGAGTATATAGAAAACTAACAAAATCAGGAGGAAAAAGTCAAGGGATACCCTTTACAAAATCTTTATTAGGCACTGAAACTATTCCAAAACAATATCTTGTATTTATTTAGATTATAATATTTTAAATTTCCGTGCAAACGGTTTTCCTGTACTTCAAGCGTTTAAAGAACATGCATAACAATCTCTGATTTATAAACTTGTGCTTCGTAAGCAGTTTCTGCAATGTACAGTATCTTTAATGGAGGTAAACATTTCCTAAACAGAGAAAATTAATTTCAAAGCATTTTATGCTAGGTTAAAAATTACATATAATTTCTCTGTCAACATGTATATGATCAGTAATTTTACAGCCTGGCAGGAGAATCTATAGAGAGAGTAAATATGTTTAGCTTACAGATAAACTTCGGTTACGATAAAAATGTTGTAATTCTTTTGATATTAATGGGCAATATGTAGGAGTAATAAATATGTGTATACTGTTAGGCTTCTCGCAATCTTTCTTTTTAAAAACGTATTACTTTTAGAAAGAAATACATAAATAAACCAAGATACAGCAGACAGAATTTGGACACAGTCCCACAGAATAATCTTAGGCATTTAAGAAGTTCAACTAAATTAGATTTTATAATTACGTGAAAACATATAGAGCTGTTCCATTGATCTCCACCAACTTCCCCTCCCTTCATCTCTAAGCAATTTGTCCCAATCCTTTTCATTTAACTGTCGTCTACCTCATGGAAAGTTACTCTCCTTTTGGCTCTTAGCTGCTATCAAATTTTCATGACCTGTTTGCCATTACTAAGGTCAACAGTACCCTTGTCGACTGTAAAAGCAGAATATGGGTTCATTTGATCTAAACATCTCTGGTAATACCATTGGCATCATGACTCCATAATGGTTGTTTTATTACCTTCGCCTGTATCTATTACACACAGATAATGCATCACTCCTTCATGATGCATAAACACGACTTGCTTACCTTCTTATCCTACCCTAGCCATTCAAGAAAGAATGGCAATAGGTAGATGGTTTTAATTGACAAATGACATCCAGGTTATGTGATGAGGTAATACTATTTCCATCAGAGACTAACGGATCCGGCAGAGAAACCTGGCGGTTTTAAATTGAAATTACAACTAAAGCGAATATTTTGTATTCAATATTTAATTTTATAATTACAATACATCTAATAGCACTTAAATTCCACCATTTACATCAATTACTTTTTACAAATGATATTCTTCAGGTGGTGTCCCCCATTGTCAACGCATTCTTGTAGCTGTAAGGGGAATCTTCGCATTACTCGCTGCAGAACCTGCAAAGAGATTGCCACCAATTCATTCCGAATGTTACACTTCAAACCAGCTGTTGTCCTCGGTCGGTCCTGGTTCAACCTACTCTTCTGGTACCACCACAAAGTAGCAGTAGTAGTAATGGACGTTTTATTGTACATTTTAGAATTCACTCAAATAAAAACATCTGTCGCATGGGCCTTACGGCTGTACGTGCTAATGTCGTCCTTATCAAATTAAAAGGGTCATATACATACATACGTACATACACACATACCTATATACATACAAATCTACATACATATATAGAAATGTTTCGATATATTTGCGTTTTCTATAAAATAATTTTATATACAAATACATAAACGTGAATGAGACCTTTACTCTTGAGCCCCTGTTGCATTTACTCACACTCTCTCTCTCTCCACCTCTTCTTCATTATAGTCATTAAACCCCTTTGTCGGGTCTTCTCTAGAAATATTCCCAAATCGTGTGAGTATTTCGCATGCACCAGCAATTCCCGGCAAATTTTCAAAATTCTATTGGAATTCAGAAATTGCGGTGATAAATGCTAATTTCTTGAAATCTCCGTTTCCCTGCATTCTGCCAAAATATGCCTCCAGGTATCGCTTTCTGCGCACAATGGACAAATTCTTTCCCCGAGAGCATTAACTGTTTTGTTTCCTTTCCAATCCCCTAATCTTAACCATGAGAGACCACTTCTTTCTTCTCTGTCACAGATATCTAAATATGCCCCCCTTCCCCAAACCGCATATATTTGAGCCTGCAGGTTAAGCGATACGTTTTTTGCGCATCGAGACAAAATATTTTGTCTCTCTATATCTCGAAAATGTCTGTTAATTATTTTCCAACTATTTGGTGTAATGTTCTCTCCCTTTTACCAGATATATCCCAATCCAATTTTGTCTAAGTCTTTCCTTATTTTTGATGCCCATATCTCACCCTTTCCTTATTTGCTCCCTTAGACAGATTGCTCGAAGAAGAGCTTGATTCCCCCGTATTATCCTTAACCAGTATTTAATTATTCTTATTTTTAAATTCACACTTTCGTCAGAAATGCCAAACTCTTTAAGAACCCCACAATTTGCTGTACCCCTCCCTTCTTGTAGCAACCGTTTTAGAAACTGTTTTTGTACCTGATTAAGTTCCTCGGTGTTTTCCCACCCCCAACTTTCGGCCCCGTACGCCATAGTTGACCTCAAAACCGCCCTGTACACCAACTCCATTTTAAAAGAAAGTACCAACTCCATTGATAAAAGAAAGTATCACAAGCGTTGAGGTCGAGCGATATTGAAGGTCATTGAACGTGTGATATTACTCGTCCCTCTTAATTCTTTCATTCAAGATCTTGTAGTGTGAGCCGTTGCATCATCCTGCTGGAACGCGCGCTGAGTGGCAATCACTGATCCACCTTTAAAAAAAAAAGTTTCCGCAACGAATGCGCGAGGCTGTGCCGAATAGTTGGTTTCGACAGTTCGTGAGCTTTTGCCCAGATCGAATTTGTTCATCAGAGTTAAATGCTTTAAGATGTATTGTCATTCAAAACTAAAACAATTTATATAAACTATTCGGTTCGTTTGCAATTTCAACTTAAAAACCTTTTCGCTATTGTTTCAGTTTTCCTATACACGGATCTCCTAAACCCAAGATCGCGGGTTCGAACCCGGGCAGGACCGATGGATTTTTTCGGGGCGTAAAAATCCTAAGTATGGCTTCCTTCGGAAGGGAAGTAAAGCATTGGGTCCCGTGTCGTACATTTACGGCACGAAAAAGAACCTCAAGCCTGAAAGAGAGGCCTCTGAGCAAAATTTGTCGGCCGTTTCACGCCCTGAGTTGAATTGGACCTGATGACCTAAGCCGTTAAAGAGCGTCCGTAAATAAAACATTCATTCCTATACAAGGACGTGTATTGGCACAGTCAAAACTCTCAAGTATGGCATGCAATGAGTTTTCCCCTTCCTTCCTCTATATAATACTATGCCGTCAATCAACACCTTCTCCTGCGCGGTACTCCCTCGCTAGTATCAATTGCATAATAACATTTGGGAAGCGAAACTTAAACTTAAAGCCCCAAAATTCACTTTGCAAGGTCCCCAACTGGATCAAGAATATGAAGGAAGAGTGAACGACGATAGTATATTAAATATATTAAAATTAAAATAGATATATATTTATTTATTCATCCTCCACTATATAAATAAATATAATACAAAATGCAGAAAACATTATAAAGTTTAACAATTCTCTAAAAAGCATGAAATTAAAAAATATAAATATAATAAGAGATCGCATGTTGCAGTGATTCAGCAAGTCATTATTATCATAGTCGAATTCTTCCAATTCTAAATTTGAATGCAATATCTTCAAGTTATGTAAATACAAAAAGATTAACCAATCCTTAAAACAAAAGTATGTGACAAAAGTTTACACAAAGAAAATGGTTTTCATTAAATCAACAATCTTCGCAGAGAACGGCAACATTACCCATTAAGCATGAATGACCTTGACTCGCGAGTGGTCGTGCATAAGGCTTTTGCTCACGGTACAGTTTTATTTATTTTTCTGGATGTCGCTTAAATTTTCAGAAAACAAAATGAATACATTCTTCTTAGACATCAGACATTGGGATTTTATGATTTCCTACGAGCATTTTAACAACAGAAGTCATTGAAAAGTTGGGAAAGTGTAGAGATCTCTTTGATATAATTGCAGCTCTAATTTAACTTGTCTTTTCCTTCCACTGTACTGATTTTCATACAAATCATATGATCGTGTTTAACTCTTGTACGTCAAGAAAAATAAACACACAAACGTAGTTACACAAGCCTCCTCATCAAATTGAACATATTTTTGACAAGTTGGTGGGAACAATTTTTGGCTAAAGGTACATGTGAACTATTCAAAAGATAGTGCATTTTGGAGGACAATGAAACTTTTAAAGTGGCACTAAAACTTCAGATTGTATCAGCTTATGCAAGAACATTATAAAGTTAGATAGAAAAATGCAAACTCATGACATAAGGAATCAAAATAATTTTAGGCTTTAAAACAATATGTGTGTCAAATACTCATAAAGCGACATTCGCGGGTTAATAATGTTAAAACTCTTGCGCAACATTTACAATACGAACTAAACTCTCATGCTACTATAATTATCTGGTCACTGTAAAAGTTTCAAATTATCGAGAGGCACTAAATGCTGAGTCAGCCCTCAGTTTGAATTTAGATAGACATTTTAGTAGGCAGTGCCGAAAGTATTGCTCGCCAATCACAAAAAGGTAGAAAACTTAACCAACACATAGCAACCACCAGGCTCGGGTGAAACCAGAACAGCCAAATACAGAACCACGAAGTGAGCAACACGAAAGTTGAAAACCGACTCAAGTGAACACGCAGAGCCTCACAAGCTCACACAACATTCACAATCAAAGAGAACGAGCTTCCGGTAACGGTCTCTCAATCTAGAAACTTCCAAAGTAGCGGCGTGAAAGAGTGGGTGTAAGTAAAAACACTAGTACCAACGGAACAGTTGTATCGCCCCATACATAAAATGTAATTACCTTTTCTTTCCTTCCTTTCTTCCTTTGTTCCTTCCTTCCTTCCTTCCTTCCTTCCTTCCTTTCAGTTACAGCGCAATATACTGCTGAAGAAGTTTTTACTTAGGGAAGTATAATTTCATGTCCCAAGTACGTATCTATAAATTTCGTTAACTAAAATGCTTTTAAAAGTTGAACTAATAGGTAATCGAAAAAGTTAGCGGGGTTTTAGAAAATGCATAGCTTCAAAAGTATGAAACATTAAAATGGACCACATAGATTTAAAATAGCTTTCAGTTTCTCTCTCTCCCTCTCTCTCCTGGTGGTGTAGTGGTTACCATACTTGCCTCCTAAACCCAAGATTGCGGGTTCGAACCCGGCCAGGACCCATGGATTTTTTCGGGCGTAAAAATCCTAAGTGTGGCTTTCTTCGGAAGGGAAGTAAAGCCGTGGGTCCCGTGTCGTACATTTAGGCACGATAAAGAACCTCAAGCCTGAAAGAGAGGCCTCTGAGCAAAATTTATCGGCCGTTTCACGCACTGAGTTGAATGGGACGCTGATAACCTGAGATGTTAAAGAGCGTACATAAATCAATCAATCAATCAATCAATCTCTCTCTCCCTCTCCCTATCTCTCTCTGTACTGAGTTCAAACAAAAACGATAATTAATATGTACAAGTCCTATTTATAAATTGAATACAATTAACAGTAGATATTATTCTAGATTCATTGAGCTTTGCGAAATATCGCTGGGAGATCTTATCTTTCCCAAAATCCAACAAAGGTTGCGCAATAAATTTCTGTGCCCATCTTATCCTATAGGCAGTTGTTGGCTAGGTACTTACATCAACAATAAGTAGGGTAATTATTGATTCCTGTTCCAAAGCGTTTATAAAAACAAAGTAATACGACATATATAACACTGTGGTCGGGATGTACATTTAAAATATATTGCAGTTAATTTTGTGATTATCGCGCTATTAAGGGAAGTTGGAATGCAAACATTTGAACTTTTTGACATTTTCAAATAATAAACTGTAATAAAATTTCGGGGTTTCTGAATTATGTGATTTTCATTGTAATATATTTCTTTAAAGTAATGACTTAATATTTAAAAATATATCCTCATAGATTCAAAACTTTTGCTTTTGACAGAATATATTTCAAAATGATATAGATTTGTTAACCATCTGAGCTGGATGGTTTGATTTTTACCATTTGCTGGAGGAAGTTTCATTTTTGGTGTTGGCTATTCTGACAAACAGCCTGAAAAGTTTCTGACAAAGGCGCAGACATGCATTAAATTCCGGGTTGAAGATATGAGCTAGATTTAGCAATTTTATAGCAATTTCTAAAAACTACATTTTCCTTTATATGTGTATTAGAGAAAATGCAACTAAACAAATGTACTTGAAAATTTCAGTGGTGTTTTAGACATAAAAATAAAGCAACTGAAGCAGAATTATTAAGACATTTCGCTTGACTTAGAAATTGTGTAAGGTTTTGTATTTGCCTTCAATTTAAAATATCTAATTCTTGATCCATGCTAAAATTCTAATACTTCTATTTCAATATACATACAAAATAAGGTGTTGAAGTTTCAATACTTTAACTCTAATGGTTCTGCCACAGTAATGTTGGTCCTGGTGGTGTAGTGGTTACCATACTTGCCTCCTAGACCCAAGATTGCGGGTTCGAACCCGGCCAGAACCGATGGATTTTTTCGGGGCGTAAAAATCCTAAGTATGGTTTCCTTCGGGAAGTAAAGCCGTGGGCCCCGTGTCGTATATTTACGGCATGAAAAAGAACCTCAAGCCTGAAAGAGAGGCCTCTGAGCAAAATTTGTCGGCCGTTTCACACCCTGAGTTGAATGGGATGCTGATGACCTGAACTGTTAAAGAGCGTCCATAAATAAAAAAATCATCCATCATTTTGCCACAGTAAGAACATAAACTTAGCTAATTTAACATAAATAGAATTTTCTAAACGCCCTAAAGAACCCGTGGCAAATGTGTAATCTCCCCCCAAATATACTTAACTCTCGAAGAAATAAGTGGTTTTCTTTCAAAATACTATAAAGTAAACTCAAAAAACTCAATTTGGGTGATCGCAGTCCCTTTTCCTGAAGATTTTTTGGGGTGCAAGGTAGTTGATCTTTTTTTTTTTTAAAGTAACTTTATTCATTCCAGAATCTCATAACTTTGATTCGCAATTGCAGTTGGCATATTTGCTCATTAGATCTCTATCCAACGTTTTTGGGCCTTTCTGCTTTAAGAGTATTTCTAGTTAATAATCTCAATAAGGATATCGCTCCACACAGTATACAGGGATTGCAATAAATAACCCATTGTTTCAATAAAAATCAACAAAGAATTTCTGAGTAAATGATCGAACTCATTAACATCTAAATCGGAATGTTTAATCAAAATAAATGCATCTACCTTCCCCGTGCGTGAACTAAAACGTAATCGATAGCATTTCTAATTAGTATCCAATTTCCATTTTATGTCGTGTGAAAGACAACATCTTTCTGTATCGCTATGCAGTACTTAATTTGTTTCATAAAAGCGCATTGTTTAATAGCCCTTGGTTTATGAAGGCGTTTGAGAAACAGGCACGAAATTGTCAACTCAGGCCCGTAAATGTCCCGTAGACTTTCCATTGGCGAATATTTGGAAGTTGACGCTTCAGCAATTGCAGCAAAATCCAGTTCTTCGTGCAATTTGAGCCCAAAATCGATATCTCATGCACATTGGTAATTAGAATACTGCATTATACTAAATATCACCACAATGAAAATACAGCCGATATTGAAAGATGGTTTTTATAGATTAACGGGCTCTAATGCATATATTTCCATGTAAAAATAGTGATTATAAAGTGAATGTTTTTTCAGAAATTGGAGAGTCTGAAATTTTTAAGGTTATTTATGAAATCTTTTGACTTTGGCACTATATTTCCATGTAAAAATAGTGATTATAAAGTGAATGTTTTTTCAGAAATTGGAGAGTCTGAAATTTTTAAGGTTATTTATGAAATCTTTTGACTTTGGTCAAACACAGTGATGTTTTAATAATTATATACATATTATGTTATATGTAAAGCATTTTTACTGCCTTTGGTGTTATTTTTCGTAAAAGGACGCGTTTAATTAAACATAAGTGGTTGCCAAACATACCCTGAAAATTTGAAGCATATTGATACATTATATTCTTAGAAAACATGCAATTTGTATGATAAAAACATAATCATGCAATTACGTTTATAATAAGTTTCAATGCATTCCAGCCGCACAAGATGGAGCATGCTCTTTTCCACAAACTCCTAACTACAGACTCTAAGTGTTTATACATGTATCGCATGCGTTTAGGCGTTTGCAGCATAAATTAGTTCCATAAAATCATTAAAATGTACCTCGTAAGCACTAAGCTTGGCAATACTTTTCTCAGTGTTTTTGAATTTCCTAACCGAAACAGGGCCACGCAGAACATATGTTGTTGCTTTTTTTAATACTTAACATACTAATCCGTTAAAACTGCATAAAATACACATAATTAACAAGAGAACATTCCGTAGATATTTATCATACAAAAAATAAAATTTTAACATTCAATCACTCTCAACCTTTCCGGGTCCCTTAAGTGCAATTGTTTAAGGAAAGTGTTTTTTTTTTTTTCGGAAATGGAAAGCAACATGTGTATTTAATGTGTTTTGTCTGATATAGCTACTTTTTGCGTCTATGGAGAGATGAACAGACAAATCTATAAACATTGGTCACAAGTATCCACATTAGTGTTAGAAACGCATATAAACACATGCAGTACCCCCAAATTGTGATTTGTAGTCAGTGTTTCTTGGGTTCAGAGCTTAGGTTTTTTTTTTTTTTTTTTTTTTTTTTTTTTTGACAAATCACTTAACAAATACGCCCATTGGTATTCTTGTGTGATGATCCCTTGTCGTTTTGCACCCAATCTCGTGCCAACAAAATAGTGTTGCTGCTTCTGTTGTTTCTGTTGAGGAATGTCTGAATGAGGTGTTTCCAAATAGATGGATTGGACAAAGAGGGCATACAAAGTGGTTTGTAAGATCATACGATCCTTCTTTTCTTAATTTCCTTTTTCTGGAAAGTAGTGGTATTGCAAATAAGGCTGAGGACTTGCAATAGAAGTGAAACATTTTGATGTGTAGAAAATTAGTAGTTCAGCTACTAAACACTAGTTCAGCTACTAAAATATTTATGCATTTATATAAAAGAAAATTATTACAATGTTTTGGTATAAAAATTAAGTGCGACATGTTTTTCGTAACCGCAAAATCTCTCAAAAACACCAAATAAATGAAAAGTATTGAGATATTTATACATCCAAATAGATTAGCTTTCGATATGTCAAAAGAATGACACGCCACCAATAAACATAAAAGTTACATCTGAACTCGCAAAGCGATAACAAAAAAATCGTAGCATTTTCTAAAAAAAATCCTCCAGTGAATTTTGACTAAAATAATGTCTTATTTACCAAATTCCAAAAATGTTTAACACTGCTACTCAAAAAACATTAATACAAAAATCACTAGTGTTTCTTTGTTACTTTATTTAGGGCATAAAATATATTAACTACTGATGTTAAGTGGCCGATTATAAAGTGCAAGGATTTGTCTATTTGTTTAAAAGATGTTGGCTAAACTAATTGTGTTGCGAAATAGTTAACTTTCAGTTTCAATACCACATATCACAAACAAATAATATATTTTTCAATTTCAATACCACATATCACGAACAAATAATATATTTTTCAATTTCAATACCACATATCACAAACAAATCATATTCTTATTTCGATGTCTTGAACAAACTAAAAATGTAGCACGGGCTGTTCATCGGAGTGTTATCATTAGGAAAAGCATTACACTTGGTGTCAACTTATCATGATATACGTCTATGGTAGTAAATTGAGGTCAGAATAGAATACTAAGGAAAACAGCTTGCCAGGCAAGATAAATTGTCCACGCTATCCGATATTGACCAGTGTTTCACATGTGGACAATTCATATCTTAAAGCAACGTGAACAAAATTGGCCTCATTATTCATAGTAATGAACTTCGGTAGAAGTGTACTAATGGGTAAAGTGTATGAATCATTTTAGACAGATCAATATCCGCGGTGTTAGAATCCACTTTACATGCTAACGCAATAGCCAGGGGTCATGAAAAATTAGAAAGCCGTTTCCTTAAATAGGTTATAAATAGATATATAGCGTGAATTTTATATCAAATAAATATGTTAATTTTCCTGATAGCCCAGTTGGGTAGGGCACTAGATTACTTGAACGCGCATCCAAATTCGAATCTCGGTGCTGCGGAGTAACATCCGTGTTTTCGAGGTAACTCTCGAAGTTCTGCCGATTCTCTGATTTCATTCCCTCAACAGTTCCCTCTTTCCGTCATCTCTTCTTCGCATACACTTTATCTATTTTCATTTTAATTGCTTATTACTATTCCGGCGATAAACATGATAGCTATCGGTCTGGTGGATAGTTCTTTCCTATAGCCAGTAGTAGTTATAGGACTGGCACCGTCTGGTATATGAAGTGATACAAGGGCTTGGTAGCATACTTGTAGAAGGATGGCAGATAGAGCTTGTGGTTCCGTAGGGCTCATTCATTTTTACGCGAGAAGACAATAGACCTCTGTATTGACTGATATGCTTCCAGAGTCTCTCTAAAATCCATTAACTCCTATCCGAAAATGTGTTTAATACTAAAGGAAGAACAGGATTTGATGGCATAGTTTAACTGTGGTCTTACTGGCGCTTATCCTCTAAATGATTCTAAGCGAAAAATATTAGTAATTAATACAACCACAGGTGCTTGAAATTATTCGAATTTTATACACAAAATATCAGAAACAGTATTAGTTATAATAGTAATATAACGAACAATGCATTCATCACATAATTATAGGCAAAATACCTGGTATTTCATGGTTTTGTCGTCCGTTTCACCGCAACTGGCGAATCGGCAGTCAGAGCAGTAATTTCCGGAGAAGTAGATATTATATCCGTGTTACTGATTCAAATTCTTGTAATTGCAGCTACAATTTCAAATTATTCTTTATGAATAGAGAGTGTTAGAAATGTTGTCCTTTCTTTTTAGCAAATTGTTATTCACGCGCACCAAATTGAATCATTTGAACTTGAGAGCATATAAGGTCATTGTTGTGCAGGAATTGTAAGCAGGTGTTCCTGACATTGGGGTAAATTTCTGCAATTGGATGTTACGGAACGATAATAATAGAGTGTTTGATTCACGCTTAACCCTCTTTATTGATGAAAAATGGTTTCATTTGCGCGGTCATGTTTCGACATTAAATATCATATACTTGAGTACAGAAGACCCCAAAGCTATACATGAAACTTCCATGCATGGGGAGAAAATAAGTTTTTTTCCCCTCCCCGTCGACCTTATATTATGGCGTTATATTAATGAATACCTCCATATAAAAACTTGCAATTGCGAAATTTCCAATTTTGCTGAAACAGTAAAATGTTTTAAGTTTACCGTAATGTAAATGATATCCTGTATTTTTATATATAAACGTTAAATTACAGTAAAGAGCAGAATCTATGTCAATTCAATCGACGTTTGTATCAGCACATGTTTTTACCTGCAGTGGCAAAAATTGCAACAAAAATATATAGCTATAAGTTTTTAAATTTCGTCCTGTAATATTGTCACGTTATACGATACACAAGAATAAGAACGAAGTCTTACGGGATTTAACCAAACGGAAGTGTAACACATGGTTACTACCATACCACGAAGATCAGAGAAAATGTGCTAAATTAGACACCGGTAATTCACTAATTCACTTTTGTAAATGTATTACATGATCACAAACTATCAAAAAGAGCTACGTAACTGACGTAAATGTCTTTCACGTGTTTTTGAACTCGTCCTTCCGAGAGGAAGAAGGCAAGATGTGACACCAATAGATCCGATCTGCTTGCGAGCCCTTCTCGAATTGCACTGTCCTTAGGCGTTACTTAATTGCTCCATCGATGGGAGAATTTCAACCACCTATCAGATTAAAGCGTAAGGTTGTTTCCTGAAATTCCTACGCTACGTTAGCAATGAACGTTTGCATTTAATGGACAAGTTCAGACCAATAATGATAAGACAATATAATGGCTGAAACTGTACATAAGCCACAATCTACATGCTGAGGCACTTAAAACGACCACGTGAATAACACGGCCAGTTTTAGCGATAAAAGAAACTTCCTCTATTAAATGTTGCTATGGTTGAAGGGGAATATAACGTTGTTAGTACTTTCATGGGTGTAGGTGTCAAGGAAATGAAAAGAAAACTTAGTTATTTTACACGGATTGATATGTTTTGTTATTTACCTTTTAATATCGCGTTTGAAGAAGCATACGATTATGTCCTGAGAGTTGAAGATCAATGAGTAAGAGAAATATATGTTATTAATTCTAAGAACTGAAAGACTACTACTTGGTTGCCTCATTGTATTGTAAGCCTGCGCATATGCAACCATGTTAAGTTATAATTATTCTATATAGAAAGTTCACATATTGAATATTATTATTACTCCTTTATTCACTTTATATTTTAAATTGTCATTATAGAAAATAAATTCTAAGAAAGGGGATTTGGCACTAAGTATGATGAGAGTAGGAACAAATTGTTTTAAAACGCTTCGATTTGAAGCTATAAGCATCGATATGGATTAACGCCATAGCTACGTTGCGATGTGACGTCTATTCATAACCGTTAAATTTAAACCAATGTCATTTACAAATGTGCACTTATAAGCAAGCTACACCTCAACCTAACCACAAGCTACACACTATCGCTCAGTATACAGGCTTTCGTTGAAGTGGTAAAGCGTTTTGAGAGCTATAGTAGAAAAGTTTTAAAAACGGTTACTTTACTGCAACTTCAATTAATGTGATCCCCAAAGTAATCCTTCGTATTAATAGGATAAAAATGTAAGCAAATTTTCTTGAGCATATATAAACACATTTGTACCTTTAGTACCGTAACGAAGCGTCCCAGACCTTTCTTTCTATTCTTGGGGTGTCTGTTTTTCAACCCTTGTTTCTACTATTAATTTTTTGTATAGTTTCTTCACACCTGTATAGAGTGTTTCCATATATGAATTTGATCATTTATCTAGTTAAAATAGGTGCATTTAATCATAATTTAAAATATGCAAATCTTATTTGTTCTTTAACAGCCCGCAGTTAATTATATTTCGGCACTTCTCACTACCGTTCGGTTCCCTGATGTGATTGGTGTCCATCCTGCTTCAGTTAAAAACACTTCTTTGATGTTTTTAATACTCTCTTTTTCAAGAAATACACTTGTTTGCTTCCAATTTCGTTAATTCAATTATTTTCCAAAACAAACAAAAACATTACTCTGAATTAGCTCTTGTATTAAAAATGTGAAAAACAAGAATATGACTACATCTAAGCTTTTTTACCGTTTACACTCACAATATCTGGGGGTTTTGGCAGCTACATATGCCCTCCGGCGTAGTTTTCTCTTTCTTTTTCAACCGTTTTCTCTCCTTCTTCCAATTATCGTAATTAATGTTCCAGTATTTTTTCACTCTTATTTAGATGCTTTATTACGCTGCAACGGGGAAAGCTTCATGTCAACCGTAATGCTAAGCTTCGTAGCGTTTTTCTACTCTCTGTTAGATTTGAGCGCCTATAATTCAAACTTGTAATTTGATTTTTAGCCAAGAGAACTTGCTACGGTGCAAAGCAGATTACCTGTAAAGCTTTTCAACGAAACTCGAGCAAAAAATATGTCACTTACAACGTTTTTCTAGGGAGGTATTCAAATTAAGAAATATCCGCGATAGCTGTGGGGGATAAAATATGGACATCATGTAGACTTGAACTGAATATTAAAATTTCTCATAAAGCACCCTGCTGTGCACCTAGACGCAAGGTTGCTGAATACAATGAGAAAAGTTCTGTGTTTACCTCCAAAGGTTAGTTAATTGCCTAATGAATACCTTGACACTTTGGCGTGTGCCTTTAATTGTTGCTTGCATAGTGCAGAGAGCAGCGGGGAACTGCTTGCTGTTTAAAACAAAATTGAATTATACACACACAAGGAACCACCAGTAACATGCATTGAGGAACTGCTATGGTAGTAATTTCTAGAATTCATCATGTAAGAATAATGTACTCCATTCCACTTTTGATAAAACTTGTGTTGTTATTCTCTCACAAATACCAAAGACGAAGAAATAAGAAAATTAAAGAACTACAAAAATGTTAACTTCGAACATGTAATGCAACCTATCTGTAATATTGCTGAGTTGAAAATATTCATTTATCTATTTAACGGCTTGTGAAATCCATATAAAGGGCTTTCATTTCAAAATTTCCCAATTTAAATAACGAAATATTTTAACGCCAATTTAAAGAAAATAAAACACTTACATTTAGATATTGAGGGTGAAGCTTAAAACCAATGTTGATTACATGTTAGGCTCCACCCTCTCACACCAGTCACCCCCACTATGCAATTTCAAATGATACCCTTAACTTTTGATGTTTGAATTTTAAGGATGATGCAATTGTTATTAGGTTTTTTTTTTTAACTTTGCCTGGTAACTTCAACTGTTGTTATTCTTGTTTAAATTTTGACAGAATAAAGTTTAAGCCAGTTGTAGAATTAAAAAGCAATATATTTGGAGTAAAATTACACTTATTAATGTACCAGTAGTACAGCCTATATAGGAACTCCTGAATAATTAGCTTATATTCTCTTTTTTCTTGTACAGTGTAAACTACATTGAAACAATTCATTACCAAAAAAATATGTAACATAAAATGTTAATATTATTCTGTCCAAATTTAAGCAAAGATCCAGTTGCAAGGCAATAAAAAAATAAAGTATGTAGTAATAACCATTTCATCCTGTTTATAATTTAACTATCAAAATACAGGGAGGGTGACATTTGAAATTTCAAATTTGGGGTAATTACTTTTTTATGGTGTTTAACGGCCATTTTTACTACCGTGGTATCTCGGACGCTGGAGACTGATGATAATGCGAGATGTATTGACAAATTAGGGAAAGAATTTTCTTAAAGGAAGCAAGCGTTCAAGGTCAAAATTTAGGATACCTCTTCGGCATGTATCATTTATGAAGACTGAGGAAAACTTGGAAGAAATCTCAGTCAAGTAGGACTGTCCTTGCAAGAATCAAACTCCAGTCCGTGCCTCGGCCACCCGTGCCAATTCTGGAGTTATGGGGGAAGGGGTGAAAGGTAAAATTTAAACAACATTGTTTTTAAAAATTCCACTGAATATTGACACGTATTTGTCTAAATTAAATATATGTTAAATAGGTTTTTATTCAGACTGGGAAGTGTTTAAAATGAAATTCCTGTATATTTATGGAGATCAGATATATTTTTATTTTATAATAGTGAATGTGTTAGATTTGATACTCAATAACGATTACTGCACTTGGAAATATGCTTACGTTTTACTCTTTATTTTAAGTTTTCTCGTTAAAATCTATAAATTTGCACTGAGAAATGCCAACAATCAAAATTAATATTCCAAGTTTATTTTAAAAGTTTTCAAACATTTATACATAACTGATATCATATAAAATGCCATTTCTGCACACATAGTTCATTTATAAACACCCGTGTGTTTGGAGGTATGAAAGCAATGCAATTATTACCAATGCAGACGGTTGCAAACTGTAGAAACAACTTTCGAGGCAAATATGATTCATCATATTGATATAGACCAAATTTTGGAAATATTTAACAGCAAGTAGTAAGAGTTATCCCTCTTTGCAATGTGCAGTACCGGTGTCATTTCGGTAAACATGCTGCAAACTACAGTCTGTACTATCAGATATCATAAGCATGTAGCAACACTTTGACGGAGTCGACCACAAATGGATGACATCTATCCCTCTTTCATTAATATGCACAGTAGCCAAATTACAGATAATTAAGAGAAAATTCAGCTAAACTGAAATGTTTATGAACCAGACAGAAGGTATAAGAAAAGAATGATCATCTGTACACTAATGAATACGAAGGACATATATAATTATGAAATGGTTACATGAAAAAAAGAGTTTGTGTGTCAGAGGAGACCTTTGCAGACACAGGATTGATGACTATCTGGTTATCGGTGTAATTTTGTCATTATAAAAGTAGTTTAGATTCCCAATAGATTGTAACTAGATATTTAAGTAAAATAGTTAGCCTAAGACGTGCGAGCATTGTGCCAGTAAGAAGCGGAAAGTCAGCGCTTTCTGTTACAGGTGTTTGTGGATGAGTGATTTCTATTACGAACTCAGTTGCCGGACAGGCATTGGAGTTTCGCACATGGACGGCAGAAGGCAGTAACATAGTCCATTTGTAGTCGGTGGTTTAACATCACGCTGGATGATGCAGGTGAAGATGGGGAAGAGATTGTGGAGCAAATGCGGAATGGATGGCAGACGAAACTGGAGTACTAGGAGAAAATTTGAATCAGGCGCAGTTTCACCCACCACAAATCCCACTTGGGTCTTGGATTCGAACCTGGTCCGCCTCGGTGGGCGGCGAGCAGTCTAGCCATATGGCCACAGCGAAGCGTACATGAGTTTATTTGATTTCCACCATAGCTTTGCATTTACTACCGGCTATTTCTCCAGAATATTCTTCCACAAAGTTACCGGTCCTATCTTTCTTTCTTTCGGGTAGAAATGCCACTTGTTGGCGATGTTGGTTTCGGGCGTGAGCTAATGCGCAAGGATTTCATCCATAGTGACAATGGACTTTTTAAAAAATTTTCTTCTTTTTCCTTATGTGGCATCAGCAATTCCTGGACGATGTATTTTTGTCCTCGTAGAATTCAGCACTCTAGTTTGTCCTTTAACCTGCCAAAATCATGCAACTGCTTTTATTATTGAAACTTTGTTTAGTCTACAATATCCGATTTCCTCAGTATTTTTGGAAGGCAGAGATGCTTAACCACTTACTTTGTTACATTTATAACGTGTATTCCCAACAAGATTTTCGCAGAAGGAGTTTGCAGTTTAACGACTGGTTGAAGGTCGTATATGCCTCAAAAGTTGTGCACATGATTGAAATTATAATTTATTTTTAACGCTTCTCATTCGTATATATGATATTATATACCATGAATTATTTTAGCTTTCAGCCCGCATCTAAGCGCATCGGGCGGTGGACCAAGGTCACACCAGTCAACTGTCACAATAGCAGTTCTCGCGCTGATAGCTGCAAGAACACATCAGTCGCAGTTTGCTGTTATGAAGGCTAGTATTGCGATTGTCTTTGTCTATTATAACTCAATTTGTGCTCAGGTTAAGAGGTCAGTATAATTAAAATCTTTGTATTATCAGGTTTATTGACAGGTTATTGCAGCATTGTATTAGCACATTACCACTAGAATATACAGTAAATAAACTCTACAAGAATGATCTCTTTTAAATAGTATTTAACGTCCGTTTTAGTAATGATCCTAATGGACACGTTTCCAATACATTTTTTCTAACTATTTGAGTTCTTGCAGAATTATAGTGAAAGAAGGCAGTGCATATCATAAAGTATGACGTCAAGCAATGACATGCTTATTTTGTGTAAACATCTGGGAGTGCTGGAGTGAAATTTGAAAACGGCGAGTCCTAAATCTATATTAATGAGATATATTCTAAATTATGGGAGAAATACTTCTTCTAGAAATCCAACTGAGAATTGTGACTTAGTAAGTATATAGCTAATATTATTTGAATATTTAAAAACACGACGGTAAAATTTAAAAGCATACCAGCCTAATCATTTCATTTGTGGTGTTAGATGAATTAGTTTAATGCATTTGTTTGATATATATGGAGAACGATTTTCCAGTAATATAAATATTTCTGTTTTATTTTATGACTAAAAACTGCAAAATTTTATAAAATTATTCCAATTAATGACGATAAATTCAATTTGCTACATATACGGTTAACATTATTCACTATATGCATAATTTACTTGAATGACAGTTTATAACATTATAGCATTTTTCACATTATTTTCAAATGTATCTAAAAGTATTATTAAGGTTACGTTGCACACAACCAAATTAAAGTATCATTCACATTGCAGGAATATTTATCTTACATTTTAGTCAAAACAGATATTATAAATTTGGTTATTATTTGATAGGTTAACATTCTATAAACGTAGTACTTTCAATATTTTTAAGAATAAATTTACAAATGTCCATCATAACCGCCGTAAAATAATATATATGCTTCTAAATTTTGGAACATGTACAGATATTTAATATAAATACAATCACAGAATGTCTTTTAGACTGTAGAAAATATCATTAATAGAAATACTCAGGGCGTTTATTAATCCACATTGATGAAATAATCAATAGCCGGAAAAGTTGTATTGAAATTTCAAAACTGAAATTTACACTACATTAACTACCATTTAAAGCTGGGGCAGACTCTGAGTCAAACAAAGAGATTTTAAGTATACAAGCTATTTTGAGAAAGTGTTAATTTACATCAATATAATACTTACGATCTCTTGGGTTTTGTTTTTTTTTTAACACATCATTTGCTTAGTTCATGCTGTGAGCAGAACAGTTTTGCTATGACGTTTGGAAAAGTCAACGAATTTACTTGCTGCATCCACGTCTTCGAGGTAAGTCTAGCGATCAAAGTTGTCAAAGGCTCCTTCATTTCCGCAATAGATGATACCTGCCTCTAGGCAGAAAAATATTGCAGTGAACAGTTGAGTGCCATCAAGGAATTTTTTGGCTTGGATCAACAAAGTATAGTCATATCTTCTGTAAAAGACTTGCTTAAATATCACTGGTGTGATAAATTAAAATGAATTTTTGTTTTGTGGCTAAACATAACTTGGTTATGCTATATCCAAATGCCATATTTTATTTTCGTCATTATAGGTAGAAATTAAATATTTATTACAAACAAATTAAAAAATATTCTATTATTAAATGTTTTTAACACTATCACTATAGTACAAATTTGCAATAATATATCTCAGTTCAGCATCTTGAACATTTTAAGCATCCTACATTACTCATTAATTACAATGTGCCTGTTCATTTACACGAAACTGACATTAAATAAACTTCATTCATTATTATGCATTATTATAAATAATTATGCATCTGATTGTCATTAATGATTGAACAAACATCATAATATTTCAGAATTCCAGGCGACAGCTTGTTGTTTTATAAAGGAGTGATGTTTTTGCATTAAAGTAACATAAATCATAGAAACCAAGGTCATGATGCCTGGCTCCAAGGGATTTTAACCTGTGATCTTTCATATACAAGTCCCACATATTACCGCCTGAGTCACCACGGCTGGTTTCTTGGCACATACAGTGTATCTATTCTTGAAAGAGTCTTCCAGCTCCAAGAGCAAAATTTAAAATATAATTATCGGACATAAATATTGTGTACCGGGGTGCCATAAAAATAACTTTTATAGAAATACAATAATATTTACAAAGACTTGCAAACCTATAATAAGACTGAAAATTACCAGAACTGTTAAAAAAGAGAGAGAGAGAGAGAGAGAGAGAGAGAGAGAGAGATGATAGTTATTGCAGGTATAATTTCTGGTGCTAAAATTAAATTTTACAATATTTTGTTAACTCAATGCGCAGTGTATAACTGGTACAAGTTTCATTTTTGTCACTTCCAGTATAGGCCTATAAAATGTGTGCAAGTTGAAACACGTTCAGTGCGCCCTAGGGAAAAATGGCGGTCAAATATGAGGAACATATGCTGCTCTGAAATTCTGCTTTCGTCTTAACAAATCTTCAGCTGAGGCTTATGCAATGTTACTGGAGGCCTATGGAATGAAATGAATGGTATTTAACACCCGTTTTTACTACCGAGGCACCACAGGCGATGGACCCTGATGATACATTAGATGAAATGATAAATTGGGAAAGGATTTATTTTTTAAGGAAGGAAACGTTCCAGGACTAAGTTGAGGGTACCTCCCCGGCATTTGTCATTTATGAGAACTGAGGAAAAACCTGAAAAATAAAACTCAGTCAGTGAGGATAGTTCTGGTGGAATTCGAACCCCAGACCTCCCACGCTTAAGAGTTGGCGCCTTAACGACCTCGGTCAACCGTGGCGATGAGGTTTATGCAGAGTTTGCTCTTCCCTATAGCACAAGTCGAAGTTGATTTGCAGTGTTTAGAGAGGGGATGCACTCAATTTCAAAGGAATGTGCAACCGCTGCAGTTTCAGCTCTAATGGAAGAAAATATTAATGCTCTTGCTGTCATTGACAAAGACGATCGTCAAATAACATTAAGAACATTTTCAACATTTCTGAACATTTCACTGATTGTCACCTACATGTTAATAAATGAAAAGTTGCACGTGAAACGTGTTTGTGCACGGCAGGTTCCAAGACTGCAGATTCCCGAACAAAAGGACGCTCGCATGCAGTAAAAAAACTAGTTACTTCTGATGGGAAAGTTATGGTCATCTCATTTTTCATGTTCAAGGAATACTTTACCAGCATGTCATACCTACACACACACACACACTGTAGCTGGGCAATAGTATAAAGATGTCCTGATAACTCTACAACAATATCTAAAGCAAAAGACAAATTTCGATTCAACAAACTGGATGCTACATTGCAAAAGTTGTTGCTGAATATCTCATAAAAATTAATGTGAGGTGTTCCTCATCCTCCCTATAGTCCAGATTTAGCACCGTGTGTTATTTTCTCTTTCCCCAATTTGAAGAATACCTTGTGGGAGGGGAGGCATATTCCATCATCAGAAGTAATGGTGAAGGCATCGGAGACGATTCTGAAGTACCTTTCCAAAATTATTTCCAGCATATCTTTGAAAACCAGCAGAATCTCTGGGATAGGACATTGCATCCTACAAGGACTTTTTTTTAGAAAAACATTAAAATATGAGGATGAGTAAATGTATTTTGTAAAAAATGTATGATCATTCTTTATTGAACAGCCCTTGTAGCCATGAACTGTGTGACTGGCGAGAGCAAAATTATTGGTTTGAGGCTAAAATTTTGTGCATCTCTACATTACGCAAATAAAAATTTACGTATACTAAATAAAGGTTAACAAGTTATTAAATTGTCGGGGATGGACAGTTTTCTGAACTCAAAGCCTAAGTTGTTCATATTGTATATGAATAAGCATGCAGACCTGCTTATTTATTTAGAGAATATTTAATTTTCAAATTTAGTGTTTCAAACATGAAATGACTAGCGTATGCAAATTTTAAAATGAGAGCTGAAATGATCTACAGAACATTTCCAATGCGGCATATTTAGTTCAGAGAATGCAGACCATTCTTGAAACTTTTGGAAGTTACCGGAATGTCTTTTTGTATTAACCTCAAGTGACAGTCTACAAGTGAAAGGTATCAAGCCTGACGCTGCCCATGTCCCCTGTCTCGGATTAGTCAACATTCTCTTGCTGTATTTGGGTCGATTGCAAACCACCACATCAATGGATACCCTACTTGACGATGAGTGATCCCGAGATACACATTACATGGAATTGCATTATTGCCGTGTGTGGGAGGAGGAGCTGTGTAGCCATATCCCCTGTGCCCTGCTTGAATAGGATACTATTGTGAGAGAAACACTGCTTTGAGATCACTCATTTCAGGGTTGCCCAAGATGCTCCTTTGACAGACATCAGAGGTCAATCTAACTGTTCGTCGACTTCAGAGGGAACAGACGCTTAGAAAAGCTTACATAGCTAAAAGAAGTTAATGCAAAATTATGTTTTTCAAAATAGTAACGATAAATATCTTTAAAAAGTATATGACAGTCTAAAATGCGAAGTTATGGCTTTCTTTCAAAGCTATGTACATTACAGTCGTTCGGAAGTGAAGACAAAAGAATGTTCGTGTTACATTTTTTATTCTTTTACAATGCAAAAGTTTATACAGTAGCTTTTCAGTTCTACTCTCAGCAGAGTATGTCAAAAAGTTCTGTTTTCTTGGACAATGAGAGGCAGCACATTGATTGAAAAAGATTTGTGAAGGAAACAATTACAGCGCAACACAAGCTAAATTTGAAGACAGTGGCATCAGAGAATGTGATTGAACTGTGAGGCGGAGACTTTCAGCAATGAAATTAAAAGCACGTAGACTTTCCCGCAAGCAAAGCAAAAATTAACAAATGCAATGGTTGCCAAACGTCTCAAGTGAGCAAAGGATCACAAATATTTTTCAAATAATGTTCTGCCCTCGCGGCGAAATTGATTTTCGGCCACATTTATTTCTCCTTTGAGGATCTAATTCCTCTCCCAATTCAATTATCTTCTTATTTCGCCTTACCGATGCTTCAGATAGCTACAATCTTCAAAAAATCTCTCTATTTGAAAAGGCATTAAAATTAACCGGTACTTTTCCTTCTGCAATATTTTGAGGTGTCTAATCACACGATATGCCCATTATTCTTGCAAGAAGTTAATAATTTTCACACAGAATGACTGTTAGTGAACAGAGAATACTAAATTTCGCTTTTCAAATGATAAACGAATTGCAAATTAAACTTCAATAGAACAGGTCAGAAATAGGTCTGGTGTAGTTGTTAGCATTGCCTAACTGCACTAGCAACAATGTGGATTCTTATAAGAATGAAACACCATAATAAACGTGTTAATGTGTCTCTTATAATGTTCAGTGGGGGAGGGATAACAATAATACATGAGCCATATGATAAACATAATAAATTAATTTTAATATAATAGGGTGCATCTAAATATATGGCCAGGTACAGTGTTTAAAACAAATGACGGTATTTTGACAACTGTCATTAGCCCTTAATCAGCCTCTAGTTTCCCAATATATCTGGTTGGCAGTGTTTTTATACACCGCTGGACATCACATCAAGTGCTTCTTGGTGGATGGTTGAGCGTAGGCTCCTGGCCGGTTTCGCCAGAAAGTCGTGTCCAGCACATAGCCTGAATTCTGTAACAGTTTTGAGAATGTTTCATCTGTTTCTTTTGTCTGTCCTAGAGGATAATCTTGGTGTGCAGCTATGGATCATTGCTTTTGCTATACGAAGAAATTGTTTCCTGTCTACTGTGTGTAAGATTTTAGTTCCTTTTTTGCAAGAATGTAGACGTACTCGTTTTCTATTATGCTATAGTGGCCAGGGATTCATTAAGAGACATTCTTCGTTTCTTTAAATAAGAATATTTCAATAATAATTGAAATAATCATTATTTTTATAATTGTAACAAAATAACTAATCGAATCTCAGCCATGTGATCAATTTTTACTTCAGATATATTACACTTGTACCAATGTGCAACTATGTTTTATTATTTTTCTCTTGTTCTTCTTCTGTTCTGCCGTGTAATATTCCAAAATATTTAATAAGGAGTTTTTCAAATAATTAATGAACAATGAACGAAAAAGGGGCTTGAGTTCTTGGGATGAACGTAACAGACGTTGCATAATGTGCTATTGCAGACACGAGAAGAGTTTCATTTTCACTAGACATTTTTTTCTTAATGTAGTTTAAAGTTAAATGTTCAATTGTGAAAAATAATCCTTATGTCTCTCCATCTCCGTGGGAACAACAACTATTTTGCTTTGTTTCTTTGTAGTAGTTAAGTGTTTTAAATTATATCTTATAGATTCATCCTTTTTAAATCTATAACATTCTATGTTAACGTTAAAGTTCAACATAAAACTCAGGATTTTCTAGTCCTTGTCTTTTCCATTTCATGGAGATTAAAACTCCAGAAATAATCTCATAAGACAGCGTATCCTCCAGGTGTTTGAAACTCGTGTGAATGAATTTCAACCAGTTTTCCCTCAGTCAATGTGCTTCACCACCTACAGGTGACATGTTCCTTCGTTGGAAGTTAACAGTATTAGCTTGAGAATTATGTATCATTTGTGCAGAGTATATGAGGGTATTTGGAGATATATTTTAAGCCTGATAAGCAAGAGACTGGGTTCTGTAGATTACTCTTGCTTGACAATCTGAACTGAATTTCCCTGGAGTCTTGCTACTCTGTCAGCACAACGTTTTTATCTTCTCTGAGAGAAGTGAAACGAGGTAAATAAAACAAAGTTTAGAAAATGTTTCATTCTTGTAACAGATCTCTTAGTATAGCTGAGTAATTAATTCATGTCGTAGGTAATTCCCGGGATAGGTCGGTCACCATATGGTTGGTTATTAACTCTATTTTTACTTGCCCGATAAGCATTCAATTTTTACTTATCTCTCATACTTCACAATTCCTGAGGAAGCCATCCTGGTACTGCATTTTCGGTCAAAGATTAAAACTTAACTTAGAGATCTGTAATTCTGGAACAGCAAGTGTTAGAAACACCATTCTTAACCATGTTTTATATACGAGTTTCCCTCTTTACAACGACTAATATAAATATAGTCGCTTTTATAGTGACTTTACAAATAAGTCAATATCACGCTGATACATAATGTTTCTAAAAAAAATAAGTAATATTTATTGGTGTAGTAACGAATTTTACTGACATCTTCAACTAAAAGGTTTTATACAAAAGGTAATGCTTACAAGGCCAAATATTGCATATATCAATGATTTATTAGGTCTTCTTTCTGAATATCAACAAATAATCATCTCTTTAAGTCTATGATACAACAGATTCTATTCTGCTGTGACACAAAAGGCCCACACACCATCAATTCGTTCACACGACTTTTACAGGTCTTCAGATCGCTCTCTACTGGTATCTTGAACTATCATACCGGGCTTGTTATGAAAGTAAGTAAATAAAATGTCACATTTCTGCCAAATATTGTAAAAACAGAAACTTTGATCTAGCTTTTGCACTGATAATCGTGTTTCTAATATTCCTATTTCTTGAGACATAGACCTCTAAACTGAAGGGTGCTATCTTTTTCTTTTGGGGGATATGAACAACTTCTTAAAGAGATCTGTTATCAATATAATTCAAAAGTTTTACACTAGGTGGTAAGCCTGGCATACGACTGTTATTTTTGTAAAGTCTTTTCTGTTATATAAATAGGCTTGTAAATTGCATTTTTTTTTTTTTTAATTTAACAATGATCATAATAAGTGTTTCCAATGTCGAAATGGAGGCTTAAAAGTTGCTTCTATTACTATTATGTCATTTGCATTTAAATTAAATATATTAAATATATATTCTAGTTTAATCATTTAGGAAAAATTAGTTTAGGCACATTCATTTCTATAACAGATATAGTGTTCTTTATATGTCGAGAATAGTTTAGTTTTAAAGCAGTAAGTACATTAACGACACAAAATCTTAAGTTTTTGGTTATCAAGAGTTAATCAAAGAATAAGAAAAACAAATCAAAAATGAAACTCGAGTGGTTATGAAATAATACTTATTTCATTGACGCCGTTAAAACGAAGCTAATATATCAACGGAAACAAGAGAAGTTCTGCTACTACATTAAAATCACTTTAAAACACTGAACTGGAAAAAGTCAATGCCTGAATGGCGTTTGATAAGCAGAAAATTGGTGTAGAGAAACTAAACTTGTGTTTGAGGTTTCACAAATTCATGACCTATCCTCGCTTTTTTTTGCATCTTCACTTGTCCCTCACTCTGGCCTTCATATACATGTTTTGAATGCCCATTTCTGTGCCAATGACCTTTCTATAACCTATCGTCTTTAGTGTAATTTTCACACTCCTCCAATCGTATCCCAAACTGATCCTAAACTTTCATTCTGCTCTGTGACCTTATGCATACAACCCACCATGTTTTAATGTGATGTCAACATATATAAGGGTTGCTCAAAAGAAACTAATACTTTTGTCGCAGTTAGCTTAACTACGCAGAACCCTGTATTTGCCTGAATGGCCTGACGCGGAGTGTGTTGTTTACATGCACAGAAGCACGTTGAACTGAATACGTTCAAAACATGGATTCGTCAAAACTGGCCCAGCGAGTAGTAATCATTTTGAAGACAGAACGTGGAAGCGAAATTCATCGTCATATGAACAATGTGTATGGGAATGTGTATATATCACATAATAGTGTTCAGATGGTGTGGTGAATTTATTGAAGGACATGTGCGCACTGAGGACATACCTAGACATGGTCAGGATTCATTTAACCATCACAGAGGAATCAATTTCAGCCGTAGACAATCTTGTAAGAGAGAATCGCCGAATCACCACACAGAAACATTGTCATCGAGCAAGGAACTATTCACTCCATTCTCCATCGACAGTTGGGTTACCAAAAGGTTTGCGCAGAGTCCGTTACTTTGAAGATTGGTTCCGCAATGAACCACGAAAGTTCTTCTCAGGGTATTCATAACCTTGTGACCTGCTAGGACACTTGCTTGAGCAGACAATGCGACTATTTGTAGCTGATATGTCACTCATATATCACCTTCCTGTATGTTCACACATCCCACCCAGTAAATCATTACAGAAAAAGGTCTCGTTTTCATTTAGGCAAGGCATATACATTTTAGGTGATGAGCTCTCAAAGTGTATGATGAAAATTTTCATTGCGGCTCTGGGTGCGACCAAAATTTTTCAGGAGATCATTTTTAGCCAGATTCGTGAAAACTTGTATGAAATTCGCATCAAGGATCTAAAGTCCAAGGACAAGGCTGCACTTCGTAAAAGAGAGAGAGACAGAGATAAATAAACTTCTCTACCAAGATTTGGAAAGATAAAAGCATATACATCTGGTCATGTCGGTACCATGTGGTCTGGGGCCGTGACCTGCCTGCCTTCGTGTTTAAATGTGCAAATTAAAAGTCCTTAGGAACAGAAAACTGCCATATGTCACATTTTAACTCTATTTTTTAATCTCACAAACAAAAAAGTATGGTAACAACAAAGTGTGTTCATAAGAAACTGCTATTTTCAAGGACTATAGAGGAAGGTTTAATAATAACGCAAAATTCAATTTTCTCACATTAGCAAATTACTTCAAGAGAAAAAATTATAGGAATAATTTACTTTCTGACTGTTCGGGTAGGAATATCATTAAGAATATTTTGCTGTTCTGGGCCCACCACAATGGGAGGAATAATTTAGAAATTTTAGTTCAATCTTACTCAAGAAAAACATACAATGTTATATTACGAAAACCACTCAAAGCATGCACAAAACTTCATATTCAACCAAAAATGGAAAGTTATATTAGTTTCTTTTTTAATGTTGCTCTTTGTGTATGAATATATTTATTTTTACGTAGCAAAGAAATGAACGCACACATTATGGCAGTTTCCTTCACAGAAATGGAAGAAAGTTAGGGATATTGAAGTTGTTATATGAGTTTCATTTCTCCCTCTTAGCAGATCAGAGACATGTTAGCGGTATACAACCACATAAATACATGCGTTCGTTCACACACGAGGACAAGTACATTACATTCACGCAAACACGCAGTCAGGGGAAGTCTAGATAACTCGCCTTAATCACCCTATTTGCGGAAATTACAGAACGAAATGGCGTGGGGACTGGGCGACAAACAGGACTTCTAGAGGAAGGGTGGGGCAAGAAGCTGAATAGACAGGGGTGGAGGAAAGATGTACGAGGAAAACTTTGGAGGCTAAAAACGTTTCTTGAGAGAATCACTATAATTCATTTTCCTCCCTGCTCATCTTTCCCTTCGTCTAGATTTGCTCCATTCCACAGCTCCTCCGCCCACCAAAGCTTCACTACTTCGCCGATTTCTCAGGCCTTGTGTCCGTTTCCAAATCGCTTTTATCTAACGATGGTTGATTTCGCCATGACCGATCCCTGCTAAAGCGAGAAAGTCAGAGTTCTCAGCGAAATGCGATGTTCTATGAAGCTAGAGGGGTGGGAACGTTTTTAATGCAAAATGCGGCGCTGACTGTAGCTTTCTGAGAAACTTGCATGATTTGCGATTCTAGGAAACTGCAAGGGAACTGAACTGAGAAAACAAAAAATAATATTGCATAGTCGCCAAAAGTTGTCGTAGCTGCTACATGTCTAGGTTTTTAATGTAATATATTTCTCTTTTTACTTTTTCTTATACGGCTTTATTTTTCGTGAACTGTAATCAAATTTAGCAGACTGGAGGAGTGAGGGAAATAGTTTATTATTTAAGCACAAAAAAATTAAATTAATGTCACCTTGTGCATAGAATTTTCTGAGTCTCCCAAAAGCTACAATTCAGGACATTTAATTCGATGTAAAAATAATAAAATGTCTTGAAAAAATGTCAAATACATAGAGAAATATTGAGGTCTTTAGAGTTCCATATATCGGTTTTCTCATTTATGCAATGAGATTTCGTATAGTATCGAAATGTTTTGCACTCCAACCAGTATATTGCGTCGAAACTTTACTATGTAAATGGGATCATCTGTAAAGAATATTAAGCGTGAATTAATCACTGTATACAGAAATTTATCCGAATATCAGGATCACTTCCCTGCAATTCGCAGACAATAGTGACCTTGTATGCAAAGCAACATTTCAACAACTCCTGCCCTGAGATGCGTGCTTAATTTCATTGTAATTGTAGTGTTACTTGCGAGGACTTTAAAATATGCGCAGAAATTACATCCGCTTTGCTGGAAGTTACCGCTCTGATTGCCGACCCGCTAGCTGCCGTGAAACGGAAGACAAAACTATGAAAGACCCGGCACTTTTGCACTCGTATTTAGTTTAATATTGAACGAGGGCTGTTCATTAAAGAATGGTCATAATTTTATTACAGGCATAATTTCTCACTTAAAATTGTACTTTACAACATTTTAGCTTAATGCGGAATGTATATGTGGAATTAGCTTCATTTTGTCCCTTTCAGTTCCCGCATTTGAGAGGTGTGCAAGTTGAGACGTGTTTAGTGCCGCCTAGAGCAAAATAGATATGACGAACCATATGCTGAAGTTCTGCTTTCATCTTAACAATTTTTCAGCTGAGGCCTATGCAAACATACAGTAAGCGCAAGGAGAGCTCTTTCTTCCATAAAGCACAGCTTGAAGGTGGCTTAAATATTTAAAGAGGAGAGGCAATCAATTTCAAAGGTAGATGGACCCATTCCTCCAGTTTGTGGTCTAATAAGAAAATATTAACAGTGCTGCTGTCATTATGAGAGAGGATAGTCCAATAACAATAAGAACACATTCAGAAATTCTGAAAATATCACTCGGTCCACCCACAGGTTGGTTTCTGAAAAGTTGCACATGAGACGTGTTTGTGCACGGTGGTTCCAATGCTGATTTCTGAACAAATGGACATTCGCGTGCAGGTTTGCATGAGGTTTAAGATGATGTTACGGGAAGATTCGGATTTTCTTTCAAAGGAAAGCACTGTTGATAAAACTTGTAAAAATGGTTATTTCTGATCTGAAATTATGGTTACTTCATTTTCCATATTTATGAAATGTTTTACCAGCAAACACAACTGTAATTGGGAGATGTTATGAAAACTGTGCAAGGCCATAACACTAACAACAGGTCACATTTCCGTTCAACAAGCTGGATGCTGCATCACGATAATGCATGGACGCAAATCGCAAATGTTGTTAGTGAATATCTCATAAAAATCAATGTGAGGTGTACCCTTCAAGCTCCATATAGTGCAGATTTAGTCCAACGTGACTGTTTCCTTTTCCCCCAAAATGAAGAAACATCTTTCTGGAAGGGGAGGTATTTTCCATCATAAGAAGGCTGCAGATGCGATTCTGAAGGACCTGTATTTGAACACTGGCAGAAACGCTTGGAAAGATGCATTGCATCCAACGGGGACTACTTTGGGAAAGATTATCAACATTATGAGGATGAATAAAGGATATGTTTTAAAAAATATTTTTTGTTGAAGATCCCCTCTTGGTAAACTTTGCACACTTCTAGGTGTTGATCATAAAGTAATTATTAGAGGAATATATTGTAAATAATTTTTCAGGCCTTTGGAAACAGCTATATTTATAAATTTAAATTTATTGATATAAATTCTAATTATATTGTGTTGGTAAGCACTCGTTTCTGAAACACAGATACCTAAAGCTGATGTAACAGCGCAGGACATCTTACGTTCAACTGCTGGTGTCCTTAGTGTCTCAAAGCTGCAACTGACTGGTTTGTTCGCAAGGCAGACAAAATAAACGGATTCAGATGCAAGTGCATATAACATAAAATCTCTGTGAAAAGCAAATTACTTCAAATGTACCAAACGCACAGCAAACTCCATTGTTTCTTCAACTGTGATTAAATAATGAATTTGCGTAAAAAAATCAAAATTTAACATTCATAAAGGCTCAGCAATAAGTTTTCTATATCGATATGCTACATATTTTTAGAATTTATATTTCAATTCTTGGAGCTAGAAAAAGTAAAAATAAATAAATAAATGAAAATAAAACTTCCGTAGAAAATTGTAACAACTAACAGAAAAGTCCATACTCTAACTTTAAGGGAGAAATAAAGAAACAAAAATGTTTATACAGAAAAAGTTGGATTTGAATTGCCCGCCGTTTGGGAAGGCGGATGGCAATAGCGGAGCAAGTTGAGGAGGAAGCCATTTTGGCTGTTTCTCATTTCCTCGTCCGCCAATCTAATTTTCCCAGCTGGTTTTCGGAGCATCCCATCTTTTAAGCGTTTAAGTGCAGCGTTCATGTTAATCTATATCGTTTTTCTCCATTAAGGGAACAATATTGAAGGAGATTGAAAATTTAATGCTATTTACAGTGTTAATGTTCGCCCGTTGGTTCTAGGCGCATGATAGAAATTTCAGAAATAGTATGGTTGATAGGACATGTAGTTTAGTTTAGTGTTTAATTTATTTACGGACGTTCTTTAGCATCTCAGGTCATCAACGTCCCATCCAATTCAGGGTTGAAATGGCCAATAAATTTTGCTCAGAAGCCTCTTCTTATGTTTGAGGTTCTTTTAGGTGTCATAAATCTGTAACAGGAAACCCATAGCCTAATATCCCTTCCGAACAAAGATATTTCGGATTTTTTACGCCCGAAATAATCCATTGACCCTGGCTGGGATTCAACTCGCGATCTTGGGTGTAGGAGGCAAGTATGGATACCACTAGACCACCAAGGCCGACGAGAGAGAGAGACTTGAGTGCCAGTTGTTGGCGTCATATTTAATGTGTGATGTAATGTTTTGCTATGAGACCAAATGATAAAACCACTCGCTAAGAATTATTTTACACATTTTAATGTTTTTGATAGTGTTTAACGCTTGTTTTTACTGCTGAGGTGCCACAGGTGGTAGGCAAGGATACATGAGATGCAATGAGAAATTGGAAATGTTTTTTGTTTAAAAGAACCAAGCGTTCCAGGCCTAATTTTTGGGTATGGCTTCTGCCATTTATGAAACTGAAGCCCCAAACCTCCCGCTGATGACATATATATATATATATATATATATATATATATATATATATATATATATATATATATATATATATAATGTATATATAATGTGTGTGTGTGTGTAAATGATAACCGAATAGTTATGAGAGAACATGTCTAATTGCACACACACACACACACACACACAATATACATATATATAATTGATGGGATCTTACTTGCATAAAACACGTGAAAATTGTTTCAGAGCTGAATTTAATGTTCTAAAGTAACAAGCTTTGATGTTATTTGCTGATTTTTGTACAGCTATCATATTACCATATAGACGTTTTCAATGGCCCTAAGTAAAGTACGTTTATTACTGAAATAAGATGAGTAAACACCAATTTACTGAAGCGAATTATGAACGATTTCGTCACCAGATTGAGTGAATATTTGTGACCACTTAAAAAATGGTGGTTTAAATAAACTGTGGAAAATCTACCTGCCTTCGCAATGAACGTTCCCATATGTCAAGATCTATCGCAGCTTTAGACTGGACAAGAAAACTGTAATTACAGATACCTAAAAAAACATCGCCTGATTCTATTAATATCGCGGTAACTTTTACCGTATTTCCTAAAGATTCTTTACTGTTAGTACAAGATTCAAGGTAATATTATCAGCTTCGTTTGAAGTATGCCTCGGCTTGAGTATAATACCAAAAGGCAGGATGTCGCTCTGCCGGTAATAAATACTTCTGCCAAGGTACAACAAAAGCATTACTAAGAATACCTTACCATCCTAAAAGTCGACTCAATCATAGAGATCGAGATCACTTTACACCGCTTATAGTTCGGCCCAGTGATCTGCCACTCGCGCTCATTAAATAATATTATCCTACATCTATACAATTATTACTGTAAAGAAAGTTTAGTTTAAAATTGAGTATTATTTTTCGCCATCGCTTTCAGGTCTACTACAAAAAATTTTAATTATTAAATTCTTCCTATTATGGCAAATGTTTAAGGCTTCCAGCTACCTTACTTACTGAGTAGGTTTGAAAACCATAACATTAGACGGACTATAACAGCATCTATTTGAATCTTATATAATTTATTAAAAGCAAAAGAAATGAAAATTCCGTTACATTAGATGAGACAGCAAACGATAATATTATAATATCCTAATAATATAATAACAGTAACAAAATACTGAAATTTATGACGCAAAAGTTTCATTGTTTGGGTATCCATTGATATTAATTTATTAATACTGATAATAATTGTTAGCAAAAGACAATTGGAGCTCCAGTACATAACCATAATGAATATCTGGGTTCCAACATTTGTAATCTCTTAAGATTTATCAGCAGCGATAAAAGTTTGTGTGTGCCTCTTTGGCTGTATAAGCCCAGGTTTTCTAATGTCTTTAACAATCAAGGCGGACGCAAATATATTTAAACTATTACGGCAATGTACTTTATAAATAATTTAAATGAAGAAAAAGAATATGGCTTTAAGTATATTGCAGGAGGAAGGGATTGGTCTCATGCAACTACAGCCATTAATATGATCACCGTTATACCTAGGTTGAAATGTAACTTGTTCATAACCAGTCAGTGTCATTCGCAGAGGTGTAGTCATCAGCAGTCCATCATATTGGGCATTTAAATAAAAATGAGTTCGAAATTTCAACCTCCAAGGTGATATGAGAGCAAATATCGACGGTGCAGGGATTGGTGAACATGGTCGAAGTGTTATGGTTGAGCGTGAAGTGTTGAATGAATCCGTTGTATGAATCCGTGAGATAGATACTTCGCTGATGTTTACAAGAGTCTCGAGAGGAATCGTGATCATGCACAACATGCAAGAAAATTCGAAATAACAGTGACTCAGAGTAGTCAACACATGTTCAGTGTTACTGTGTACAGGAGAGGCAGGGCCTTATCGTACAGATCCATGTAGTGTGTGAAGTATTGGAGGAGAAGGACCTTATCGCACAGATACATGTAGTGTGAGAATTATTGGAGGAGAAGGACTTTATCGCACAGATCCATGTAGTGTGTGAAGTATTGGAGGAGAAGGACCTTATCGCACAGATACATGTAGTGTGTGAAGTATTGGAGGAGAAGGACCTTATCGCACAGATCCATGTAGTGTGTGAAGTATTGGAGGAGAAGGACCTTATCGCACAGATCCATGTAGTGTGTGAAGTATTGGAGGAGAAGGACCTTATCGCACAGATACATGTAGTGTGTGAAGTATTCGAGGAGAAGGACCTTATCGCACAGATCCATGCAGTGTGTGAAGTATTCGAGGAGAAGGACCTTATCGCACAGATCCATGTAGTGTGTGAAGTATTGGAGGAGAAGGACCTTATCGCACAGATACATGTAGTGTGTGAAGTATTGGAGGAGAAGGACCTTATCGCACAGATCCATGTAGTGTGTGAAGTATTCGAGGAGAAGGACCTTATCGCACAGATCCATGCAGTGTGTGAAGTATTCGAGGAGAAGGACCTTATCGCACAGATCCATGTAGTGTGTGAAGTATTGGAGGAGAAGGACCTTATCGCACAGATACATGTAGTGTGTGAAGTATTGGAGGAGAAGGACCTTATCGCACAGATCCATGCAGTGTGTGAAGTATTCGAGGAGAAGGACCTTATCGCACAGATCCATGCAGTGTGTGAAGTATTGGAGGAGAAGGACCTTATCGCACAGATACATGTAGTGTGTGAAGTATTGGAGGAGAAGGACCTTATCGCACAGATCCATGCAGTGTGTGAAGTATTCGAGGAGAAGGACCTTATCGCACAGATCCATGCAGTGTGTGAAGTATTGGAGGAGAAGGACCTTATCGCACAGATACATGTAGTGTGTGAAGTATTGGAGGAGAAGGACCTTATCGCACAGATCCATGCAGTGTGTGAAGTATTCGAGGAGAAGGACCTTATCGCACAGATCCATGTAGTGTGTGAAGTATTGGAGGAGAAGGACCTTATCGCACAGATACATGTAGTGTGTGAAGTATTGGAGGAGAAGGACCTTATCGCACAGATCCATGCAGTGTGTGAAGTATTCGAGGAGAAGGACCTTATCGCACAGATCCATGCAGTGTGTGAAGTATTGGAGGAGAAGGACCTTATCGCACAGATACATGTAGTGTGTGAAGTATTGGAGGAGAAGGACCTTATCGCACAGATCCATGCAGTGTGTGAAGTATTCGAGGAGAAGGACCTTATCGCACAGATCCATGTAGTGTGTGAAGTATTGGAGGAGAAGGACCTTATCGCACAGATACATGTAGTGTGTGAAGTATTGGAGGAGAAGGACCTTATCGCACAGATCCATGCAGTGTGTGAAGTATTCGAGGAGAAGGACCTTATCGCATGAATCCATGTAGTATGTGAAATACTTCTCACTCAACCACAAGTCTTTGACCGTGCGCGCCCATCTCTGCACCGTCGATGTACGCTGTGTAATAACGTTGGAGGTTGTCAATTTGAACCCCTTTAGTGATGCTACTGTTGGGTTATTGGAGATTTCTTGACAAAATGTGAAACGCACGACCATAACCAAAGTGTTATCATACTTTAACGCCCTACAGCGTCCAAAAGATTGTACATGGCTCCCCTGTTGAAAATGGTCGGTTTTCCATCCCGCATAGGATACTAAGCGTTACCTCTGTTTTCACTTACCTTGTAGAATCACAAAGTGCAACCGCTTTATTTGTGTAATTACCAGTTTATAATTTACACTCAATGCACTGGATATTTGTGAAAATCTTATTTTTAAATAAGAACTGTACATACGCACTTACTAACAGAACGTACATGTTGTAAAATAATAATTTAAGTTTTTAGACACTTTACTTTTCATACATGTAGTTAATTACTTCATTATTATCAGTAATTTTTAAAATAGAAAAGGGCAATGGTGTTTTTGTTTCTACCAGTCGGCATCATAAAGCACAACATGTAATATTTCTTTCAAATATTTGATGATATGTCCTTACAACTTGTTCATTTTTCCCATTTCTGTTACGCATCCTCTCTAATTCATCCCTCCCTACGCAATATTCTCCTTCATTAATGAACAATCATAGCACAGCTCCATAATAAGCTTGACATCTCGCATCGACATAAATCACTCTTATCGGAGAGGATATATTCAGTATTGTTGACATCTGTAATGTAGTTATATAAATCTGCCGTTAATTAAATTTACAGAATCCCTTATTATTTTATATTTGTTACATGCACTTTTACTTGGAGATAAGAATCATGACTAAGAAAGAATCAATTGATATTTTTACACCCCATTTTCTTGCATTGACATTTCAGCAATGTGCCCTGAATATTCAGGTACAGGTGTATAAAAAGGAAAACATCATGATGAGAAAATAGCTTTGTTGAACTTCCATGCATCATACTGCTACTTTCAGACAATTCTTTCAAACCCTTGTGAATATGACTCAATTTAAGGACTTCATTACTTGTGTAACCAAATGGAATCAAGGGAATCAGTGTCGGTTTGAAGTTCTCCAGTATCACGATTCCTTAATGTCCTACTTGATGAATAAACTAAGGGAAACGAAAAACGTTAAAACCTAAAAGAAGCAAAACATAGTATGAAAAACTACGACTGATGAATTAAACAAAAGAGCGGATATTTAGAAGATTATAACTGGGGAAAATTCTAGAATGAACGCAAAGTTGTCTGCGCATCAAGACCGTACAACGCAACTGCTGGTGCGTTGCCCTTTTCATTGTAGCAGATAATGAGGTATCAACACGAAGTATACCTCGGTGAAACACAAAGCTTGTACACTGTGCAGAAGATGTAAAGTGGACGTTATTTCTACATTAATGTAATTCAAATATGATTGACTTGGAGCTTTGAGCATTTTTATATAAAAAAGGGCAATTTAACCAAATCCTACAGGGATTAGAATTATGCTGCAGCTATTTACCCACAAATATCACACTGTTCAATTCAGATAGAAAGTAAGCATGTTACTGAAAGAGAGCGTACCCGCCCTGATTCTTCCCCTCTCTTCTTCTATTATAATTAGGTACTGGAATTTCTAAGCAATAAAGTCAGAAAGAAGCGATATGGAGTAATGATGGCAGATGACAGTTGGGAGGAGTGCTTTGTTTGTATTGACCTAGTAGTGTGCCTGGTAGTAGTCTACCTAAATTGATATTAAGTGCTAAGAATTCCGATACCTATTCGCAATACATAAGCTGATATGGTGTCTACGAGTCTTACCCATCTCTAATTATAATAGTGCAAATAAATGAAGTAGTGCACCCCAATCTCTTTTTTTCTCTTTCTCTCGAGCAAAGCTTTTAGTCCATCTTTAAGCATTTGCAAACTCACGCACTAAACTATACTTTAGTTCAGAAAAAAAGAAAAAAACTCTCCCATGAACGTTAAGTGTTATAAACAGTAAGTGATGTAAGCTTTTTAAGAAAGCAGTTACTGTCAATAGGTATGGGCAGCGTAATTATACATATTCCAACAGGAATCGAGTACAACACATAAAAAGAGGATAGATAAAATTAATGGCAAGAGTTTTATACATTTTAAATGAATATAATATCGGAGGAAAAATATTTTCATTGCTTCAATGCAATCTCCCCCAGGTCTTTAATCTTCTGCCACACTTGTGGAAGGCATCGTACACTTTCTGCATGTCCATCTCTGTTGATCTCCTGCAGTGACCGCCTTATGGTACGGGTAATGGCATCTCTTGTGTTGAAATGCTTCCCTTGTAGTGGCTCTTTTATCTTGGCGAAAAAGTCAATCAAAATCCAGGAGGGCAACAGTGAGTTGATTTATGTGGCTGTCAATTTGGGAACGTCCTAAACGGAACTTGTCCTTCCTTCACGAAACACTTTCGCGTCACTGTAAGCTGCATAACCACGTGCTTCAGGCAAACCTTGATATCAGTGTTGCTCACTACGACCCAGATCAACGTGGTTATGATCCATGTCCGTTGCTTCACTTTCGAAAACAACATGTCTTAGATCGATTGAGCTATCCTCCTGAACTTCAAGTTATTTTAGAAATTGAGTTACAACCTTTATCACTGGCTACTCTAGTTCGTTTAACCTTCCGGTAACAGCTCCACAAACTGTAAGTCCGCCTGACTCGCAACTACGTATTACCCAACTCATGTAGCTCATGTTTCAGCAGGTATAAAGTATGAAATCCTCTATTTGAGTTATACCTTTGGAGCATCTAATGGTATAAACAGTGTATAAAATATTTCTAGTGTACCATAGGAGTTATGGCAGCCACGGGATAGCATAAATCTCGGAAGAATGTGTAGAAAAGTTGGCTAAATTGTATAATTAGACACAAAAACATTGAATCGGGAAATGAATGCTAATGTAACACTGGCAGACTTTTCATGTTACATAAAATTAGAAGTGAAAGGCGAACACCTGGCGTCCAATCTACCTTTAATGGGTTTTTCCGAGCGTTGGCGTGCATAATTTTTTACGTTGTGAACGTTAGCAAGCTAAATTTTCGCGTCCTTCCAGAACGTTCTATATGAACAGGCCTAACAAGCGCGAAGATGTTAAACCTTTGAAGCCTGGCGATGCTCATGGGCGTATGTATGTAGACCCTGAAGGCTTGAAGGCGACAGGTGGAAGTCCTAGCCAAGAGGTTATATATAAGAGGCAATTCGCCCAGTTTCAGGCATTCTCTACAGGTACTCCTGGACGGACATTCATTCTTAGATGGGCACTCAACACTTTCCTCAAAATACGCTTTACTCATACGGTGGAGGTTTGTGATCAGGCGTGTAACTTATATATTATGCAAGTGAAATGCATAGCCGCGTGATTTTAAGATCAAATCCTTGAATAACAAATAAGTGATAATCGATTGCAAGCATCATTCCTACGAGAAACTCGTGTGGTAGATCAATACCTAGCAAAGTCTTGCCGCGCCGCGTGAATCAGCTGATGAAGTGATTTTACAAACCCCGGAAGCTCGCGGTCTCAGAAGTACTTACCTTGCCAACGCACCGAGTCAATTAACAGCTAGTCCAAGGGTTACGAAGCATTCATTTCCCGATATGAACAATAACTTCTTTGTAACATGGAATCAGGTCAATAAACATACTTGTCTCACTGCATACCTTACTGTGTTTAAATTGTGAACTTCCTGTCCCCTCCCGCTGTGTGAAGACAACGAAGACAGTCAAATCCCTGGGATCAGGTAATGGATGAAAGTGATGATTATCTGCTACGCCCTCGCAGCGACTACTGACGTCGAGAACTGGACCACTTTCGTCGGAGACTCCGAAGGAAACCTAAACCCCACTACAACACTTTCAATATATAATGTATGCCGAACGATTCCGTAACATTCGTAGCTTTGCGGACTCTACACTAAGCAACAAAACAGTATATCTGAGATGTGCTTAAAAAGATGCAAGAAACGGGTTCCATCTTGAGTAAAGAAAGCGGTCTATACGTAGTCCTTACATAGGACAACTTGAATAAATGTAAGCATTGAGAATTTAATTTGCTTTTTCCCGAGCGAATTGCTCCGGCGAGAAGAAACGAAATTAATTTTGTACAAGATAGTCGCCGCATTCACCGCTAGCATACTATTTATTGCCGTAAAACATGCCTAAACTCTTCGCTGGTTCGCCCTGTATTATTGTTGTATTTACTCCTGCATTTTCTGTTTATATCGTATTATATTGTTTCACATTAGTTCGATTATGTAATAGGAATCCCTTAATTCAAAATATTATTCTGAAAAGTAAATTTGTTTATTTATCGATACAGAACCTTTGAACATATGACCTTCATAGAGAAGTACATATCACATTTCACGCGGCTGTTTAATATAAAATTATAGTAATAATTTTTACAACTAATTTATACATATTATTCTAATTTGTATATATAATGTTATTAATAGCACTGTCTTATTATATATAACACCAAATAATTTTAAGTGTTGCAAAATTACGAAGTAAGGTACATATAAAATACTTTTATTTTACAAGTACTTATTTAATTGTTGAGTATTCAGATATTTCATTAGATTAAAGTATTTAATGTATTGATTTCATTCATTAGAATGTTATAAATTATTCTTGAAAATTTAAATTTCTTAAATAGTTTTAATCGTTCTGGTAATGCATTATATTTTTAGATGCTACAAAAGATAAACATTGTGTCCAAATTTTGTTGTATTAAGTTTTCCAACATTAGAACACAACAATGATATTGTCTTTTATTAAGAATATTGATTTATTTTTAATATATCGTTAAAATGCATCATTATATTTTTTTTCTGATGCAAGAGCATTGTTGGCGTCAAATATGGTAGGTAATCCGTACATTTTTTAATGGCCCTTCTTTGCAGAATTCCTAATATTTCCATTTATTTCTTATTACATATACCCAAAATACAGTTCATTTTTTGGAAATCACGCCTTTTAATATACTCAGTGTTGGAGATTTCCTCACCAATACTTTTTATTCGCATATTTACAGAGGAATGTCCTCAGGAACAAGTATATTCCGCTGATCGTGTTCCACCTTGCGACCAATATTTGATTGACAGCCGCGTTCTCTGAGTTAATGGTGAAAGGCAGTTTGTTTTGCTCTTTCCAAAAGCAATGCGGTTTCCTTTCCGTTATTAATTTGTTTCATATATCGTTATATGGCTTAAAGGATTGGAATATTTTAATTTGTTCATTACTATCGCAAGGATACAGTATAAAAATGAAGTAATTATTTTCCAGGCCTTTGAATCATTTTCATTTCCTATTTTTATATCCTGCTAAAAATAGGAAGGTAAGAGGTACACATCCTTGGGGAAAAAATATCTCATTTTCAGGGTCTAAATATTCCAACCCGTACGGTACGATTAACCACAAAAGAGTTTAGGGTAATGTGATAAGCTTTGTTGAGGTCACCATCCAATAGAAATCGACCCATTCGCAAGATAAAACAACCTCTGGCTTTCTCCTTTATAAGCAGGACTATAGGTTAGGTTTAAATACATTGTTTTTCAGGCGACATATACTTATCTATCGGTTTTGTAGTTACTTGAGTCAGAAAAAGCACCTCCAATGAAAATCTCTTAATGATAACTATACCTCATGAGTTCGCTTCATAAGTTCAAACTTATATGAACATTTTGACCTTAGATTTTTTGTAACCTTGATTTGTTGTTGATTGGTTTATTTACGGACGCTCTTTAACATCTCAAGTCGTCGGCGTCCCATTTAAATGAGGTCGTGAAACGGCCGACAAATTTTGCTCAGAGGCCTCTCTTTCAGACTTGAGGTTCTTTTTCGTGCCGCAAATGTACGACACGAGACCCACGGCTTTACTTCCCTTCCGAAGGAAGCCACACTTAGGATTTTTACGCCCGAAAAAATCCATCGACTCTGGGCCGGGTTCGGACCCGCGATCTTGGGTGTAGGAGGCAAGTAAGGCAACCACTACTCCACCAGGACCGACAAGAGTAGTGCTTAACGCCCGTTTTTGTTACTGAGGTACCACAGGCGGTGGACACAGATGATACATGAGATGAAATGATGTATTGTAAGAGGATTTTTTTTTTTTTTTTTAAGGAAGGAAGCGTTCCAGGCCTAAGTTTAGGTACCTCCACGGCATTTGCCAGTTATGAAGACTGAGGAAAACCTGGAAAAAACCTCAGTCAGGGAGGACGGTCCTGGCGGGATTCGAACCCCAGACCTCCCGATCACGAGTCCGTGCCTTAACGACCTCGGCCACCCGTGGCGGTATGGCCGAGAATGAACCCGCGATCTAGGGTTTACGATGTAAGGGTAAACTTGGTTACTTAGGGGGATCCTGAAATGTATATTTCATCTCCAGAACACCCCCCCCCCCGCGGGAAGGGTGACGAGTGCTGTGCGACAAGGGGGTGGATTTGCCTCTGGTGAAAGTTCCTGTCCTGGCATCTGACGGATCCTATTTGAGGGCTCCATCGGGCGTATGCCATCATGGCTCTAGCAGGCCTATGGAGTCTGTGAAATGTCACGGACCCCGCTGGAATCCGTGTTTTGACGCCCCCGAATCTGACCGCCTGGTGCGTCCCTCATGTCATACCTTCCTCCCGGAAGTAAACCCCTTGGGAACATAGGTGTATACTATCCCATTCTTAGCATTTTCGTTTGTTGAAGTGCAACAATTATAGAATATTGATTCATTCCAGGCTTCTAATACATTGATTTTAACTGGGAATAAGGGTATCTGCCTTATCGGGTCTACAAATCAGAAATTTGTCCCTTATCCCTAAGAAATCTACAGCAAAGAAAACAAAAACAGCGATTTATGGATTACTTCCATGTCTTAAAGTGCCGGATAGGTTATGTTGGTTTTGTTTTGTTTTGTTTTTTTTTTTCCTAACTTTCTTTGCTATGCTCTAAGAGTCAAGTTATTGTGCCTGTTAGCAGATGTTATAGTCTACATCAAAGTCAGAGTGTGTTTCTGAGTTATACTTCATTATATGACGAATTTCGCTCATATTAGCATATTTAATGTATGAATGTGACTACTACGGCCGAAAAGTCTATACAAGAATGGAAGATTTTTGAGCGGTTCAATAGACTTAAATCCTTTTAACTCTTTCCGTTGAGGCATGCCAAAGAAAAACTGAGCAACCAATCCCTACACGCTCGGCAGAAAACAAAATGTTGCAAAAGAGCATTCAAGTCACTATTTAAAGAATTCCTTGACATGCCTGGTAGAGGAAAAAACGTCACTTTCAATATTATTTGTAATATAAGAAAAGCTTAAGATAGGATTATTAACATACGCTGATGGTATGAAAATAACCCGCCATTGAATAGGACCTGTAAGAGAATAATATGGAGTGTCAGTGGCGCGATATGGTTTATACCCTGTACCAAGTACCTTGCAGTACTAAAACAATTGTTTTCTCAAAAGCTGATAAATGCAGCAAGTGCATTTTTCATAAAATGCATTTTAATGTCGTAATAACATACTATTACTATGAGCATAGCATTTTATCATTCATGTTGTTATTTTAAGCAAATATTGCAAATACTAACTAAAATACTGTTCATCTCCCCCCCAAGTCGATAAGTGTTTACATTCAAAGCCCTTTTTTTCTCCCGTATTTTATTGTTTTAACAAGTAATTATTTGTAAGGAAGACATTATTTTTGTCGTTGCGTACGAATGCAATTTAATTCATTTTATCACACTGTTGCATAACAGTTTGAGTCATATGACTATAGATTAATAAAACGTACATGTAATAATTGTTTATCAAAATACAGAACATAATAAATATTTTAATTATATAAAAATGAAAATCTAACGGATATCTCTAACAATGTCTTTGTGCCATTCATAGCTGCTGCTGGTATTTAAAAATACTTTATCGGCGTAAGACGTGCTTTTTCTTACCCTCACTGACCAGGTTCTTTATTAGCTACATAACTCCTTACTTACTTGCTGCGTGCAGTTATTAGACTTCAATATCTCATCCTTGACACGACTTCCAGCATAAATGTCCACTAATCTTTGTAGATCATTCATAGGTAATCACCCTTTGGGTTCTTATTTTGAAATGTATCTTAGGTTCCCAGATTATGTGCTCTGGATTTCAAGCATTTTACGTTCAAGATTTACATAGTACTTTGGCGTTGGCATCTGATTCCAGTACTTCATAGTATTCAAATAGAGTCAGAATTCTTTGATTGTTTGGGAATTTTTCTTCTCTACTGACTACCCTGTCAGGAATTGTATGACTGTGGACGCGGCATGGGGAGTAATGGACTAGTTTATGACATTCTTGTCATCATTAGAGTACTTTTATTTTGACTTGTGCAGGAGTCTGAAAATAAAATTCAGCTGAACCATTTAATGATTGATTGGTTTGTTTTATTTACGAACGCTGTTTAACAACTCAGGTTATCAGCGTCTCATTCAAATCAGGGCTTGAAATGGCCGAAAAATTTTGTTAGAGGCCTCTCCTTTCAGACTTGAGGTTCTTTTTGTGCCCTAAATCTATGACACGGGACCCACGGCTTTACTTCCCTTCCGAAGGAAGCCATGCTTGGTACTTTTACGCCCGAAAAATCGTTCTGGCCGGGATTGAACACATGATCTTGGGTTTACAAGGCAAGTATGGTTACCACTACACCACCAGGACCGACGAACAACTTAATGGCTGGAATGTCTCAGGTTTCGAAGAAAATCCAGTACACCAGAGGCAACTTGATTGCAATCTTTGGGTAGTTCCGCTTGTAACCAAGTCTACAGTACCAACTGTATTTTCCATTGTCTAATTTTGTGAATGAGTCATAAAACACAAATTGTATGACCAGACTTGTTTCTCTACTGTGTAATTTGCGTTTTTCGACTTTTCTTTTACTGATCTAAGTTTTAGAAACTCTCTCGGTTTTCATCGCCTTGTTGCTCCTGCAAAATTATCTTTTGATTCAGAAGGTCATGTGGACAACTGGTTATCAAATACTGTTTATTGCTTTTTCTCCATATTTAACTGGCAGAATTTCGAAAATGTTGAAATACACTTGAACTTCATCAAAATGAATATGAATAGAATCACAACTGGTTCCGAAATGCTAGAATTAATACAGTAAAACATATGACGTACATCCAGGCAATGCAGTTGCCCAACATTTTATCATTTAAGGAACATAGGCGAATAAACAGAAAGATACGTCTAGAGAAAACCAAAGATATTCAGCATGATTTCCATATACATTTTTTTTTTTTCTTTCCTTAATGATTGCAAGAGAATTGCAAGTCAAATACTAAGAATTATTGTGAGGCTTTCGTTGTTAAAGCGTCATAGCATATCTCAGGATTCTTGGCTTTCCTTAACATGTAAACGAGATATAGAAGCACATCTTCACTTTGTACTCTCGTCTTGGAATCTACGCCCACGTGATATATGAGAGAATGGAGTTGTAAAGAAATAGATGGAACTCGCAAACCTAAGACTCAAAGCGCGATTTCCTCTCAGGGTCATTTGTCTTTCTGCGAACAGTTTAAGCTCTTCCAAAGGTTTTACCACAGTTCAAAGGCATATATATCTTTGCTGCTCTAAGATCGCGGATATCTTTAAGGTATCAAACATTAAGCCGAAAATACAAAGAAGGTCTGCTGATACAGATGCAGTGTCTTGAAAGCTTTAATGAATACAAATAAAAAGATTAAGAGCTATTACAAAGACAGAAAAGGAAGGCAGAATTAAAATGTAGAAAGAGAAATAGAACAGTTAACTGGGATGTATTTCAATTGAATTTGGGAATTTCAATCTACTAACAGCTGTTTGAAAAGCAATTGATGCAAACAAGTGAACTATTTTTTATTTAAATCTTGGGTATGTGCATGATCAGAAAGTTTCCCACCTACTCCAGTGACAAACAAACGAATTAGTCAATCTGAGTATTACTCTTCTTCACTTTTAGAATCAAATCAACTATAGATTAGACAAATGTACTTCGTTTATACACGAAAAAAAACTTTTTTAATAGAAAAAGGGTCATGTGTATAACGAATTTCGAGTTGTTTTCCTTAAAGGTAGCTTTAGAAGTCCCATACACAAGCGGTATTAAAGTCCCAACAAACAGTTGTGGAAAATAAAAGAGAAACACATTTCCAATGTCTTGAGATTAACATTCATTGCCGCTTTTTTCTCTCAAAGAACCTGCTCTTTAGGTTTCATCTTTAGCCTTTTTAAAGAATAAACACAACCAGTCTTTTGTTGTACATAGTACTCTCAGGCAGATTTATGCATCTGAAATGAAAGGATATGTGACACAGAGTTTTATATGAGTTCTGAACTTGTTTACTTTGAACATAGTATATGACAATGGAGAAACGTTTCCGACAAATTCAGATCGCCAAACAAACATAGTGATGGCAGACAATGGGATAAGCAATCAAATATATCGATTCATAATTTCTTATAATGTTGAATTACTCAGATTCTAATATTGGTGAACAGAAGACAAAGAAGATTGAAATTTAGAGCACTGGGAAGCCACGACACTCTGTAGTATCTGAAGCGTGTTTAGCTCTACCTTCAAGACCTTCTTAGTGTGCACATATATAGATCTCTAAGTGAACAATTTTGCACATTTTCGACAGCTGAAAGCAACAAACTAACTTTAAAAATAATAATTAAATAAAACTAAAACTTTTGTTTCAATTATCCTTCGTACATGCCTATTAATAGGCTACATGAATGAAATCCAGTAAAATAGAAGATTATTTTACAATATCGTAAAATTCAATCTCGTCAGATTTATGCTAAATTAGTAATCGGCATAAGAAATCTGAGTTGACTTCAGCTTAGAAAAGAACTTGCAGAGGGTTAAAATGATATTGAAATAAAGCAATATGGAGCCGCAGTAATAAAAATTTCTCAGACTGACATAAATGACTGACATACAAAGTTCATTATTATAAAAATCGCACGTTCCGGGATTAAGACGCAAGGTCACTTCAGGGTACTTAATGTATAAGTTGAACTACGCTAAACATTTTAAGGCGGAACTCCAGGGTAGTGTAGACGACATTATGCATCCACCAACTGTTAGTTAAATGTAGAAATCAAACGTCTTCAAGACAGGATTCTCATCAAGAGCAAAGACATGTTTCGTAGGTTTCAAGGATGATTGTTTGGATTAAAGAATGTTTTAAAAAAACAAAGCAACAAAATAAATTTAAATATTTGCGTTTATATGTCTTCAATAGTCCATTTCACGAAATGGGGGGGGGACTGGAAAAAGAGACATAAGTGTCGCCGCGCAGAAAGTTAATATTTTTATTTTAGTATTATATTTTTACTGAAAGCATATCGTCATACTGTATTTCAAATTGATAATAATAAAAAGCACTACCGTGTGCTATAAGTGATTTTGAAAAGTATGCCCATTAGGAGCAATATATTGCCAACGTCTGTGTAGGAAATTCCTTTATTTCATCTAAAATTTCTTCAGTCGGTTCAAGTTACTTCCTTTTCATTGAAAGATTCTTCGTAACATTTTAATAAGTTCTCTCCCTGAAACACGATGGTCAGAATATTTTCTTGCGAACCGTCTTATTACTTCTTTCCAAGAAAACGCTTTCTCATACGTATCGTACAGAAAAGCCCGTTAGAGTTAATCACAAGCTGATACCTGCACATGCACTACACAACCTTGACGACTAGCTTCTTCCAGTACCTAACCTTGGCCGGCCGGCCCATAGCTCAAATAACCTCACTGTACATAAACTTGGCTACTAAAACCGTCCAACTGTGCACGCAGTTGAGAAAAGAGCACGTATTTAAAAGTTGGCCTTGCAATTTGATTTAAGAAATATTCAATTTGCTTTATTTTTTGCATGTGTAAAAACATTTGTAACAAAAAAATGAAAAGATAGTTACATAGTAACCTATGTCATACATTCATTTATTTAGCAGCCTAACACCATAGAAAACTGAGGAAATAAATATCTTAAGCTTTCACGGCCGGTGTTCATAGTGTTAAACTTAAAAACTTCCGGGCCGTTGTGCCATGGTCTTTGATTTAAAAACTAAAACAGAGCTTTCGCCGGTTATCTACGTCCAGCATCGTCAGTATAATGAAAAGTATGTGTAGGTATACTTCTCATTACAGTGAAGTGTAGCTAATCATACTTTTCATTACAATTTTTATTTTTAAAAACTGTGCAAAGTTTATTTTTTGAAGCTTTCCAATATAAGTGACATATTCGTCTGTAAAAGTATATAACATGGCTCTGCCATCAAATGTGTGGCATGGAGCCGTATTTGTGGAATATTTTTAAGTTTGTTAATAATAAACTCCGCGTGTTATGGAAGCCAATTGTCACACCTTGATGACAAAGAAGGAAATGTCTGACACTAACATTCGCATGAAATTATTAACTGAATGTATCGTTAACTTTTAAACAGTTATTTAGGATATCAATAATCATGCTGCTGTCTCCGTGCTTTATTAAACGCACGGTAGTGTGTGTACCGCTCAGTTGTAGTCCTTTCATTCTGTGGCATTGTCAATGGGGGTTTATCATCGATGTTTAATTATAGGTAAATGCAATGTTTACGTTAATATTCAGTTGAAATACGTGGTCATTATGATATCTAAATCTATAAATAAGAAAGTAAAATCCCATATGCAAACGGGCCATTTCAATTGAAGGGATGGATTAGCAATTGTATTTAAATGAGCAACTAAGCAGCATGGGTAAATGTAACAAACCAATTCGTTGCGGAAGAAACATAATACCCACATTACGACACCAAAGATGCACCTTCCTAAATAACTGTGAGGGCGATTTTCATGAAGGTAAATTGTTTAAAGTTAAAGCTTTTGAAAAGAAGTTGTGTTGTACGCATGACTCTCTCAGTTTTAATGCTGGTCTTTCAGTTGTGAACTTCATTTGTACCTCCGTTTGAGGTACAGAGAATTCCCGGACTTACACTTGAATGAACTGAAGTAATTTCTTGAAAGTAAAGGTCAGTAAATTAGTACAATTATTTATTAAAACTATACACGCATGATTTGCGCATTTTCTAGCAAGTATGGAAGTAATTTTTGTACGTCAAGCAGAGTTTAGCAAGATTTCATTTTCTCCCTCATTTTCTATTAACATAGACGAGATTTCCCTGGGATTTGCAAATGGGGCGTTAGATTTTTAACTATGCATCAAACTTCAAGTACAAGTTAACAACGCCTTTATATAAGAATTCTATCATAGGTATGTCCCCATTGAAAAAATATTTTAGCAATAACAAAATTTCATATACGTTACTTATTTTAACCACTTGTTTGAAATTGTTTTGTTTAGTTGGGTTGTGTTCAAAAATTGTAGTTGCTTTGATGAAAGAAGGTTAAATTAACTCCTACAAGTATAATTAAAATTTTGATTTTATTTTATAACGCATACATTTACGAACAAATGTTCTCCAGAATGAAAGATGTGTAGCATTAACGAGATCGTCATTTAAAAACATTGCATTTTGAATTGCTGCAGCATCAATCAAATCTTACATTGGAAGCCTTCCTCGTGAGAAGCACTGTATGCAGAAGTTGAATATTATAAGTCTATAAGGGTGCTTTAAAAGAAACATTTTTCTAATTTTCAATAAAATTTGTCCTAGATATGTTTTATTTATTCAACTTATGTTATGATATTGGATAATTATACATATCACTTAATGAATTTAATCATGCATGAAATAACCCACCTTAACGGTAAGGGCTGTTGTAACAAAAAAAAAAACAAAAAAAAACAGATAATCCACAAAATAAAGTTACAGAAAGTCTATAGTAAAATGCAAATTTGCTTTGTTGTTTGTTACCAATGCATGCTTGAGCACAGAAACCCTCTCTTTGCACTGAAGGGTAACAACCGCTGGCGCAAAGCATTCTTGTAGTACGGTAGCCCGGAGAATGTTGCGCTCTAAATTATATTAAAAATATTTTAGAGCGCTTCACTAAAAAAATACACCTTTAAGCAGGTAAGTATAGAGGAGTGGACCGTTGAGTTCTTAATTTCCATGTAAACGCGTGCCCTAAGTGCTGGTGATGGTTGGTGGTGGTGAGATAGATTCTTGTTCTTAGATCTTATGGTGACGAAGTTCAAGGATTTTGAACTCATCATACAATTTAAAAACGTTCAAGCACATAACATAAGGATACAACAAACCATCACCATTTAATAATAAGCATGTTATGTTTATTACCACCGCTTATTGATTAATGAAAGATCCTCCACTAAATTTAGCAAATGCTAACCCAGAATAACACAGTGAAAATTCCATTATTAAGCTATGCTGGAAAAAAATATTCATCCATATTATAGAATGTGTGATTATTAAAAAGGTATTCATTTTTTTTGTTGAAGAGTTTGGAATTCAGTAAGGTGCATAATAAGTTCAGGGAAGCTAGAAGGCATATATAGGGTGATTTAAATGTCGCACGCCATAGGACGACTCCGTTATTATTGTAGCTGCCGAAAAAGGATGAGGGAAAATTTGTTGAAAATACGTAGCTTTAAATTATGAACTTGAATGTTGCAACATAAGATGCGCCATTTGGGCTAATTACAAAAATTGTCGAAAAATGAAAAGACAATTAAGAGTACTGTTAATAGTCTGCTTGAAAGCACAAATCACTTAACAAAAACTTAACACTCAAACGTCATAATGGCAAACTGAAACCATTAATCATTTTAACTGCCATGACCTATAAATTGCTCCGCTTGCATACTAACGGAGGCAGCAAGTGTTCAAACAGATTGTCATCCTGTTGACGTCACATCGAATACGATTAAGGTAACTGATTTAAAACTACACATGTAGAACATTTTTGCCCTCCTTTTTCGGTAATAACGAAGTTGTCCTATTTTTGAATTAACTTGTATTTGTTCTGTATAGTATTAGCTGCCCTTCTGGAAAGGTTTCAGTGATTTTATTGGTCTTTTTAAATCAATAGCATGCAATTAGCTACTTATTGGTTAATTTTAAAATTATCAAAGTTGTCAACAACAAAATTCATGAGAGAATAAAGTAATCTTTAGTAAGAGGAGGAATATTGAACTTGTTAAATAATGAACTACAATATTGTCGAGAATCAACACAACACAAGATTCTTATAACTCTTTTGTTTCAAGGTGTACACATTCTTAATGTGATCAGAATCACCAAAATCTCTTCCTCCTTCTCCTTCCCCCCAAAATAAATCTATCTTAAAATGGAATGAAAATACATTAATCGTAATGCATTTTGATTCTTAAAAGTATCCAAACTTTCAAATGAAAAGCAGGCAGAGCTGAACTTAAGAGCTCTAATCGATGCGTTTCTTCCAGTTTAGTTCCTCGTCAATTCCTAGCCCCAAGAAGGATAGGAAAAATAAACAATTAAAGGAATGAGCTCTAGAACGAATAAGACACGAATAAGGGCAGTTACCTTAATTTCAAGTAATGCCCCGGAAGTGTGAAGAATTCCGTTTGGCACCTGACTATGCACCACAGATCCTTCCGCTCAATCAGATAATGGTGATGACTCATTATCTATAAACAAATCGTACATAAAATACTTATATTGATTGGTCTTAACATTAATTATAAGGACGAATGGAAATAGAAAAATTATTATACCAGCAAACATGTTTTTTTTTTTTTTTTTTTTTTTGGAAATGGTGTTTAACGCCGTTTGTACTACTGAGGCACCACAGGATGGACAACAATGATGATATATTAAATGAAATGATATATTGGGAAAGGATATTTTAAGAAAGGAAACGTTCCAGGCCTAAGTTTAGGGTACCTCCCCGGCATTTGCCGTTTATGAGGATTGAGGAAAACCTGGAAAAAACCTCTGTCGGGGGTACGGTCACTGGAATCCCAGGCCTCCCGCTCACGAGTTCGCACCTTAACGACCTCGGTAACACCTGGCGGTATGTAAATATTGAAAATGTACCTTTGTAGCTACAAACCTTAACGAAAGAAATGTTTTGATTGTTATATGAAGATTAGACAAGATCCAGACATACACATTATTCCAATCGACTTTCCAGTAAAGCATTTGCGGATAAATAAATCTAAAACATGTAGTAAAATGATATATAACACCGATCTAATCTTCAGCAGAAATAAGAGTTTTCTCTCATTTCCGACTAATTTGTAATTTTGCAAACAGCCCAACAACGATCCAGTATATTGAGTAGAAAGATAAAGGTAGCTATTTACTACAAACCTCAAACATACACATTGCACATTTTTACTTGTCTTTATTATAAAAAATACGGGGTAAATTGTTGTTTTCTTAATATTAATAAACTAATATTTGTGTATTCACATACACTTTGAGAAATACTGAAAAAAGGAATATAAATTAGAGTAATGCATAACATTAGCATGTGATTAAGTAAAAGGTCAATAGCATTTAGACAAGACTGGAGCCTTTCATTTGTGTTATTTAAAACAATAGCTGTTTACGTTATGGGCCGCCTGAGCTCCGCTTCTTACATAGGAAATGCAGCCGGCGCAAACGAAAAGGGGCTATATGGTCGTCGCGTGTAATGTTAATGTTTTTATTTTAGTATTTATATGTTTACTAAAAGCATAAAATGATACTGCATTTAAATCTGTTAATAATAAAAGTTGAAATGTGGTATAAAAGATGTTGAAAATGATGCCCCTCAAGAGCAATACATTGCCTGTACTTGCGTATTACTATATAAGCATTTCATCTAATTTTCTTTCATAAGAATACGTTTCTTGTCATAGAGAGGTTGTCTCTCCCTCATCGTTAACTTTTTAACAATTTGGTGAAAGGTTTCTATATTGATGGATGGATGGATCGGTAGGTAGGTAGGTAGGTAGGTAGGTAGGTGGGTGGGTGGATGGGTGGGTGGGTGGGTGGGTGGGTGGATGGATGGATGGATGGATGGATGGATGGATGGATGGATGGATGGATGGATGGATGGATGGATGGATGGATGGATGGATGGATGGATGGATAGATAGATAGATAGATAGATAGATAGATAGATAGATAGATAGATAGATAGATAGATAGATAGATAGATAGATAGATAGATAGATAGATAGATAGATAGCAAATATTTTTTCTTGCGAATCGCCTTACCACTTGAATCAAATTTCATATTCTTTCCGTACATAAAAACCATTATTCGGTACTATATTTATGTAGTGGCATAACTAATGAGGAACAATTAGCACAAATTTTACGCGCACATTATTTGCTTGTTATTTGTAAATGATTGAAAAAAGGGAAAAATTATAATTGAATTTATTCTTGAAATTACGACATTTAAAGAATCACATTATATTCCGTTACTTCTCAAAGAAGCTAAAATTCTTTAGAAATACAATATCGAAATTCCGAATCTGTTTTTAATCAACAAATGTATATACTTTTCAGATTGAATTAACACTACAGTTTTCAGAAAACTGATTATGCAGACAGACCTAACCTACATGGTCTTAAAGATAAGACAAAATGTAAAACATTTCATAAATTACCTCAACATTTTCGAGGATACAACAACGAACAAATTCGTATAGTCCACCTGAGAAACATGGCCCTTTCCGTCAATCTACACACTGTCATGCCGTAGGTCGACAACAACCTCACTCAAAAAGGAATACCAGTCCACTACGATTCTACTACTAATTATCAATTCTGTATTTAAAATATTCATAGCGAAATAGTACAAGAACAAAATTGAACACAACCTGAACTACAAGCACGTATCTGGTTCCACAGGAAATCGCCACCAACTGACAAAAGAAGAAGAACTAGAAACACTAGGAAAAATATTTGCTACTACAAATAACCGTCAAAAAACTAATAATGAATACCACTCTTTAACCCTCAAGTATTAGAAAACAAATGACCAGCATCAATCACAAACCCTCAATACTCCAGTTATGCCTGACATGTGCACGAGAAATGCCGAAAATCAGTACCATAAAATTCATTATTTTTCACAAGTAATATCGCTTGACGTTCTAGGAAGCTCAGAATATCGAGTGATATTTGTTGGGACTATTACGCGAATAAAATTGTAATAAAACAATATATATTCATAAAATTCCCGCCCAATATATTAATAATTGTATAAAATACATTTATGAATGTTGCTTATTCAGAAGTCGTGGATCTGAAATGAATAAAGGTGGATTACTACTACTTGATATACTCACTAATTACAATTGAGAAAAGCAAGATATTTAACCATGCTAATTGCATGTAATGAGCTTTTTTATTATTATACGATTACAATTTCATAATCTTAAATAATTTATTAAAAGGAATGACATGGACAATGTTATTATGTAAAAACAATTACAGATTATAACTGTTTGTTGCATGCACATTAATTAAATAGATAATTAGTAGCATTGAGTGAAAGAGTTTCATTTTCCTTGGAATTACTACTTGTTAAAAGGGCGTAAGTCCAAAAATACTAATTTTTGAGGAGAATCAAAAAACTGTTTTTCAGAAATATGCACGTAGGAACTTTCTTTTTCATCTCAAAAATTGTTTTGTCACAAGGCTTTATATAAATGATTTCACACAGAATTTAATGAACTTTTACAGATAACAAATTGTACAGTCAGTATTAATAAATGTTTATGTGTGAAAAAATGTAAGTCATTTTTATGTTCACAACCTCAGAATGTTAACTTATTGTATTTCATAGATATATTAACTATCTTCACTGCATAGGATAATTTCTTCAATTTTTTGACTTTTTCCTTCTTTAATATTAGTTTCTCTTCGGAGTGTGCCACTGAATTCGGAGCTGAATATTAATGTGAGAATTGTGACGAAGGATGAATGTGCTTTCAGTTAACCCATTGATGAAATGTCTTGCAAGAATTGTCCGTGGACGCTGATTAAATTTCAAAAAATGTTAAACTTGCTAATTCCAAAGTATACTTTCTTATCTCGATCCATATTTGAAGTTTCAACAAATAGAGATTTATTCCTATAGTATTGCTGCTGTAATTCTTTATATCGGAGCTAAGATATTTAATTGTCTTGCCACTATAATGGCACTCCTGAGCTGGAAATGACTGGGTATGTTAGTGTGAGGAGGTAGTGTGAAATTGGTATTTTTCCCACGTTTGTCCACTACATTTTTATCTTGAAGTTTGAGTACTCTCAGCCTTTTAATGCGCTTTTCACTCATGGCTAGGATAGAAAGAAGTGCAGTAAAACACATCTCTGCTATTTTGTGCCTACCATCAAGTGATATTTGAATGAATTCTTTCTACTTTGTTCTACTTTGCTTCCCCGGATCATTTCGTGGACTTCCTGTCTTCACATCTTCAGTGTCTATTAGGCTTTGTAGCAATATATCCTATTCATCCTTTGAATAATATTTGTTATAAAAATTATTGAAGATTATTGAAGATTTTCTTTGCAGATAAAGTATTTGTTCATAACTATTACTATACCTATATATATATATATATATATATATATATATATATATATATAGGTATAGTAATAGTTATGAACAAATATATATATATAACAAATATATTATATATATATATATATATATATATATAATATATATATATATATATGTATGTATTTGGATATAGTAACTGCAAATTGAATATTTATATGGTGTACTTACCGACAATTATTCCCAAAGATTTTAGCTGTAATAACTTTTCTAGCATGATTAACCTATTATTTACCCACTAATTTATCCTTCCTAATTACATTTCCTTTATATACGCTAGGATTAGCTCTTCTTTTTTCAATAAAAAGCTCATATTTATCTTCAGAAACACTCATCTTGAGAATAAACTGGCAATGTGCTGCGTAAGGAAGTCAATAATGAACAGTGATGCATTATTGTTTACCATTTACTTACTTTATTAGCAGGTTAATCAACTTTTAATATAAAAAATAACATTTTTGATAAAAGACTGTTCTAACCTAAGTTATTAAATTTTAGAGATTACATTTTTATGTAGTTCCAAAGCCATTTGTCATGAAACATGTCTATAGTAGGAGAATATATATAATGGATTTCGAATAAAATGTGATTTCTGTCCTTTTAAAAATAGTGGTTCTTATATATATATGGGCTATGTGCAAATTAGTAGATGAAGGTGTGGAAGCGATTAGTCGATTACAGCTCGTGGATTTGTGGAAAAATACAGTTGGCGACAATAAGAACGTAAATACATGTCCATGCGGTAAAACATTTCGATAAATTTACAGCGTTGTTCTGCTGTGATTGGTGGAAATTCAAATGTTCGTTATATTTCATGGTTATATATTTACGTCACATAAGTCGCAGAAAAATAAACCAAATATAAAATGACTAAGAAAACATAGTACAATCACGCAATAAAAAGTTTTCGTAAAGCAGGGGTTGTCGTTCTAAATAATTCTTCAATCAGTTAGTCTTTTTTTTTTTTTTTGTAAGAAACGTTGCAAATATCTATTTAAGGGAGATAGTAGATGTTTCTTAGTATGATAAAATTACTGAATTAGACCTCTTTACGCTTCTGGAGAATGCTATCAACATTCTGAATTAATGTTGCAATATCATTTCTAGCTCAGAGACAAAGCTTATATGTTAGGCGTACCACAATATACCAATGCACGAACATTGTACAGTGGAAAGATAGAAACCACTGGAAGTTCAAACAATTCCTGAAAGAAACATTTTGATTTCCCGTAACATCAAGAGCGGACGTTAGCTGAGCCAAGAAAAATATTGGATAGGTCTTTTGAATTGAGAAAGAGATAACATGGTTTCTTAAGATGCAAGATAAACCTATATCTGAGCTCAGAGACGAAAATTGGATGTGCGACTTAGGTTTCTTGGCAGATTTAACAGTCCCCTTGAATATTTCGCTATAGTGGAAAAATCAGATAGGCAGTAATCTCTTCGGAAGGATGAAACGTTTAAAGTGAATCGGCTCTTATGGGAAAGCCAGTTAACCAATAAAAACAAAACTAATTTCCATAACTTATTACTGTATTTCGGAAACTCGAAGGGGAAAAAGAGCTCATAAATATAAAAAAGGTAGGGAATAATTACAGTGCACTTTAATTCGCTAATTATTAAGTGTTCACTAATCACTAAGCAATATAGAGTCAGGTACGCCAATGTTTCTTAATGTGAATGTTGGGAATTATAGAAAGTTTATAACAATGCAGAGTGTATTCTTCAAATTTTAAGAATGACATAGTTCCGTTCAAATGGGAACTGTTTTTCATTATTTAAATAACGTTACTAATAATTTTAATTATAATCATGCACAGTTGTTTTATGTGTCGTGGATTACACAGTCTATCATTTTATACCTTATTTATTTTATAAGAGCGCACAAGTTTAATTAATAACTATCATTTGTTGGAAAGAAAATTGCATATTCGAGAAAAAATATTTTATGTAATCACAAGTTTGTTACCTTGACTGCCTATAAAGTTTATTGTAAAGTTGTATTCTGCTATGAGGTACATTTAAAACCTTCATTCCCTAACCGGACTCTTACGAGCCCTTCTTATTTTGTTTATTTACAGACGCTCTTTAATATCTCAGGTCACCAGCGTCCCATTCAAATCAGGGCGTGAAATGGCCGACTAATTTTGCTTAGACGCCTCTTCTTTCAGCCTTGAGGTTCTTTATCGCGGCGTAGATCTACGAAACGGGACCCATGGCTTTACTTCCCTTCCGAAGGAAGTCATACTTAGCAATTTTACACCCGAAAAAATCCATCGGTCCTGGCCGGGATCGAACCCGCGATCTTGTCTTACGAGCGCAAGCTTACGCAATCGCTAGGTTCCAGTTGCCATAAATTCACAGCGCTACATGTTTAAAACTTGAGTATTATAAATAGTATAAATGAACCCTGTTCTCGCCCCTCTTATGGAAAATTTTGAAAATAGTGTTCATTTTGTATGACACAAAATCCACATTTCCACTCTGCTGCTCTTCTACACTAATGGGCCTAATTTCTATTTGAATGTTTTAAGTTCACCCAGAATATGAGAGTTAGTGGTAAACACTAATTTTCCAAAGTTCCCGAGCGATAAAAACCACAGCCCGTTAGATTCGGAAAACGAAGAGGCCAAAAACGGCTGATAATAAATTTGCGCTCAAACATACGTCGTAAATCTGTCATAAATAAATTAGCTACATTTGAACCGGCCGAAAAAACGCCGTCAAACGCTCCTCATACGTTAATTCATCGCATGAAAGTTCGAAAATGCTACTTATAACTTTTCACTAATTGTGTTTTAAGAAAACCTGCTCAATGGGTATTTTTACAATAATACGCATTACAACCTTAATTATTCGTCATGTAGTGGTAGCCCGTCCCTATGATTCCTCTTATACCCAGCAGCTTTCATTTCGTGAAGCTAAATGATTATTTAGATAAATCTAATTTCATCCGAAAATGAAATATTTGTGGTATCTGTTTCCCCGTTATTAGCTTTCCTTTACTTTCAAACACAAAAATTAAGTCTTCTGTTATAATCGGGGTATGTAATTGGTGAACTAACATCATGGTGTAGGGCCTAAACTTCATAAAGTTTGTTACTCGTCTTGCAAATTCTTTAGAAATTCCTGTCTGCTGTGCTAAACGTCTCGGGAATTTTCGAGAGCTACGATCCAAGGAACCTTCCATTTCAAGTGTTCTATGACGTCTTTGTTTCCTTTCACAATCCGTCACAGAACCTGTTAGCTTAAAATTATACATTAAATTTCTTTTTGTTGTTTTTGGTGTAACTGAGCGATAGAAAACCGTCGTTTTAAATGTTTAACCTCGATCTATTACACAGTTTCTTGCACTTTATGTCTCTTCAAAATGCATACACACTTAAGCAATGAATATTTCACCATTGCGCATCACAACACTCTACTGTATTAACCGAATGACGCGTGACTCACCACTGATCTGCATACTGTTGAGGACAGCTTGCATTAAGGCATAACTAGATGGAGAGGAATGTCGCGCCAGTAGTCATTCGACTTGGGAATATTAATTTAACTTTCTATTCTACAAATCAAATGAAATAGTGCAGGCTTATAGCAGTAAAGGTCTCAGCAAGGCGCAGAATGGTTACTCTTGCATTGGTATACATATTCATTTTGCAACCTCAGTGCCCTCACTAATATTTTCACGTGGACAAACTTACAATACATTTTAAAATCACTATGCCTTTGTTTACCAAACACCGTTCTTGCGTTAGATTACTGACCCAAAATTGTTAGCCCAAGCCTGAAGCAAACTAATGATCGGCTCAACTTCCTGTCGCGCAGCGTGTGTGTGGTTCTGGCAGTTATGAAAACGGAAACAGGTAAACATTGTGGAAATTACAATGACTGAGCAAACTATAAGAAAGTATCTATAAAACACATCAAACTGTAAAATCTCCAAGTTGAACAACCTCAAGTACTGTATCTCCCTGTTGCTTTCTGAACCTGAATAAGACCTCATACGGGTCTTTGACAGCTATTTTGGCAGAAAATGAACAATATAGGAAAAACTGAATTTCAGTGTGTGATAAAGAGGCAGCAATCGCTGGTCGAGCTAATCGTTTTATTTTCGATGGAAGCAAGATTTTCGTGTCCACTAATATTTTTATTCATTTTTTTTTTAAACATGGGAAGGCTTTGCAGCTTTGGTAGTGAAAACATCCCTCCATCCCTAAGCAGCGTAATGGACTCAGTAGTTGCGACGGTTAACTGCATTAAAACTAGAGCAGTAAAAATTAACTTCTAAAAACCACGCCAGGGAGCAAAAGGCTCTTCGTGAAACTGATCCTTTACATCGACATTTGCTGGTGTCTCAAAGGCAAGGCACTCTCCAAATCTTATAAACTGAGCAATGAGTTGTTAGAATTATTTGCTACAGAGTTACCTGATCTTGTTGACCTCATTAAAGACGAAACAAAATATCTAAAACGTTTGGGTTTTTTAAACATTCTTAATGCAAGTTTGTAGTGAAGGAAACAAAAAACTTTAAATATCTTTATACTACATCAAATGACAATCTATGTGGATTATTGAGAACAATTTAAAGCTTAAATTTTTGAAATGCTTTCTCATAACTGACACTGGTCCGGAGATTGCATCCAGTTTAATTCTAAGGAATCCTCCGGTTTTGGAGGAAGGTGCGTAGTAATTTTGCCCTTCCTACTAAAGATACAAAATATTTTCTATTGAAAGAGGCTGAGGACTTGACTGAATTTCAGGTTGGTCGTACTGTGCAGCAACACTGTTTCAATCCTACATTCGCGCAAAACATTATCAGGTGCCCCATTGCAGTTTTCAACCACCTACTTCTGTGAACAGAACTGTTCCCTATTGGTCTTTTATTAAACATAAGAAAGGAGAGCAACTTATTACTGCAGGGCTTTCATTTTAAAACGCCCCAGTCTAAATAACATATTTAGCGTATATTTAATTTAATTTAAACACGAAACATGCCAATTTAGATTTTGGAGGAGGTTTAGAACCAATCTTTATTAAATTTTAGGTTTCATCCCTTCACTCTATCTACCCTCATTTAAAATTTTCACATCTCTACATTTTGATGTTTTAATTTTACAGACGATGCAATTGTTATTACATATTTTGTTCTTTTTTTAATCGTTACCTGGTAAACTGGACTGTTATTGTTAAAAGAATTTGGACAGAATAATGCAATAAAAGTATTGCGCATTTAAATTAATAGCTCCATTTGATAATTAATTATTTTAAAATGGTATATACAAGAATAAAAGGAAGTGGATTAGTCAGGAGTTCCGAAACGGTCTATATTACTGTAATTATGCTTAAAATAAATCTTTTTTATCCTACAAGTAACTGACATTTTTATTTAAATAAAGGCTTGAAATTTGAAACCAACGATGATTAAATTTTAGATTTCACCCTCTCACCCTCGGACACCCCACTTTGACATTTTAAACGGTACTCCTACTTTCTGATACTTCATTTTTATGAGTATTCAACTGTTAACACATATTTTATTTTCTATCGCTGGCTACATAGACTGTTGCTGATATCGTTTTCAATTTGGAGGGAATGAAAAATAATTTAGCCAAATATATTTTCATTCTAGAATTTAATCAAACATCCAGTATTTTCTCTTCTATAAAGCAAATATTTTTACTGGTATATGTTTATAGTTTTAGAAAAATACTTACGTAACACCGATAAAATATTCTGATCTATATCCACTTGTATATGAAATTATGGCACACTTTCCTATTGCAGTTATGTTTTAAACAGCATATTGGAAATATGTTAATATTACAGCAGAACAAAATTAGATCCGAAACCTATAATTGGTGTAAGGCAGTGAGCTGAAAAATTAAAGAGAGCTGATTAAACACTGTCCCAAACTCATCGCTAAAACCGTTAACATGATAGGCACTAGATTCGATTAGTGATCCTGGGTTTCGAAGGCCAGGCTACAACCGATCAGATTAGTCGGCCTTGGTGGTTGTTGGTATCTAAAACTGGGGTCCACATATAGGTACCAATATTTAATGATTGAACTTCAGCCGCAGCTGGATAATTTCAAAACCGCGTTTATGGATTAGGGCTGAAAATCAAATTGATAAAAAAAAAAAATATTTGGATAAACAGAAATAAACACGACCAAAATTATTACAGCAGAAAAGAAATCTTTAAAAAATTTGCATGTGGTAATTAATTAATAACATAAAACTTTCAGTTTCTGTTAACATACCTTTCCAGATGTCTTTCCAGTGTAAGAAGCAATAGCATCTAGGATTCGGTGATAGGGCTAAGGTACGCTACAGTTGTTTGCATTGCTTAATGTAGCGGTGCGTTCACTTTGGCTTTAATATTTTCATTTCACTTTCTTAATAAAATAGGAAGGTATTTCTTTTCCGGTTCCGATCTGATATAATGACCGTGAATCGTGGATCTGTGTCATTCAACTTGGCGATAATGAAACACTTTCTAAACCACTAATGGTGTGAGTTTTAACTTTTTGTCATCGAGTTGTGTCCAACGTTCATCGCTACCACAGAAATAAAAAATGGAACAAAAGCAGCGCTCTGACGATAACTGAATAGATTCCCAGGGAAGAATGACAGCTCTTGCACAGTTAACCAACGCTGGCGTTATGTTTCTGTTTAGGTCAGACATTCAGCATTCCAACGCAAGGTGATAGGGCTGCTTAAATGCATTACAAAGCAAGTTATTTGCAAGTGGAAAATAAAGCTATCTATTTCTAATTCCCGGAATACCGGAAGGCACAGTTCTATGCATAAGAGATGCTTGCTCCTTCTAAAAATGTCATTACTCAGTAATATATTTTTTGCATCAGTGGCGGATAGTTATATTTAAAATAAGGTGCAGTCTCGCAACTAGCCAAGTGGAAAATAAGATAAATGAGAACATAACTTCAGGTTTCTCTGTACACAAAACCGCATTAAATTAAGAAAAGAGTATAAAGGACCCAAAGGGAAAGTTCTTACCCCCTAACACCCATTAAAAGTTCCTGAACTTTAATAGTTGTGAACACTTTTCAAATGCCTATTTGTGCAGCACGTGCTTTCGCCTTGTTTCTCGTAAATACATCTGATCGTTTCTTATTTCCGCTACTAACATGGCTAGTTTTATTTATCTGCTAAAGTTAGCTCTTAACAAGGAGGTTGCTTCAGGTCTTCATTTACTTTTATCATCTAAGCATAATTAACTTTTGTCAAATTTAGACGTTGCCTTATTCATATATTCGTCTGTAATAACGTCTTCAATTAACTCTTCCTCAAGTATTTATTATGTTTTTGCGTTTAAACTTTATTTTTCAAAATGTTTTTATTTACGTTACGTATATCATTACACTGCTTTTGTGTGCATCATTAATTTATTATTCGCAACTATTATGATCAATTATTACACTTTGAAGAGCCCCGCACACGCAACTTTTGATCTCGTTAAATTATTAAATTTTATTCCTAGTATCTCTTCTCATTGTTGCTAAATGTATTTAAAAGCGACATGTCGACTTTCACTTATTTTCTGACCCTGGAACTTGGCTGATACATAATAGATGAAAGCAGAACATCTGTGGCTCGATATCTTCCGACACCGTACATTCTTTGACCGTACAGATCAATCAAAACCGTTATATTGTCAGCTGCTTTACCAATTCAATAAAGTTGCACATTTAAAATGTTGCTTTCTTTAGGTAATTCTAATGCATCATTCAATTGATTGAGAAGAGTTTAACGCGTTTGTACTACTGAGGCTCCATAGGAGGTGGCCACTGATGATACATGAAATGAAATAGTAAATTAGGAAAGGATTTTTTTTAAAGGAAGAAAGCGTTCCTTACCTAAGTTTACAGTACCTTCCCAGCATTTGCCATTTATAAGGACTGGGGAAAACCTGGAAAAAATCTCAATTCAGGGAGGACGGTCTGGTGGGATTCGAACCCAGACCTCCCGCTCACAAGTCCGCGCCTTAACGACCTGGGCCACGCGTGTCGGTGCATCATTCAAGGATAGTGCTTCTTTGCAGTGCTCCATATAGCAAGAGTATGACACTTTTTAATCGTTATTTGTTTCGCATACTCCCGCAGATATTATTTACGTGTTCCATCAAAAATTAATTTCAGGTGTTACACATTAGAGTGTATGAATACATTCAATGTTTTCCTTTTATTTATGGCTCTTACTGGTCAGCACTACAAAGACAACATGAATCCAATAGCTCCTCATTCATATAGGGGATTCTTATACTGGCTAACACAACCAGTTCTGTAGTTCCCAGGATGTCTGGGAAGAGTTACGCCTGGTCAGGGCGGTATCAAATGTTATCTTGTCGGAGATAGTATTTCTTACCTCCCCACTGAGGGACGAATTGGTTTCAATGATATTTGATCTTGAGCTAGGGGCTCATTCATGCGATATCCGTTACAGTGGCAATGGCAAACATGCTGGTATGTCACTTGACACGTGTTTTCACTTCATCGCTTCAAAGAAACCCTTATCGCAGTTATTTACATTGTAACAAAACGAGAGCAATATAAAGTATACACCAAAGGACAATGCACATCAAGGTTAAATTGTTCTGCAGAGGAAGGTTGAGCACTCTTAATTCTCTGATATGTTCTGAGGATTTGCACAAATATTATTTCAAAAGTAAAATCTAATGCTGTAAATAAAATACCAGAAATTACAAAATTATATTTTTGTGAATAACCATAGATAACGTTTCAAAATATTGAATTTTCAAGGACACTTCTTCACATGTTTATCATAGGCTGTTCCATCGGTATCAAACTTCATAGGACGGTCGACAGAGGGGGATTTGGCACGTAGGCTGCTAGATGGGATGCTCCTTCGGGAAGTAGTGGATGGGATGGAAGATACATCGGGCGGCTAGGAAGGAGCCCGAGTAGGCTCCATGCAGACCCCATTAGACAATAGAATAGAAACTTTTCCACAGAGCAAGTCACCGCCGCACCATAACGCACCGACCCTCCTCGCCAGACGTTTCCAACCCTGTAACTAACTGATGCTATGAAATGAAATGAAAGAAAATCGAAGGGCAGAAAATTCATGGAATGTAAATAATCATTACAGTTTTTGCCTAAGTGACCAGGGGATTCCATGAAGAAACCGAAGCTCAGGATAACCATCCCAAAGTGAATTGAACCGCAATGCGGGTCCCAAGCGTTACAACCAGAGCCATCCATCTAAATTTTCATATTGATAGCCGTAATGGCTTTTTAAAATAAAATAATTTCATTTACTTATAAGTGCTAATGCAATAAATGTTTCACACTATGTAGATTTTATAGTTTTGATCAACAACTATATTAATTTAATGTTAAGAAAACAGATTGGCATATATATTTTTTTTGTACTGCCCTGGTTTTCTCAGAAAGCTTCCCAAACTTTAATACTACTTTTCATGTTTTTTCACAGTTGATTAAATTAAATTTAATATATATTTAATAGTATAAAAGCATTATGAAAATTATATTATTTTTGTTTCATGATGAATATCTGAAGAAATATGGATAAAAACGGCATCATGTGGAACATTTTGAATCGCAAAAGGCATAATAAATAATCAATTCGAAAAACAGGAATTAACATATATAATTATGAAAAAGTGTATGTAAAATCAATATCTGGAAGATTTCTATCAAATGCACTTGTGGATACCCTTAAATATTTAAAAGTTTAATTTTTAAAAAGAGTATTATAACCAAAAAGAACAGGATCCTTGATACTAGTTTTTAGAAAAATCTAAATGTCAAAATAAAAACAAGTTGTCATATATTCTCACTTCTTAAAAATGTGAAAATTTTATGCGGTATTATAGATTTCTGAAGGTGAACAAGACAAATTGCAAGTTATTAACAGCATTTGTAGCTCACTGGCCTTCTTAGAATTATTCAATCACGTCCTTCCCTGAAATGGTTTTTAATTAAATTTAGTACCTAATTAATAAATTGTAAAACGCCTTCTTTATTAAACTAAAGCAATTGTTAGTACGTAAATACAATCTTAACTTTAGGCACTTGTTGCCACGTTCCAATGTAGTTCGTTTGTTCATTATTATTCTAATTTCGTTAACTTGTATTTATAGACGATAATAAGACATTCATGAAAACCGTCAATAATATGCTTATAATGGGAATGAAAATACCATTAAATTCACTGCACCGTTACATGTCATTGTTTCTGTTAATAAAAGGCGCATGTGTGTTTTGTTTTAAAATAATCTTTTCTGAATACGTCATTAATATTCTTATGTATAATTACAATATGATCCCAATGGAATGTTTAACGATATCATATAATTATTAAAAATTACAACATTTTCCCTAAGAATTTATTGTATTTTCATAAATAATTACCTCAGAACGACTCTTTTGATCATAATCTTGGCCGAATATGCCCTCATATAATTCAAGGAAGTATGCATAGCATAAATAGAATTAGGATTGCAATGTGTTTTACTGACAACACTTTTTACAAATTAATAAAAGAGTGAGATATTAGGATTTCAAAAACGTGAAACCTGTTTATGGTTTAGCTATATATAATTTTAAATATTGACTAATCCAATTATTTGATGACCCATGCAGTGGCGAAGGATTGCATAAGCCAATGCACCATCGCTCACGGCCAGCCGGGCTACACTAGAACAGGCGGATAGATTCACTACACTGATTTGATTTATTTATGGACGCTCTTTAACATCTCAGGTCATCAGCGTGCACTACACTGAGAGTCTAATAAATTCTAATGCACTTTTAGTTATACACTCATTCATTGTCTTGCTGGAACTGCCTGTCTTAATTTCCCATTCATTTCTCGCATTTGCTTATGAAATTATCCATGCCCTTCTTAATGCTGTTTAAGAAAATAAATTGGTATTTTAACTAGTTCGTCTAAAGCCAGGGGTGTGCACGCCGAGCGGAATTCGAGCTATATTAATGCTCGTACAGCACAGCATCAAGAATCCCAAAACGGTATCTATTGATGGTGATATGTTATGACGACTCTGGATTGCTGTCCGCCACTTAGAAATGAAGCGACGCGATAGCAAATTTCAAGCTCTGTTCAGCATTGCGCACTCCTGGTCTAAAGCGTATGAATACTACTAATTTAAGAATGGCATTATCACTTGGTAACTTGGAAATTGTTCTTCAAATAATCTCCTGATAGCACGGGCATGCTATGTACAGATGAACTAGTCAAATAAATACTAATGGAATAGAATTGCCATTTAAAGTTTTTAGCAAATTCTATTCCAGGATTAGACGCCTGTATTCCTTTCGCTGTTCAAACCATGCTTAGTAGTGTGAAACCCAAGGCCAATCTAGCAGTTTGATAAATACCACTCGCCCCGACTCGTGCAGCCGGCTGGTTCTGATCGATGGCTTACTGGCGAGTCGGTCATCAGATAGTTGGATAACCCAATATATTTTCAATAATTCACATTAGCTTTTACGATACAGTTTATATAGATGACGAGACACGCTCTATTTTGTTAGATCTTCCCGTTCCATTTTTTTTTTCTGATGACAAATAAACGAGGGAGATTGTGGTGCAATCTCTAAAATGGTTTTCCTGATAACAACATATTACGTATTAATACAGGAACTGGAAAATTTGCTAGAATTTAGGATTTTACATAGACTGTGTTTTTCAACATTTAATGTCAAAATTTGAATAGTTAGTAATATAATACATATTATAAATATTATAATCAATTTTCAGTACTTTCAGAAAGTAATTTTTAAAATATTCTAAAAAAATTGTTGTATAATCGTTATAAAATTAGTAAGTGCATATTCAGATATAAGCTATGTCTCTAAAGGTTAAAAGTAAGTGTATTAGTGAAATAGTAACCTACTTTATATTAAGTTAATGAGTTATTTTCATGGTATGAGTATAACAGTCGTTTTGAAATAGTGCAACAAGATGTTAAAGTTTCTTATTACAGTAACGCTGAGATTCCATTAACGGAGCGAAGATATAGCGTGCCGCTATTAGTGACAATGTTATACGATCGCTTCTTTTTCATCCAACTTGGGAGAACATTTCTCAAGTTATCCGTTTCCATCTGAGAACTGAAGGGAATTACAACAGTGTAAAATAATGAAGGCTCCGTAATTAAGATGCAGTAAAGAGAGAGAAAAGAGGTTTAGACAGTTGCCATGGTGACTTGCCCCATCTGTCGCTCTCAAGTAGCTCGCGAAATATACATTTTTCAATTCTCAGTGTTACAATGAATTATTTCGCAGCTCAAATCCCAAGTGCTACATTTCGCAGCACGTCACAATGCTATGAAACTTTTGAAATATCGTTCTTGTAAAGCATTGTCATAAGTATTTACAAAACTTAATGTTTCAGAATTTCGCAATACAACACTGGTAAAACACGATATTAATTAAATAAGTGGCCTACTTTCAGACGGAGCTCAATTAAGTCAAATATTTCAAACGCTTAAGATTTATACCTTTAAGCAAGTCTTTCATTTTGAAATATTTCTGCTGCTTTGAGAAACAGACCTAAGCGTAAACGAACAAAGAGAAAAGTTAGTACAACTAAGATTATTACCAAGGTAGTTATTACAAGAGGTAGTTCTTTCGACCGTTTCTTATGCAGTTGATGAGAGAATAATGTAACAACTCCGCCGGAAGACCAGGTTTTATTTGTTAGCTTCTCCTTGTGCAGAATTATCGGCATGACTATAGGCAAACTATAAACAGATGAAAAATAGATAACACAATAATAGCAAAAGTTGCGCTTTAACTAGTGAACTAGTAAACCAATAATAGGATGGAAGCGAAGGTTCAGCCTGCCTTATGTAAGCACAATATTGTTTTTCTAAGTCACTATCCGAAAGAGATGAAGGGGTCTTTCGTAAAGATTTCATTTCTGTGTTGGCTAGCATTGGTCTTAGTTAGTTTGATTATGTAGTCTACGCTCTACTGAGATTTTGTAAACCTGAAGCCTAACAGTACAACTAGGATACAAACGATATTAATTTAAAATATAATATTCAACTATTTTAGTTATACGCTGGTTATATAAAAAGATGAAGTTATTTTATTTTAACAATAAATGCAATTCAATGTGACTTATAATATGTAACAATCATATTTAAGCTGCCTCAATTATATTTTAGTTCACACGAGATCGTATGATAGGTTGGTAACCTTTCACGCTAACCAATTATCATTGTTTTTCCTCTATTTCAACTCATTATAATTACAGCAGAACGCATGGTATCTTACGTCCCAGCGCTCTTGTTCGGAAATATATACCCGGATCTGTTAATGTATAAAAATTCCAGTAGTTTATGTTTGTGTGCAGTTAAAAAAAAAAAAAAAAAAAGCTAAACCAGGGAGTAGTTAGTTACATTATTAATTTGTTTATTTAAGTTTTCTAATATTAATTATTTAATATTGGAGGTAGTAAATACAAGTTAAATTAGTTTAATTTATCAAATGACTTGGTGTATTTACTCATTAAATTAAGTTTTCTTATGAGGAAAAACGTCCATTAATTTTGACGTCCCATGTTTAAGCCTAACCTAAATTTACAAATGGTCACCACTGAACATATGAGACAAGTATATATAAGAAAAAAAGTATAAGTAAGGAAACATACCAAGAGGTGTGTATATTTATAATGTAGGATTCCTTTTCATGCACTCAAGTGGAAACTCGATCAATACTGAGCATAAACTAGTGTACCGCAAAAAGTATTGCCATGCAGTTACATCCATTGCTATTTCCTTGAAATTATGGGCTGAAATTGAGAATCTCTCATCTGAAGATTTTTGAGATTGTCTTAACCTATGCAAATAAATAAATAAAAAATTTAAAATAAAAGAATAAACCCTAAAAGGAAAAGAAACACTTGCGAAAGGGCATTTATTCGATGTGGTAGTGGGAATGTTTATATGGCTATCTAGAACTAATTAATTCAGATTAACTTGGTACACAACATTGTAGATATTCCAAACACTTCGAACCATACTTGTCTCGTAGACCCAAGATCTTGGGTTTAATCCCGGTCAGGGTTGATGGATTTTTTTCGGCATAAAAATCCCAAGTATGGCTTACGGTACGTAACAGAACCTCAAGCCTGAAAGAAAAGGCCTATGAAAAAAAAAATTATCGGCCGTTTCACGCTCTGAATAGAATGGGATGCTGATGAGCTGAGATGTTAAAGACCGTCCGTAAATAAACAAAATAAATAAATAAATAAAATCACTTTAAAAAGTTATAAGAGCGAACGCGTTCTACTGTACAAATTCCGATATGTGATTACTGAGCTTGCCATAATTACTTATAGTACCAAGATGTGTGTAACGAGATTATAGAAATGCATAATACTAAGAGTTATTTTCGGTGTGCGTCCGCAAGTGAGCTCAGCGAGTGCTGAAACAAGGCGCTTATCCTCACAGGCAATTTCCACGCTGATAGCTGCACACATTTCCAGTTAGTCGTAATTTCCTGTTACGATAGCAAACATAATCTGTTTTTGTGTTATTATAACTAAAACTAGAACAAATATTCCGTTCCTTGCAATGTATGTGCGTTGATCATGTAGATTGCCTATGAGGAGTGGTGGATGATCCAGAACTGTAAACAATGGAGATAGGGGTGTGTAGGTAGCCCCGAGTCTGTGCCGTGTGTCGTCAAAGTAGTTAGCCAGATTTCCTGTTGTCCTAGCCCGCAATTATAACCCAATTAGAGGTTTGCAGATCAGTATATGTCAAGTGTGTTATTAGTTATCACTGCGCTAATTGTTATTAATCTGAATCTGTTTTGAATCACGTTTTAATGTAATTTATTCCATCGAAATATTATTACTCTAACATAATTAAAATATCAGAGCAGATAATTGAAGAGTTACGGAAGCAGGGCTATTGCGAGAGAATGGACATTTCATTAAAAGATGCTAGAAACGGGTAACTGTAGATAGACACCAGTTAGAAAAACTCCTACAGCACCAGCTAGAAGTCTATTGAAATAAAAGTATATTGTGTGCTTGCTATTTTTTATTTAAAGTTGTGGGAGTAGAAATGCAAGGAAAACTTGTTGTCTAGAAGATCAAAGATCTTCTAATACCTCATTATTAACACAGTATTGGAAACGTAGAATTTTCTTATAGCTGTATGATCACTAGGGCCCTGATTTTTAGGTTTTTATAAACCCTGAATTAGTTTTGTAACATGTTAAAATAGTTTTTTTTAACACTTTTAGGGTAGTTTTTTCAAGTTTCTCTTAGTAAAAGTGAAATAAACATATTGAAATAAATATACGATAATGTGAATTTATTTTAATTTAGTTTTAACTTATATTTTCTATTGTTCTGAAACACGAAACTACATAAACACTTAAATTATCGAAGTGTTTATAATGTCAGCGCACTGGATTTTTTTAAAGTTGTAAAATACTAAGCATACTTCAAATTTCCAAGTCTTTATAATGCCAAGTCTTTATAATAATTTTTAAAAAGTTTTAAACCATTGAATTTTAGAACAGTTAAACAATAATATTTTAAGTTGTAAGGCACTAAACTTAACTAGAACATTTTTAATTATCAAATTCATTTAGAATATTTTTCAATAAATCACACTCAACTAGAACATTTTTAGTCATTTTAAGCTCTTGTTGCACTGCACTATTAAATACGTTGCTAGGTTTTCTATGGTAACACTTTTTCTGTTGTCTTTTAAAACATTGTTATAGTAAGAAAATGTTCTCTCGACACAGCACGAAGTCATCGGTGAAATTTTCAATGAAGCCACTGCGTTCGGTACCCAAGATTAGTCATCTAAAATTTGTTCCCCCTGAAGAACAGCAGATACATTTTTCATTGTTGCAAACTCTGGGTTCCGCTGCAGAATCTTGGTGAGTTTCAAATAACAGGCTTACCCATTGGCCCTGGTATTTCTTTCTTTGAAATTGTGTCATTGATTTCCATTGCATCTTTTAGTGATTAAGATGGGGATTCCAAGAGTCGAATAGCTGCAGGAAGATCACTGAAATTTGCCTTAATAAAGGCAAGTGAAGTGATATTGTTCTTATTGTGAAGAGCGGTTTGAGTCTGTGCTATGTAGGCTCCTTCGTTGGAGTCAAAAGCGTGTATAGCACTCTTGATATTTTTAAAATAGTTGGCATAGTTAGATGGTTGCCTGCCACCAAGAACCTCAGCAGATGATGATGGGTTCTGGTGGCAGAGGTTTTGTGGTAACATTTTCTTGAAAATCTAAATGCGACTTGGAGCTTTCAGAAAGACATTCTTCACGGATGAAATAATGTTGTTCACTCCTGGGAAGTTGTTTCTAACCTCTTCAGTCAACCGGTAGTGTAAGCCACGAGCAAAACAGATGATATGCAGAGGATAGCAAATTTTCTATGTCTCTCCCACCCATGTAGGTCTCACTGTCGGTCACAAGCAGTAGAAATTTCTCAACATGTATTTCTGATGGTCATATGATGCATAAAGAATCTTGTGTCGCAGCAGGCTTTGGACCTGCGATTCATTTTGCCCAGCATTTTGGATTCACGAGGTTCTGTGGGGTCTAACCTACCCATCACGATGTTAGCAATGAAGCGACCACATATCGTCGTCTCATCTACTGAAAGCCAAATTTTACAGTCCTGTAGTTCTGTTTTGATGAATTCAATCTTTTTCTCGTATAGTTGGTGCAAATACTTTTACCTTAAGGTTGGTTCGTCTGGTATCTTTCGGCCACTGACTTCTTGAAGAAAGTTATTGAACACAGGGTTCTGTACCATATGCCCTTTCAATAGGACGCTGATGACCTGAGATGTTAAAGAGAGTCCGTAGTTAAACCAAATCAACAAAAACAAGGAAACTGAATACGTCTGTTCGAGAGTCGTTTGAGAAAAATAGCGCTGAACGTGATTGACAACAATGGTATTACAAAAGTAAATTCAGTTTGCTTCTAAAAATTAGTTAATTTCGACAATGCCAATAACACATGACAATAATGGTATTACAAAATTAAATGCATGATTTGTCTTTGAAAGTCATCAACAGGCACATTGCTGGCTAATGTTTTAAAAGTAATTTACTGTAAATATTATTAAATTAACGTGAATCATTTAAAATTAATGACATTTAAACTCAATTTTAATATTTATGAACGATAATTTCAGCCATTTTTTATTTTAACGTCCCATTTGGCCATTTTTAGGTTTCACAGCATTCCACCATGTGACCCCCATGACAAAAGAAACGCGTAATTATGTTAAAATGTTACAGTTAGTTAACAAGGAACAAAATAGTGTAGAACCTAAGAATCCGGGCCGTAGTGATCAATTAAAAATACCCTCCTTGGAAGAAAAAGCCGGAACATTTGCAGAAACAAAGCTTATTACCGAAACTTCGCAGCCGCTGTTTCTAGCAGTTGTGTTGTTCCCCAGGTCCTACAATATGGCTTGTCCAAAACCTATGTAACTCATTCTTGAATAACCTTTTGTTTATACATAAAATTTAAATTAACTTAAAAGGCTTAGGCCTAAGGCATACTCCGGGTCTTGACTGACCACATGAACCATTTTATTTTATTTATAATTAGCATCTAAAATGTCACAAGGATAGGAAGTCAGCCCATCGCTTCAAGCGCCATCTAGTGTGATACTAAGAACGTTAAATGGCCGGCAATTTTGTCCAAGTACTTCTTTTTTCAAGTATGGAATTCTTTAACGTGTCATATTTGTGTATTTATCTACAAAAATGCTATCTGTACTATCGGCTGTAAATTTATCGTGGTTTTCCATTAGCAATTATGAAGAAAACCGAGAATCTTCTTTGTCTATTTTGATACCATTATTTTCATTGTGAAAACCTCACAAGTAGAAGCATTGTATTGTATGGTTACCCTTGTAACCATTGTAACATTCTAAGGGGTAGTCTGAAGTAGATTCCAGCTGCAATATATTTGTCACTAAATAAAATGGTAGAGTTGTTTAAGGTGGCATTGGTTGATACCAAGATGGGCCACTGGAAAATTTTATGGAATGTGTGAATTACATTCATTAGAAAATTACTAATCATTACATAAATTAATAATTTGAAAAACGCATTGATTGATATACACAATCAGTGCCATAATTTTATGCCATAATTCAATGCTATAAATGGAACAACATTTTGTTACCATTTTGGCAGTTAAAGTGTTGTTTGGCCGAAAAAAATTAATTTCTGCTTTATCTTTCATATTCTGTAATATATTAACGGTCTAAAGTCATGCATTCCGATTATTATTATTATTATTATTATTATTATTATTATTATTATGGTTTGAAAACAAATGGAAAAAATGACTTCCTTGACAACTTTTTATAACTCAAAGCGATTTTATGTAAGTTCGCCTGAAAATATTTTATTGGAATACTTTTGGATTTCAAAGATACACATTGTTGATGTTAACAAAGATTAAAAAAGTGAGCAACGCTAGTTATGAAATTGTTTTTGCAATAAGTTTATGCAAACGGTATCTGCAATTATGCGTTCTAAATTTATAGATTAACCACGCGGAACATAAGAAGCCTTGCCATGTACTTCGAGATATAATATTTATTTCCTGGAAAACTGTGAGAGATACAGAAAAAAGTACTTATACGTTCTGTCTCCCTTATTAAGCTCCATTACCAACTTTATTTATACCACCGAGTTCCCTTCCACTCTGCTTATGAAGCATATTATTGACAAGAGATGAACGAAACCCTTTGTTTCTACACTTTTTCTTTGTTTTTGTAGACGTAGGAAATAACATGCAATTTTAATTAGGGCTGATATTGAGAAGTGCAATTCACAAACGCTCTCAATCTAGAAAAATTTTAACAACGTGTAGCATGAATAAACAGCAATATCTTTAATGAAGGGACTTGAGCACAGGATTTCTGATATACAAACGTAGCGTGGTAAGCTTTTGCTGAAAGAACATGCTGATTAAAGGCGAGTTAGTAACGAGTGAGATAGTATTTAGTATATTGATGTTGCTTAACATTACAATCGACAAAATGTGCATGAGGAAATATTAAACTGACTAAAAGCTCATTAATTATTTAAATGAAAAGGAAGGTGCAAGAAATATTGAGGCAAATAAGCAGAGGGGCTGAATCACATGGACCTGGAATGGAAGGAATTTTATAAATTAGTATTTACTTGAAAAAGTGTATGAAACAAAGATTGAAGAGACATTTTTCTTGTTTTAATGCGATAATGTCGGTCCTGGTCATTTAGTGGTAATCATGCTTGCCTCATAGACATAGATCGTAGGTTTAATCGCGCCATGTTTGATGGATTTTTTTTTCGGGCGTAAAAATCCTATGGAAGGGAAGAAAAAAGCCATGGGTCCCGTATCGTAGATTTATGGCACGTGAAAGAATCTCAAGCCTAAAAGAAGAGGCCTCTAAGAAAAAATTTTCGGTCGAGTTGAATGGGACGCTGAAAACCTGAGATGTTAAAGAGCGTTCATAAATAAATAATGAATGAAATTAATGTGATAGTTTTATCATGTATTTTTAAAATCAACAATTTCGAAAGACAAAAACCGGAAAAGAGTTCTAGAAATTTCAAAAAGTTAATATTATAGCAGAGAGCACACATGCTATAAATGCATATAGCCTAATTTAATATAATATTCAAACATGAACTTAAATCAATTAGGTCATCTTTCACAAAATTCTCTAAGTAAAACATTAAAAAAATGAGCTTATTGTTCTCTCTGTAAAATAAAATTTAAAAATAATTTTGATTTCAACAATTTTTTTAAAATTAATTGGGTTAAATTATATTTGAAATGTGCGGGTCTTGCTAGTTGAGTCAACATATGATCATGCGGGAAATCAATTGCACAATGTAATTTGACTTGAAGAGAGACAACTCTTGTCTTGCAAGAAATATTCTACTAATAGGCATTATTTTTCTCTATATTCGTTCACCTTGTACAAATCAGTGCTCTACATTTGTTTGTCTTACTTATTTGTAATTTGGTTCCAATTTTATTTTTCATTATCTTTGTGGGGAAATCGTTTAAACATGCATATGGTAGATTTCTTCCAATGTGGTTTATTTAATTACTATGTTTTTCAAATCACTAATAATAGTTCAATTTTGGAAAAACATTGTATGAAAGCTATTTAAATATAACAGGCTATTATCGGCAAGGTATGAGTTTTAAAATATCCTAGATAAGTCACATTTCACAAAAATATTTTTAAAATATTAACATTTAAAATTTATGAGGTCAAACGTTCTAGCTTTTCGTTCGATCTCACTTGGAATTTCCCACAGGTAAATTAATTAATATTAGATAAAAATAACTGCTACAAGAAATAATAAATTTTGAAATGGTAAAACGGCTCTGCAGTGGGATATTATCCGATTATTAATAACATTCTTGGTGTGATGTTAATGGTAACTCAACATAATATAGATCACCCTCCTCTTAATTTAAAACTTTTTCAATAAATTTTAAACTTGACCCAAGCATAATTATATTTATTATTTATTGTATTATATCACATGATTATAAACTGCTAACTCCTTAAAGTCCAGTACCGGCTGCCATTGGTCTTCCCGCAGATTTTTAATAGTGTGTAACACCCGTTTTTTGCCTCACAGGCGATGGGCACTGATGTTACCTGAGATGAAAAGATAAGTTGGGAAATTATTTTTTTTTTTAAAAAAGAAAGTGTTCCCGACCTAAATTAACAAAACTTCCCAGAAACTTACTATTAACGAGAACTGAGGAAAACGTAGAAAATCCTCAGTAAGGGGCAAGAGTTCTAACGGGAATAGAACCCCAAGTCCCCCGTTCACGAATCCGTGCCTGATCTCGGCTACATATAGGTTTCCGGAAAGTTAATTTTATAAGTGCACAAAACAGCCGACGCTTTGTCTCTGCTTAAAGCCCCAGAATCAGTGTGAGAGATGTTTCAGATGAATACTGAGGAAAACAGTTCAAATTTAGCACGCCGGGCATTAGACAAAATTCCAATCTGCAGATTTAGTGTAATTGGTGAGGGTGGTATTTAAAGTGTTTTATATAAAGCCGGAAAGCAATTGCCGGTATATCTGTGTACTTAACATATTAAACATGTTATATGCGGTCATAGTGATACATATCATTAACGTTATTGACTGATGTAAAAGCTAAAACACTTGTTTAGTTACAGCTCGTCTATCTGTATATCAAATAAAAGATTTACAACTAATTACTAATAAAACTAACAGTGCTAACATAAATGTCTGAAACTGCAAACCGGTGTTAAAACCGTCGCGGGTGGCCAAGGTCGTTAAGGCGCGGACTCGTGAGCGGGAGGTCTGGGGTTCGAATCCCGCCAGGACTGTCCTCCCTGATTGAGGTTTTTTAAAGGTTTTCCTCAGTCCATATAAATGACAAATGCCGGGGAGGTACCCTAAACTTAGGCCTGGAACGTTTCCTTCCTTAAAAAAATCTAGCCCAATGTATAATTTCATATCATGTATATCGTGTCCATCGCCTGTGATGACTCTGTAGTAAAAACGGGCGTTAAACACTCTTAACATAAATAATAAAAACGGTGTTAATGAAGTACACCGCAATAATTTCAGAGACTGTAGACGTGTACTAGACAAGCAGTTTGAAATATGGTTCGAGTCTCATTATTGCTTTTTACTTTTACCTGTTATGTCTGAGCATATTTAATAATACAATAATAAAATATATACCCTACTGCGCAGAAACGAATCTACAATCTTAAAAATCACAGTCTTTTGCCTTATTCATTCAATCAAAAAATCAAGTAGAAATTCCCTCTAGACTAAGCTATTTAACACGAATGTTTACCACGTGAATCAACGACTAAAACGCTGTAATAATATTAGGAATTTCAACCAATCACAGCTGCCTATCACTCCTACGTGCAATTGTTTTTACGTAAATTTATCAGAATAGCTCTGATAGATCTTGTACAACTTCTTTGGGCTAAACACCAGTGTGCACTCAAAATCAACAATCAAGATAACTGGCAATTGAAAACGTTTTGGTGAAACGTCAAAAGCATAAATTGACCTTATAATTCAAAGATACAAGCCGAAAAAATACTGAGCGAAATGGAAATGGGTGTGGAATCAGTTAAACCATTGTTATTTGATTTTCAAAAGTGTGTTCTTAATATATGTGCATTTAATCAGTGTTGTAGGTTATCATGCTTCAATTGACTTCAGTTTGTTACCAAAAAGTTTAAATGAAAAAAATTAAGCATCATATACGTAAATTGTTTTGAATTTCGACCTTCATCTGTACCACTCTTGTCAGAAATTAAAAAGCTAACTGGATATTTATAACTGAAATGTATTTTACGGATACATTCTTTTTATTTTTAATATTTTATTCGCTAAATAGTTAAAATAAATGCAGCTCGAATTCGTGATTCTCACAAAATAAATTCTGAAACTCTTGATACATTATTTAACTGTTGTTTAGTGCCGAACTTGTCGTACGTTTAGTGCAGGTTTTAGAAATGTTTTTATAACACTAAAGTTTCAAAAAGGCAGATGATGAGCTATGAACATCGGAATTTTCCCACTCGCAAAGTAGGTTTGAAGACATTCAAAATTTTACTCCATTTTGCTTTATCAGCACCAATTTTAATTTCCTTTATTACCATACAACAACGTTATATTTTCTGCTTGAACCATAGTTTGCCTATCTCAAATTGCTTGTCTAAGACAGCTCTACAATCTGAAATTATTGCGGTGTAGTTAATTAATGCCCGGTACAAGCATTTTATTTAATCTCTTATTAATAAGCGTATGAAATGGGTAAATACGTGAAACTGTCATCTCTTAGTCAATTTAAAGTGTTTTCACTGTACATTTGAATAGTAAATAAAGTACATATCAGCAATAGTCAGTTGTCTATTAAATTATGAAATTCGCTTTTACTACATTCTTGAAGCAGGGAGTGCACTTAGGTATCAGCTACATGTACACACCTGAAGTCAATTAGAGTTCTAAATTTCATTATGACTACGTGAACATAAATGTAAATGTCAGTATTTCCACTCGCTCCACCTCCTAGTTTCTGTTATATAATTTTTCCTCTGATGTTTTCATTTTTGACGCAGGTGGTAAATGCACGATAGGCCTTAAAAGCAAAAATACCAAGGCAAACGACAGGAGTTAATGACGATCCGTTTTAACAGTAACTTCATGTACAACTTAAATTTTCTTAACTCTCGCAGAAGATGTGCATAAATAACACAACACTAACCACAGGACAACAAAATCCACTTAAAGTTTGACATTTATTTTGTCGAATAGTGGTACTCATCAAATTCAACCGTCTCTAAAAGCATACATATTAGTTCCATCAAGAAGAATAGCTTTGCTCCGTAACGGCGAACAACGGTAATGGAAATAAATTGCTAACTTTTGCTGAAGTGGCAGTTTTGATCTGCATCCTTTTGTCACTTTAGTAGACTTCCAAATGACCCATGGAAGTAGGTAAGGGACTAAAAGGGCTATGTAAAAGACAATACCGAACTGACAAAGCTATAAATACGTAAAGTAAATCAATTCCCTCCAAATGGAAAATAGAACACATTCGAAAGAACTTGTTAAGTCCGACATACTTGTTTTCATGTTATAAACTACTTTTGCTGACGAAGCTTAAACGGAATATATTATTTTAATGTGTGACCAAAAGAACAGAAATGCGAATAAAAACTGTGTGCAATGTTTAGGACAAAAGTACAACTAGTTCCGTAAAAAACACACAGAGCATATCATGTCATGGACCATATGTAAGCTGTAAATTTCGGAATGCAAATTTCATAGAAACAATTATATTTAAGACATATACATAATTGGTGAATACTATTAAAAGGATTAACAACCATTACTTTTCATGTTCATGAATTCATCAATGGGTAGAAGAATTGAGTAGAAACATGTGTTTATGAACGTCTAATTATGTACTTATTCAAGATGGAAGTGAATTAATTAATACAATACCGCAAAGTACATTATAAATTAGTTTCATACGTTATTTTTATATACCAGAATTATAAAATAACATATATGAAATAGATATAATATTGATGCCTATTTTCTAACGAATTACACTGGAGTTAATGCCTTTTCACATTATACTTATGACCTCATTATATCCAAGGACATTTTATTAGCGCTTGTGACCAGCAATAAGGAAGGGTTATAATTGGTTATATAATAAGTGGTTTTTGTATACCAATACAAAAACCACTTATTAATGACCTGTAAAAGTTCTCTTATTGTGGATACCTGAATTTTTATAAGCATTTATGAATGGTTTATAATGGGCAAAAATATAGCTCATATACAGAATGGCGCAAAAGTAAACACATACTTACTGAATTTCAGTTAACAAAGGATTGCACTTCTTTTTTATGTTCAAACTGACTCCCTTCTGCATTATCACCGTTGGAGACTACCTGGAACACTCTGACACAACAACGCAGCTGAATGTTGTTATGCAGATTGTGGAAGGCGTCCTCAATGTAAATAGTCAGCTCTTCAACAGTTTGCTGTTTCCTTCCATACACTTCGTCATAAACCAAGGGAATAAATTCATTGGGGTAAGACCAGAGAATCGTGGTGGGAATTCGATTGTTGCGCGACGTCCAAGCGCTCTCCTATTGAAAACGTTATCAGTGTACGTCCGAATAACTGTAACATAATCGCAGGAGTTTTATCATGCTGGAAGTAGAATTGATCAAAGTGGTCCAAATGCATGATTATTCCTGGTGTGACTTCTTGAAATAGAGTCACGTACTTGTCACCAATGAGATTTCCTTCAATAAAGTGCCGTCCAAATACACCATGTGCCCATATTGCACTCCACAAATTTACGCCGGGTTGATTTAGCAATTGCTCCAAAACAACATGATGGTTTTCCCCGTACCAATACCGCCACGGGTGGCCGAGGTCGTTAAGGCACGGTCTCGTGAGCGGGAGGTCTGCGGTTCGAATCCCGCCAGGACCGTCCTCCCTGACTGGGTTTTTTTCCAGGATTTCCTCAGTCTTCATAACTGGAAAATGGCGGGAAGGTACCTAAACTTAGGCCTGGAACGCTTCCTTCCTTAAAAAAAAAAAAAAAAAAAAAAAACACACACACTTTCCCAATTTATCATTTCATCTCATGTATCATCAGTGTCCACCGCCTATGGTGCCTCAGTAGTAAGAACGGGCGTTAAACACTACTACCCTGTACCAATAAGTACAATTATGTTGGTTTACATGTCCCGATAGCTTAAAGTGATCTTATCCAACCACACAACGTTTTGAAAGAGATTGGTTTCATGTCGATACTGAATATTGCATCAGCGGAAGTTCAAAATGTGCTCCACGCATTACAAGTGATTTATTAAAAGATGATCAGACATTTTGTGAGATTATACTGATTTAAAGTCGACCAATGTGGAGCATCTGTTTCTTTTTGCTCCAATATGAACTTTTTTTTTTTTTTTTTTTTTTTTTGCGGTTAATCACTGCATGTTGTTCCCGTTTTCATATTGACATTTATACCGTAAAATGGTATTTTAATACGACTATCTCGTGAATTTGCCGTTTACAAGTCAGAAAGGTTTACAAGTATGCAATTATTTTATTATCAAGAAATTTTACAATTTAATTAGTTCCAAGATTGCATTATTGTTATGCATATTTTAAATAACATATAATTTATTGCCCAATATCTTTTAACATTATATGATAGTGTATTCTTTTATACATACTCAAATTCTTTAGAAAAAGCTGCCAAAATAGATCTATATTTTGAAATTACTGATTATTGTTCCTCCTTATATAATAATGTAACATAGTATTTTCATCTCCCTGATATGCATTTTTATGACAAATACTAAAGTGTTCATATAACATTTCAGCTCAAGAGCAAACCTTTTCTTCCTTAAAAAAAAAATTTCTCAATCAGTTTTCCTCTTTAATTTGATTCTTTCTGACACTCTTGTATTGACTAATGCTAGTTTTCCGCAGCTACAGTTACAGTTGCAGTATACAAAGAGTTAATTTTGGCTTTAACACAAGCCGCGCCAGTAATCACGCTGTTAATGGAGAAGTTCCTCTAACATATCTACTAGCACAACTTGTATCATAATATTTTGCACTCAATATTAGCTTTATTTCTTAATGAGTTACTAACCTATGTTATATAAATTGTTTGAAATGCTGTCCATCTTTTTTCTGACATATTTTTAACAAAATCTGCATTCACTCGCAATGTATCTGCTTCCGCAATACTTTCAATTTGTTCTGCATTTTCTTTAAGTTTCTCTATAATATGGGAACTACTTTAATACAATATAATTTTTCTTCTATTCCAGAGGAAGCACTTCAATACAGGGCACTATCATACAGTTTATTCCACTAACACGCCGCAATAAATAGTAATGGCGCACCAATAGATTGTAACAGCACGTAACAACGGAAAGATCAGAATTATTCTGATTCTTAACTGGAATTGAGCTATAATAACACAAAGACGAAATAATGCTTGTTCTCGTGACAGCAAACTGCGACTGAACTGTCCAAGAGCAGCCATCAGCACGAAGAACGTTTGTTAATAATGCAGGCTTGAATTCTCGGTAAACCACCTTCCCCAGATTTAGGAACACTGGCAAAAGTCGCTGCAACAAGAAAGCTCACAGTCACGAAAATGACTGGTAGAGATGCTATTCTTGGAATATTACTCACGAATCCAAATATTTCGGTTGATATTTCCGCAAATGACTTTATAGAATTTCTATACCAAGAATGGCAGTCTAATTAGCAAACAACCCACGCTCCCTCTTCTGACATGGATTCAATGCTGTCAAAGGTACATACTATACGTAGCATAATATCAGAAACAATGTGTAGTGTGAGGTTTGTCAGAACCTAATGGCTCAAGTATGACAGCTCATTGCTTCCAGCCGATAGCAGTCATTTGTTGTTCTGAGAATATAATTATAGTCTTCCTCCTTCCAGAGCAACTCAGATTTAGATTTGTTTTTATTACCGTAAGTCAATGGAAAATGTTGTTTCTTTCATGTTAGTTATGAAAAGCAGTGTTTCAATAGAAGACGCTTAGTTGAAAGGATATTCACGATAGCTTTTTGGCAACTGCCAAAAATACTTACATTATGTCATACACAGTACACTAATATGGAATTTGTTTTATATGGTAGCATTATTTAGTGTTCCTTTGTCTTAAGAATATATATGTTCATTACAAAACTCTTTTTTCCCCTTGTAGGCACTATTAACTTATGAAAGGTAGCTATGAAAAAAACATGAAATTTAGGCCTATAAGTTCTGAAAATGGGCGTAAGACATTATATATTTTTATATTATATATTATATATTTATATATTTTTGAGAATCCTGTACTACTTCCTTCCTATACATCAACAATAACTTGCAGACAATGTGTACGAACATTCCCCTCTGAGAGCGTTTTAGAAGACATTTTCTTTTTTCAAATGGAAAATGTGAAAGGTATGCTAAGTAACTTGTTTTAAGTATGCTGTAGTACATTTGCGTAAAATGCAGTACTATATGAGAAGAAAAGTTGTTTTCCTCTGTTTCGTCTGCAGCAATGCTGTTCTATAATAATCCAAGAAACCTTGACTATGGAAAAGGGTAAAACAGGGTTATTTTTTTTTTTTTTTTTCAGAATTCCCTTAAACTATTAAAAAATTATGTACTTCCATAATCTTGAACATGTAGATACCACTTTGAACGCTTACAAGCTCTGCCTTTCATGTTTATTCTGTTTAGCTCATTCTCCTACTCAGTTAAAGACTGAAGTTTAACCGCTAGTGTAGTTGTTTGCAAGGAATGTTGGAGATTGCGGAAAGCGAGACGAGCGGCGTGGTCAAAAGCGGAAAGCGAGACGAGCGGCGTGGTCAAAAGCATAGTATAGTCACGTTACAAAGCTATTAACAGTGTGTAGCCCAAATAGTATTTAGGCCACTTGATAGAGATTTTGGGTCAAAAATAAACTTTGGCTTTATGCATAATATGAAACTACGTAGTTTGCAGAGTATGCCCATATATAGTTTTGCTATATTTAAATGGATTTAAATGGACATATAAATATGGCGGCCTGCCTGCCACACCTCCTTTTCCACTGCATTCAAGTTTTGTGTCAAAAAATAAAATTTTGGTTTTATGCACAGTATTAAACTACATAGTTTGCAGATTACACCCATATATAATTTTTGTTTGTTTGGAGAATTTAAATTGTTTAATTTTTATTTTCATTTATTTGTATATTTTTAACTTTAGATCACTTTTCTTAAAAACTATGTAACATAGAGTTATGAATTATTTTGTGCATATGTTGCTGTTGATTTGGTTTATTTACGGACGCCTTTAACATAGTCATAAGCGTCCCATTCAATTCAGGGCTTGAAACGGCCGATAAATTTTGCTCAGAAGCCTCTTCTTTCAGGCTTGAGATTCTTTTTAGTGCCGTAAATGTGCGGCTTTTACTTACCATTTTTACGCCGGAAAAAATTCCCCTGGTCGGGATTGAACCCTCGATCTTGGGTTTACGAGGCAGGAATGGTTACCACTATACCTCTAGGACCGATTTTGTGCATGTGCAAAACACCTTACTCTATAGAGTTGGTGAAAGCTTTTAAATTATGCATTCATGAGAGTTGTATTATTTCACCAGTAAAGTTGGGTAGCGTGTTTTCAAACTGATTTTAAAATGTGAGGATGCTGAGATTAATAGTTTATGGGAAAAGTACACTTAAAACAGCAAAACGTTAAAACGTATTTATTTTTTTAAATTAATTATAAAATAAGTACAATTGAGGTTAGCCAAAATGTAAAATCTGTTTATAATTTGGAAATAATTGCATAATAAATGGTGAAAATTTCATTTGGATAGACAGTATAGTTTTTAAAAAATTTAAGCTTGTATTCTGTTGAGGTTCACCACGAAAATTGCCATTATTTCTCTACTATGTATGCTTAAGGAAATAATATGTACATAATTGAGTTATCATCACAGAATAACATATTATGTAACATTTACACTGCAGTAGAAATTACATACAGTCTTTTTGTAGTTCCTTTAATGCAATGGTACTCAAGTGCTTGTTTAAATGTACTGATCTGTAACTGTACACAGTATGCAGTACAGTTTGAAGTCCCCCAACGGTAAACCAAGCTGATACTGTTAGTAAATATCTGTTCTCAAAGAAGTGGGTCCATGTTTTATTCCGAGGGTGTATGTTTGTGTGTGCGCACTTTTTTTCTCTGAGTTTTTCCTTAATATTAAACGGCCAGGAGGTCTATAGATCATTAATTTATTATAATTATTAATTTATTTCGTTCACCTTGCAGACCTTGAAGGTAGGCGTGGGTCGTAAAGTGATTATAAAATAAAAAAGTCTAACATTTATGACCGCTCTTACGTTTGTGATGTAATAAATGTCATCTAAAAAGCCGAAATGACATTATACCTCTAAAATTCATATAATATTAATGGGTATTAGAAGTGTTTTCCTGCAATTATACTTGAAAAAGTTAAAATACGGTCTTTAAAAGTAAATATAATTTATTGGTATTGCTTCAGCACTTTATATAACAGAGTAGGAGAATATCCTTGTAAATACTTTTTATATTTCACTTTTTATTTCTCAATGAGTGCCAGATATATCTCTTGTATTATTTGAGAGAAAAAAGAAAAGAAAACGAAATGCATAGAGCGTTTTAATAACAAATAGGAAGAAACAGACAGTAGGTTAAATATTCATAAATGTTGCTCAAAAAAAAAAAAAAAAAAAAGAGAGAGATTCGTGTTGCTTCCAAGGTATTAATTATTAAAGTAATGGTATGTTTTGTTGAAGATTAGGAGTTCCTTAACTACATCTTTTTAAAGCAGGCAAGATTGCACTTGTGCGTCTTTTGTTTCTATGTACACTTGAACTTTCCTCCACTAAGAATACAGCAGTCATTGGCAACGATATTTTACTTCTGTTGCTGGTTCAAAAGAACGGAAACTCATAATGCATTAAAGGGAAATAAACTCTGTTCCCTGTGTTTAAAATCATATGTTTCACAAGATACTTTAGCTGCTTTAGTCTGCATTCGTAGCAGTGTTTTTTGTGAATAATAATTCCTGCAATAAGTCACAAGATATTTGGAATTCCTCCAGGCTACTTTTGTCATTTTTCCATTTTCTTCGTTTTATAATTCATTTAAACAACTGTACCGCCACGGGTGGCCGAGGTCGTTAAGTAACGGACTCGTGAGCGGGAGGTCTGGGTTCGAATACAGCCAGGACCGTCCTCCCTGACTGAGGTCTACTCCAGGTTTTCCGCAGTCCTCATAAATGGCAAATGCCGGGGAGGTACCCTAAAACTTAGGCCTGGAACGATTCCTTCCTTAAAATTAAATCCTTTCCCAATATATCATTTCATTTCATGTATCATCACTATCCATCGCCAGTGGTGCCCTTGTAGCAAAAATAGGCATTAAACACCATTCATTCATTTTCATTCATTAAACAGCTGTTTTCATTACTGTTTCATGATCATAATTAATTATCCTTCCGCTAAACACAGACAACCCTCGTTGAACAGAAGCTAATGAAATTGATACTGAACTCAGTAATTCCCGTTTCCCCCAAAAGAGTATTTATTTATCCACCGCTAAATTTGTCAAATCCTTTAATTGCTTCAGGGAACTTCTCATGTGATTCATAACTTACGAGTATTAGGTAAATATTTGAAATTGTATATAAGTGTAAGTGTTTATATTGCACTGCATTTGCACGTCATCAATTTCAATAATTCCTGATATTCGTTATAAGAACACCACAGTGGAACAAATCAGAACATATATATGTTCTTTATGCCAAAAACTTAATGATTGAGGCAAAATCAATCTATTTCAAGAAAACATAAAATGTCACTGTATTTAAAACTGATAATAATAAGCAATTATCTGTGTTATAAGAGATGTTAAAAATGATCACTCTCAGTGGCAATACATCGCCGGTATCTGGGAAGAAACTTCCTGTTTTCGTCTAACGTTTCGGTCCGTTCGGAACACGTTTTTTGTCATTGAGCGATTCTGTCCCTCTCGTAACATTTTAACAAGTTGGCTCCACCTGGAATACAATTACCAGGAAATTATTTTGTTGCAAAGCACCTTACCGTTTCTCTTCAATAATATTTTCACACACACACACACACACACATACACACACACACACACACATACATATCTTACATAAAAATTCGTTGTTAAATGTTAAGTTAATGAAATAGTACAACCAAACGCAGAACAATTAGCATACAATTCACACACATTGAAAGCATCGAGTAACATACGTACGCACAACCACTAGTTAACAAAGCCTTCTTCTAATGATCTACAAGCTGATACTTGCACATGCATTATATTGCCTTGACAACTGGCTTCTCCCAGTACACAGTCGCACTCTTAATTCAAATATTCTCAATGTTTATATGAACCTGAATGACTTAGGCATCGATTTGTTCCTTGTACTATATCAGCCATAAAGTGCATATTAATAACCTATTATTAGATAAACCTACTGCATGCACTTCAGATTGTTGTAATATTTAAAGTGATTAAATTATTTCTGTACTCCAAAGGTGAAAACATCACTGGAAAAACGCTCTGCGCTTGTGACATTGAGAAATGTAGATTTGTAGGTGTGTCAAATTACTAAAAATGTGACTATCTTTTGGGAGAATGAGAATATTTGAACTAAGAGTGCGGCTGTGTACTGGGAGAAGCCAGTTGTCAAGACAATATAATGCATGTGCAAGTATCAGCTTGTAGATCATTTGAAGAGGGCTTTGTTAACAAGTGGTTGTGCGTACGTATGTTACTCGATGCTTTCAATGTGTGTGAATTGTATGCTAATTGTTCTGCGTTTGGTTGTACTATTTCATTAACTTAACCTTTAACAACGAATCTTTACGTAAGATATGTGTGTGTGTTTGTGTGAAAACATTATTGAAGAGAAACGGTGAGGTGCTTTGCAACAAAATAATATCCTGGTAATTGTATTCCAGGTGGAGCCAACTTGTTAAAATGTTACGAGAGGGACGGAATCCCTCAATGACAAAAAACGTGTTCCGAATGGACCGAAAAGTTAGACGAAAACAGGAAGTTTCTTCCCAGATACCGGCGATGTATTGCCACTGAGAGTGATCATTTTAACATCTCTTATAACACAGATTATTGCTTATTATTATCAGTTTTAAATGCAGTATCTGTTTTCAGTAAAAATATAAAGTAGTAAAATTAAAATACGAAATTTCGCTCGGTGACCATATGTTCCGTTTTCGGATGCGATGACTGCACTTCCGCAGTAAGCAGCTGTGTTCAGGCGGCCCGAAAATCAAATAACCGCATTGTAAATCTGACCCAATCAATGAAACATATATTTCCAGATTTCTACAGTATTTTCTCTTACGCAAAATCAACTCCCTTTAAAAAACAACACAGTAAACAAGGACATTTTTAGAATATGCTATTTATTTACTCTTAGATATATCATCTGTTTAATAATGAATGTGAATTTATTTATGTGCCGATGTCATGCGAGTAAGCAGCTGTACTGAAATTAGAAAGCCGTAGTGTAACCAACTAAATCTGATAAAACAAGCGATTCTCGAACATCGCTAGAGAATGACAAAGAAAACGCAAATGGGACTCGCGACACCAAAACACAACTAAACAACTGTCAACAAAATGTCTTGCAAGTGACAAGTCTGAAAAGCAAAGCACTTAAAGGAAAATTTTCGTAAACACTGAACCTTCATCAGACCATTAGTCACCACTTAAAAATGTCAACAGAAATGAAAACCAAAGACTATTTTGATGCCAGCCACCTTAAAAACGCCATACCACAAATACAGTTTATGCAAAGAATCAGAATGAAGAAAAATCAGCTCAAAGTTAAATGTATAATATGAAATGAAATAGCATCGTACAATGAAAACTGCACTTATATATCAAGACACAAAACAATTGAAAACGTATATTTTAATCTGCTAGTCCCTCAGTTTTTGTACAGTGATAAGAAGTTTTAGCGCTCCTTAATCATTTAACAGAAGGAAATGACAAATAGTTTATTAATCTTAATACCGACCCTTTATGCTGTCTCGTACTTATCAAATATTAAACTTCTTTTTTATTAGATAGTTAGACATATTCCCATCTCATTCTTTGCCTATCTAAATAGCGTTTTTCCCTTAGTTGACAACAATCAGCTTCTCTGAATTTATTCTATTTGATGTTGTGAACAGATTTACTTATATCTAACAAAGTTTTTTATCTTATGCAGAATATTCCTGTTTTTGTTCTAGTTTCTATCTTTGTGTGCAGAAGTTTCATTTGTTATGATTTATTTCTCTTTTTAGGACGTATCCAAGATACTGAAACTGGCATGGATGGCCGAGGTCGCTATGGCAATGATTCGTGAACGGGAGGTCTGCGGTTCGAATCCTATCAGGCTTTCCTCAGTCATCAATAGCAAATGCCGGAGAGATACCCTGAACTTTGGCATAGAAAGCTTCATACCCCAAAAATTCCTTTCCCAATTTATCATTTCATCTGATGCATCTCAAAAGTGATGGATCCTTTCCTACATGAGCGTGAAGCTACCTTAACACCGACCATATAGTATAGTTGACCTGAACTGTAGCGTTCTGTCTTTGTAAGTAGCAGGTTTCTTTATTGCAGTCCGAAACTATAACCCCCTTCCTGTGACGTCATGCACGCTAACTTGCATCAGACTTATACTAATATCTTGTTAGCGAAGGAATTGTTCCATCTCAGATCATCAGTATCCTCTGCATGTGATGCCAAAATGGCAATGTTTCTTTACTCCATGTTGGTACAAAAATACTATCAATGTTAGCGATTTTATTTTATCTTAATAGATGCCGACATTGCAACTGAAACAATCAAACGTTCTCACCTGTTTTAAATTATTCTTTCCTATGATGATTTCTTTATCAAATAAGTTGTTTACCTGTGAATTTTCAGTCTTTACTGTGGGCATTTCCAAATTCTTCCCTTTGGAGTTTTCTTCTCTATTGGATGTGATACCTTTGCCATCAGGGCATTAAATTGTTTTAATATATTCGTCATTTTCCAAATGCATTTCTTTATTTTTTATTATTTTTATTAATTTATTTATACAAATACTAAATAAAACTGCTGAAAGGCTCCATCCTTGTTGCGCTCTTTGATTATTTTTTACCTAATTATTATTCAATGTATTATTTCATCACGGACTTTGAAAAATTCAAAGAACTGAGCTAGTTGTACAAGTGTTCTATTCTCCTTTAAAACGGCACATCACCAAAAGCATGAGCATAAGCCATTCCATTCGTCCTAATGAAAAATATGGCAACAATCATTTATGATTCCTGTCTTTATCTTTCAACCGTAAATAAAAAGATACAGACGATTAAACTCTAAATGTAGGCAGAGAAATGTATTAAACGACTGCGGATCTGTTGGTAGAGGCAGAACAATTCCTGTTTTAAGTTGCAGATAAGACTTCGTGTTTTAGCTATCGTTTCAGGATAGGGTTAACAACTATTGTTGCATTCAACAAATTGCCATTCAATAATCATTCCAGGTCTACTCAAAGCTTCAACAAGAAAGTAAGAAATGTTAATAAGATAGTTTAGCACTGCATTTCCTTGTAATGCAAAATTATTTAATTGGGTTGAGAAGATACATTTGGAAATGAGCTTTCATACATTTGGTAGATATGTTTCATAATAAGCTGGAATACCGTGGTACGGATATTCGGTCCCACTGCATGAATGTTTACGGAAAAATAAAAAATAAATGAGGAAACCCTTTAAACTTCCAATTAAAGATGCGCGGTCACAACACTGAAATTCAAAACAACTGAACCTGTCAAAAGGGACATAAATTGACCGCAAAAATCCATTCTCGCTGAGGTACACACAATAAGAGCGTAGGCCAAACTATGAAATGTGTAATTGAACGAAAGTAACGAAAAAGTAGATAATAAAAGTATGTGCATATTTCAATTGTGTTTTCCTGCAAAAACTGAGGGTATCTGTAAACGCAAAATGTGTATATAGCTGTTGCATGTGAACTTTCGACTCTTAGGCTAGGTAAACTATTGCAGTCAAACTCGGAGCAAAGAGCAAAGCAAAGCGAGACAAAGTATCTTACCAATATACCTAAACAGTTTTCCATTAACCAAAAACGATACAAATTTAAAGCCAAAGCAAGTTTTTCTACGTAAATACAGCTTTTAAATATAACTTAATTAATTAAACTTTCATTGCTTTTCTCGAGGAACGCCGATCATTTTCATGGACTTGTTTTTATGTACTTTGTATCTTTACAGAAATGATGGGCATGTTTGTTTCCACGCGGAATGAGGAAGGAGTTCAAGGAAGGGGCATGGAATTGGCTCGGTCACTTTGCTGCTATCGTTGCAGATGGCACAACAACAATATGCATGATATAAACCTCTACTCCTTATTCGCACTTGGGCGAATTTTGTAGCCAGAAGCTTGTTCTTAATTCTACAAATGTGATTCACTCTCAAGATATAAATATCATTAGGAAAGTGTATTTCCAGAAATTACAGGAAAACAACTACGATACATACTGTATCGAATATTAACTAATTTGACACGTGTGTGATACGCAATATGAAATGTGATGTTTATGTTGTTGGAAAAGTGTCCCTGCACTTGATAAGTTGGTTTTTGTAGCAGGAGAAAGTTTTCTTTTTCGTGGGGTTGATGTTAAATTTGAAAATTTATTTCATTGGTAGGTTATGGGTGGAAAAAAAGTATAAAATAAAAGAAAAATCCTTATTAAACGTCCTCACACAGTGGCTTAGCAACACCGTTACTTGGTGAAAATAAAACATATACGACAAGCGCGCATAACATCTGCACAAATGAGTTTCGGGTTACTAGTAATCTTACATTTGGCAAGTGATGAAGAATTTGCTGTCGATGTAAATACTAACACAGGAAATTCACTGATAATAGTTCATGAAGGCAGTACAAACGGATTTTTTGGAAAATGCGCTCATGATTCACAAGGCTGTGTCAACTACAGGTGAATGCCATGGTCAATTGAACCAAGAAAATTTTGAACATTGGATTCGAGAATATTTTTTTCCAATTTGCATTAATTCTCAATTACAGTCTTAGATTATGCGCATATTATAATGCACAAGTAGGCAAATCACCTAGTAAGCACTCTGTGAGGTCCACTATGATATAATGATTGCGGAACAAAAGGTTTAGTGTGATAACGTTATGCACAAATCAGAGTTTTATAAATTTTCTGCAATAAAAAAATCTAAAGATAAACTGTATATTAACAATCTTTAGTCCACACAGTAAATAGTCTGTCTCCCTGCATGTGAGATCTCAATGTCACTGTGCTAGCATGGGTTAAAGTGAGAAGAACGGTTAGTCAGAGAAATGCAACAAGTTTTTGCTACGATCGAAATGCCCTATAGGATAATATTTTGTAATATATATATATGCATTCAAAAATTACTAAACATTATCTTATATGGCATTTCTCTCGTAGCAAAAACTGATTGCTGAGCTTCTATAGAAATGTAGAAAAACTGGAAAGTGAATGTTGGGAGAGAAACTGTATTGCGGAAAATATGATTGGTAGCATTTGGACAGCAGTGACTCTTCTTCCTCTAGTGAAAGTTAGTCCTTATGCTTTGAGAAGTTGGCCATACCACTTGGTTGAGGTGAGTGCATGTTTTCAAACTCAGTGGTGCTTGCAGCTCGTATTTGACATTTGAACTCCTTTACCAATAATATCTCTACATAAACAGTTAACAATTTCAATTCATTGTCCACCGCACCTTGGTCTTCGGGACATCAGTGATTATTCACTGGAATTTCCTGAAGACTCAGGTATAGTTAAACACAATATTTATAAATATATACAACACAAAAAAAGTGTTATTTACCAATTTTTAGTAATTCGTTTTACATAATCGAACAAAGTTTATAAAAATTTGCAACACTGAATACATACCTGTATCCGTTTCGATTTGTGTAGTTACAAAGCGGTAATCGTCGCAGATGATGATAACCTACGAGGCCCGCTTCTGCTGTTTCGCGCGCTCGGAGTCGCGGAATAGAGGAAAAGGGGGGGGGGGGGTGAGGAGAAGAACAACTCTGCTGCAGGACTTATCGACGTGTTTATTGGAACCATAACCATCTGGATGTCCCTGGTGCAATGCTTTGACCGCCGACGTTAATTTAGTACGAGGCCGTTCATGTAACATTCTCGAAGCTCAAGGTATGATGACATTGCGTAGCGTCGGGAAAGATTTGATCTCAGAACGACTCTCGAAGTACGATCTACTGTCTGCAGTAATTAACGTCGAAATGAACGTTCAGATACACTTCATTTTATACTGAAACTGCCGCAAATCGCGAAACTATTCGATGCAATTGCCTACTGCAGAACCATCAACTATGAAACCACAAACTACTAATCGCCGAGACCGTTTCTTTCTTCTTCAAAATACTGTCTGCCTTTCTGAGGAAGTTTTCCCATATGTACTAGATTCAAACCTGGACCATGTGACTCACTTAGCTCCTATAAGGCTTCATGACACAGCCAACGGATTCCAGTCGTTCAAAAACCTAGGCTCTGACTGGCGAGTCAGAACTCAGGCTAAGTTGCTCATACACCATATTTTAAAATTCTCGTTCCTTATAGGTGGGTGTTGGAAAACGCGTCCATACTATGCCACAGTACGTTCACTTGTTTTACGTCTCTAAAGAAATGTTCAACACTACCTAAATGATTATGTCGCTTCTCTAGAATACAAAAGAGTATTGTTGTGATCCATCCTCGCCAGGTGCACATTTGTTGTATTAGCTTGCGTCTTCTGCCGAAGGCTCGAAAGCAAAAGCACCAAAAGGGCATTATATTCCACAGACACGCGTTTACAAAGAGTTTTCCTGCATATTCATATTATAACTTATCGGATATTAATTATACAATTTATATCAGACCTTTGGACATCCTGCCTCCCTTCTGAATTTTTTTTACCATGTATGCTAGATATTAATAGTAGAGTACACTCCAAGCTATTTACATTAGGTAATATCAGTTCGCTAAAATTTATGCAATATGCAAAGTTGTTTCCTTGCGGGGTCGGGGGTGGAAGATCTGTCTCATATCTTAACCCCGCGGGTTATATGTATGGTAAATGAATCCCTGCAACGAATCCTCATTTCCACAACTCTTTCCTTAAACTTCTCCTCCACTTATCTCTTACCATTCCTAAAAATTCCCCAATCTTGCTATTTTCTCTGACCTCATATCTGACAAAATTTTAATTGCTACTTTATATTTTGTAGTTTATCTCTTTTTCCTCCCAGATACTATCCCCCAGCCATTTGACCATTTCACATTCTATTAGACCATGGAAAACATTTTCCACTTTCACGCACATAATTCATCTTTCTTTAATTTTTTTTTCTTAATCCTTTTAGAAATAATACCCCTGTAGGCATCAATGCAATAACTATTCTTCCGAGTTGAACACAATTATCTATATATTTTTCCCGTCCCCAATTTTTTCACCTATTCTAAACAAATCTAAATAACCTTCATCTTTTAGGCTAGCCCAAATATGTTGCTGCTTTATATCTACTACCCTTTGTCTCATTTCTTTCCAAAATATACTGGTGTTGTTTTCACCCTGTCGCCACACGTCCCCCAATCCAATTTTTTCTAATAGTTTACCCACCTCCATAAACCAACTCTCTCTCTCTTCCCACTACGTTTCTTTGGTATATAAGACATTCTTTTTGTACATTGTTATTATAAAATTTTATACATCTGCATCAATATTTTAAGATCATCTCTGCTATTATATCTTTTCTCCTCACTCTTTCTAATTCTGCCATACTTATCTCCCTTGATGAATTTTTTGTAACCCCGGAACTTCTCTACAAAACATTCTATGTACCATATCAACCTTTGTCCACCCCTTTGACACTCTCCAAATTATATATTGCATACGTCATCTTTGACTCCACCACAGTCTCACGTAGTCTTTTTAGACATTTCATTGGCAATATGGAACTTTATACAAACTTATTCTGACAGATTTCATTTACCATTAGCTTGTGCACATTTAGACTATACCTCCCATCTTCCATTACTCGCAAATCTCACCCCTAAATAGTCAAATTCTTTCCCTACCTCTATTGGGTGCACTTCTTATCCTCGCGAAGAGTGGCAGCATTCTTCACGCGTTTGTTTTGCTAATGGAAATGTTTTAGTTTCCTCTACAGCATCTATGATACATTTTATTTGCTATTTTAGGATGGTACATAGGTTTGTATTTTACATGGCAAATCTGTGGTGCTAGGAGTTTGTTTATCATTTGTCACTTGGAGTTGCAATGTTTGTTGTGCTTAAGTAATTGCCTTGAATTTTGCAGAATTGAAGGAATTGGTGGTACTGTGTGGACTAAAGAAGATGGGTTGTCAAGTGCAGAGAAGAAACACTTCCGACATCTTTTCCTGTTGCAGTTTAACAGAAGAGCAAAAGCAATGCTACAGGCACATAATATTTTTGCCGTGTACGAGAAGCTTCCTCTGCGAAATCACGGCAAGAAAATTATTTTACAAATTTCAAAGAGAGATACTTAAACAAGAGTGTTTCTAGCCGTTCAGGAAGACCGTCGGGTTTCGATGAATACCGTTAAAACCTCAACAGTCAACTCGAGAATCGGCAAATGTGGCGAAATGCTATCAGTCAATCATTGTGCAACATTTCCATTTCATAGGCAAGTTTTAAAAAGTGTACAATTATATATTATATAGATAGATACCACACGCTTTAAGCTAAAACAACATTTGAGCTTCTTGCTGATTCTCGGCTGATAGTGAACAGCACCAATCATTCCTGTACAGGATTGTTACCGGTGAGAGGACTGGGGCCTTCATGTTTGCATAAAAAAGAAAGGAATGGTTCAGCTCCAACCAAAAAGGAACAGTGGGTACAAATGTTAGCGTCCATCGACAAAATGTGTGGTAAGACAAAGATGTCGTACACTAAGAATTGATTCCTTGGACTGTACCCATCACTGCTAACGTTTATTGCTAACAACTTGCCCCAATTCCAGAAAAATGTTCGGAATGACTGCATCATTATTGCTGCACCTTGATAACGCACGCCGCACTCTGCTAATATGACAAAAACAACTAATCAGAAGCATCCCTCTTATTCTCCCGGTCTTGCGCTCTCAAATGTCCACCTTTTCCGCTGTCTACCTAAAAATTTTAATTATACTGCTCTGATAACAAAAATATTCTTCAAACTTGGCTTGACGATTTCTTTAACTCCAAAACAGCAGATTTCTTCAGGCGTGCAATTGAAAAACTTCCCCATCGTTTGCACTAATATTTGATGCAAGAGAATATAACACTGGTTAGTTTCTATCCTCTAATTAGCTCAAAAGACATTCACAATTTTGCCACGTTGAAAAAAACGCTAAGATTTTACAGATCAACCTAATTTTAATATGGTGTATTAAATATACAAATAGTATTTCATTTCATTCATTTCCGAAAGTAAATGTTTACCAGGAACATAATTTCTCTTGTTTAAGGGCTATATCTATAGAGCAGCACCTTGTTTTATTTCGATTTGCTGCGCTTTGACATAAGCGAAAAATATAATAACTACTGCATTTAAATTGTACATGACTGTTCTGTCGTTATATACAAGATAGAAAAATGTGTAAGAGGTATGCATTACACAGAGTCCTCATTCCGCTACGCAATCAGAAATTCATTTTTCCGACGGAACTTACTGCATAACGCCGTCAGGCGGTCGGGATTCATAGCGCGTATTTTTGTTTCTTTCGTTGTTTGTTGGTAGTAAATAGTAATTAATACTTTACCCACCATTATAGGAGATGTTCGAAATGCCTGCCCTTCGCTTTGAGCAAGCCTGAATCGTTTTAAAAAGATGTTCAGACATTCGCCACAATTCTGAACAAACTCCCAAAGATTTTGTTTCAGCGTCTCCAAGGGAACTAATTTTAGGTACAGCATTAATTTTATATGAATAAAGATGCAGCAGCTGAGTGGCTTTATACGCACCACCACTATCATGTTACAGACTTATGAGAAGAACTTAATAAGCGATAACTAATTTTATCCAGTTTTTCTGTTAAAACCCCGTATTTTTATCTCGTCTTCTTGTCAGTAAAAATCCCTTGGGTTCGAACTTTGCTCACCAATCTGAAATTTGCATTTCCCGATGGAGATGCTACTCCTGAAAATTTAGCAAGAATTTTTCTTCTACCCATTTTTCAATAGTGTTAAACACTACAGGTGGTGGACACTGATGATACATGAGAATTTATTAAAAATTGGGAATGGATTTTTTTTTTAAATAAGAAAGCAGTGCAGGTCTAGATTTAGAGTTCCCCTCCCACCAACATTTGCCACTTATGAGAACTGAGGAAGACCTAGACAAACTTCAGTTAGAGAAGACAATCCTGGAGGGAATAGAACCCTAAAACTTCCGCTTACGAGTCGTTGCCTTGTACGTTTTTTTTTTTTTTTTTTTTTTTTGCACATAACAATCATAAATAATTATTATTTGTTCTAGCGTACATCTCACTCTTGTCATACAGCACAAATACACAGTAGAAAGTCTAACACGTACTTTCTACAGGAATATAACTGAAACAATTGGCATGATTAATAGGAATGAGCAAGTTCAATTGCCTGCGTTAGTGGAACTTTGATTCCAGTCTTACAGGGAATGCGCGCCCACTGATGGTCATCCGGTTTTCTAATGTATAAAAACTCCGATTGCATAGCGGAATGAGGGCGCGGTATATATTTAATTAGTGATGTGAGGAATAAACTCACAATATAGTACATTGTATATATCATAATATTATATTATCATAATTATTATTCAAACGAGATAAAACTCTTTTTTTTTTTTTTTTTTTTTTTTTTTTCCAAAATGAAACAACATTTAAAGAGAAAGACAAAGCGGACATTTTGAGATTGCTGCTAGGATTAACATCATCATACTATCGACGAAATTAATTAATTTATCAAAACCAAACATAAAGATGTTAGCTTCAGAAATGTAATATTACAGACTACAATGGAATATACACAAATATTTCCATTTTCGAAATAATGTTTATACAAATAACCAGAAGGGAGAAGAGACCTAAAAAGCTACTCAAATGATGGACATGTAAAAAAATTGGAACAGTTTTCTTCTAAAAGGAATATTCGTGCGGAATACAAAACTTAGATCACAAGATTCGGATCGAGTAAAATTTACAGCACTTTCATGTGCCGACAAATGTCTATACATCACTTGCATATATTCACGTAAACCATTGCTTTGCCTGCAACTTTTTATTGTATAGCAGCTAGCTGCTGCACACATTCCCGCTAACTCGCATTGACCATATTTGCAACGTGCGGCCGAGCGTTGCACGTGCACTGGCAAAGCAACATTTTCGGCTTGTTAACTTCTACTGTCATCGTTTGTTGGCCCCAGAGTAAACTTCAAATGATTAGTTTAAAATATGCATTTAACGTTCCTAAAAGTTCAAAGTGATTTTACACTTAGAATTATATATCGGTTACTAAGAGTCATGCTAAGGTGCATAGCAATTTTTCTTTCCGTTACAAAGTATTTGTTGTAGCCAACATTCAAAGAATTTCAATTATAGCTACATCTCTTGCATTGGGCTGTCAGAATAAATACATCAACGGAGGTATGTATAATCGTACGGCATAACGAACACATTTTAATGTTCCTCGTATTTCTCTGGAAACACAGCTACACCATTGTGTTGCGGTCGCGGTCAACATCCCGTAACCAATGCTGCCTGGAACTTGTTTTACATGCCTCGTGTAGCCGCCTCGGAGTGATTTCTCGAGGAGAAGAGCATTTAGAGTTGGAAATAAAACATAAGAGGTTGAAGAAAAGGCGAGAGGTGAATTACTAACAACGACAAAGAACTGTTTCCCTATAAAGTCTCTTCACATACTACTTGCTTGAGTGTCCATATCATATACTTAGCAATGTAATATGCTTTTAACAATCAATTCTGTTGCTACAAATGTTTAAAAATGATGCTGCCCTAATAAAATCTTTAATATAAGTGTCATTTTTAATTTTAGTGTTTAACATAAGATAAATGTTAAAAAATGTGAGTCCATTTTTCACCAATAGCTCTCATTTATTAATCGAGTTGTGCAATTATCTGATGACCAAAATGACTGCATCGGCCGATAAGCAATCGCTCATAGCAAGCCGGCGACTCAAGTCGGGCCGAATGAGCAGGGTTTTATCGAACTGCTACGTTGGTCTCGAGTCTCAATCCACTCATTAAGTATCGACTGAACAGTGAGCTAGCACTTGTCTAATCCTAGAATAAATTTTGCTATGAATACTAAATAGCTAATACTATGTCTAATTAAGTGGGTAAGTCATTGAATATGTTACAAATGGTTATAGAACTTAACAAATAAGTACTGATTTGAAAAAAAAAAAACATTTCTCAACATAATCTCCATATACATTGCGGCACTAGTTCTATCGTTTCACAAGCCCTTGCAGTATACAATTCTTTGAACTGTTGTCGGAACCAGGCGTTGACTTTCCTATCCACAATTTTATCGTTGGAATTAATGTTAACCCGAAAGATGACATTTAAGAGAGCCGATAAAATAAGAGTCTCTTGGAGCAAGGTCTGGGCTATAGGAAGGATTCTCGAGGACTTTCTGCGTAAATTTTCGCAGTGTCTCGTTTGCCTTATTGGCAGTATGAGAATACCCGTTGTCATGTAAGCGTAACACGCCTTTTGGTAAGAAGCCTGGTCGCTTCCATTTCCTGAGGATGTTACAGTAGGAGTCGGCATGGATGGTTTATCCTTGAGTTTGGAATGCGGTGAGCAGCATGCTTTTGTGATGGCAGAAGACTGCAAGCATCACTTTCTCGGCGGATGATGGCATTTTGAACTTTTTTCGCAGGTGACGCAGGATGTTTCCACTCGGGCCGGTAATGTGAACCCAAGGCTCATGTGACCATTCGGGCTAGCATATCGTGTTCTTCATGGGGGTAGCGATTGAGATGCTGTAATGCCGGACCCGTTCTTTGCATGTTGTGTTGTGCGGTCAGCATACGCGGCATCTATCATTCACAGACTTTGTGGAAATTGACAATGAATAGCAGCGACTGTAGTGTCTATAGTTACCCAGATTAAGTCTTCAATGTCTTGCAAATTCGCCTCTGTGGAAATCTTCGTTGGCTGGTTGACGCGGTGTTCGTTTTCGATAAATGTTCGCCATTCAGAGAAACGTTACACCCAATTGTAAACAGCTTGACCTCACAGACACTTCCCACTGTAGATTGGAAACAATTCTTTGTGAACATTCTTTGATTCCATACCATTTGCACACAAAAATCGCACAATGGAGCACTGCTAAATTGTTGTACACTTACTCATAAGCGCCGCCATCTTGCAACTGCTGTTTCTCCATTGTAAATATTTATTGTCTCTTGTCATCAATTGTCACCGAACTAATTCTACCATCTAAGGTAAAAGTCTCGGGTGGCTCATTCAAACACACCAATTTGTAACTTACTTAACGACTTACCCTCTTAATTTATTCGAGTCCATTTCATAAGCACTGTTTATCATTCGTATGCTCATAAAAGTCCGCTCGTGCTATCAGAGAATATTTAAGAGAAATTCCCAAGTAATGTCATTTATAAAAGTAGTACCCATACATATAAGACGAATTAAAGAACAACATAGGTCAACAGAGATATTTCATTTCTCAAATAGAATTAAGAAGGGTAATGCATAATTTCATAAGGAAATGCCAGAAACAAGGCCAGATAGTACCAATATCTCTGCGTGATGTGGTGAGTACATACATTTATAATTGTCAATAGAATTCATTAAAATGTTATCTCTAGTGTTCCTGCAACCGACTCTTATACTGATCCGCCCACCAGTCCCAGCCTTTACGCCGGTCATCAGATAATTGGATGACCCAATAGAATGAAAGAAAATCGTATTCATGTTTTATGTATTTTTGTTGGCTTTAGATATGAACAATTATCATGAAATATCTGACCATCCACTTAATTCTAACTGTTTGTTTACTGTTTACTACTATTCTTGCCTACTTTGTAATGGCAGCAATTATCTTCCCTTTCCAACCATTAACCATTGATCACGTTTGAACTACTTACAATACTTTTCTTCAAAAAGGTTTGTGCAGTAACAGTAAACATGCCCTGTCATTAATTCGATACTAAAAAGTATAATTTCATGTGCATAAATATCCCGTTCAGAATCAAGGAAACGGTTAATAAAAACTACATTAATTTCCTATGTGATATCAAACTATTTTAGTTATATTCAATACGTAATAATAGTTAAATTGACATTTTATATTGTGAGAAATTTATTGGCAAAAGGAGGAAGCAGGTCGAGTTGAGCAAATTAATACGTTTAATTCGTGTTATATTTGCAACATTTTTTTCACAGTCGTTAATATTTATAAATTATTTAAAATAATGTAGTAAATTATTTTAAATCCAAAACAACTTTTGTTTCAAAGAAATAGATCGTGAATTTTTCACTAGGAGGGCCATTGAGATAAAGTTGGACAGTTCGTAATGCTGGAGCGTTACGAAAAAGGTACGGCATTTAGTGTTAAAAATGCAGCTTTTAGTTTTAGTGTCTTGTATTAAAAGAACAACTTTTAATATGAGCTGAGTATGCTACAAAACACAGTATAAAACATTTCCAAAGAATTAGAACGCAACTAGAATTCTGCCCAAAACCAAATGTGTGACCATTAGTGCTAGCAATGCAATAATAGGACTAAAGTCATATAAATCGAGTGGCTATAACTCCCATTCTTCTTGTAGACTAGTTCTTGAAAGCGGTGTGAAGTTGCTTGGGTTTCCTGGAGATGTCTGGACGTGTGAGAGATAGCCAATTTGTATGCTTATTATGTTCACCTTTGCTGCAGCTGTGCTCTAGAAGACAAGCTTTGACATTAGGAAGAAATGTGACTCATGGCACCTCTAAACAAGCGAAAATCTCGTCTCTGTCTGTATCTGACGTGAGGATGCACTGACAGTTTCTTTGAGGGGGTTCTTCCAGTTATCACTGTACCTCCCCGCACCAATATCCTGTTCTTTCTTCCTCCCAAACACTCAAAGGGCAAAATACTCTACCCCTCATTCCTAATGTAAATTCTTCGAGAAGCACTTTGAAGAGGGAATCTTGAATCGCCATTAAACAGAATATTGCCCCATACTAATCAATCCAGTTGAAAAGCTGGCACATTACATGTGCTCAATTCTATGAATTCGTGTTAGGAAGATGTGGGTAACAGGTGTCCTGACGTAAAGATCTATTTGCGTGGGCTTTCTGTAAACTTTTATGTGTATATATATATAGAGCTATTTTTGGCCTGAGTTCGCAGCTAAGCACATTGCAATTTGTCAGTAAGCTGAAGTTTAAAGTAGTGTATTGTGTTGAAATGTTGCTGCTAGAACAAAGTCAAAATAAAATCTTCAAAAATTAGCATCATACTGTAGAGGGATATAAAGAAAATAAAAGCGAGTGAATGCAAATTTCATTCATGTGTGACTGCAGACGGACTGCCATTTCTTACTGCTCATATAACACAGGATAATACACTTTGTAAAACAAAACTAATATTGTGTGCATTTTATTATTAAGCAAAATGGCGAGGGGATTTTGTTCAAAGAAAGAGCAAGCGGCTGGCACGAACTTAGCTCCGCAATGGACTCAGAACAAACTAACGCTGCATTGTTTTCCAAAATATGATTTAAGGGTAAATACAAACTGCCGTACTGTTCCTTTGCTATAGAGTGGTGCTATTAGGAACAAATAATGCTCTTCTCGTATTAACTGCGCCTCTAGCTCGCCTATGGAAGGCATTTTCTGCTACCACTTTCCAGGAAGAACGGATCGATTCACATCTGACCATCTTACCACATCATTCGGCGACTGCTCTGCCTCCAGCTTTCCAATCTCTCTTCCTGATGCCCTCCTTAAGTTATAGCTTAACCCGAGTGAACTTTGGCCTACATGTTATTTTAAAGCCTGAAAGCTCTTAAGATACTTTATGTTTTCATTTTATATATTTTACGTCTCACTGTGTAAGCCGGTAGCGTTTGAATTACATGCGTCACATGTCTCCCTTTAGTTTGGGTTTCCTTAAGATCCGGCGCTATTGTATTTCTCTCATCGTTCTAGTTGACGGAGGATTACAGTAACCGAAATGAACGTCCATATACAAGTTGTCCTTTCTTTTAAAGTTCATGTTCTCCAAAGTCTTCTTTTACGCTCAAAAGTTTATTTTCTTTTGAATAACCTGTGTGTAACATTAGCCAAAAGATTTTAGCACCATCTTTTCGATAATACTTTCATTTAGTGAGAAGACTTCAACTACATCATCTGTGCGTATTTCATTTTGATGTACAATAGTTGCATTAATTCTGGACACTTTAATTTTTTTAAAATAATACATTATATTTTATATTTTAATTGAAATTTAAGCTTTTATTGAAGTCAAATTTTTAAGAACACTAAACAAAGATCTGTTAATGTTCAATGTTCAATGTTTCATAAATGAGCAAACTAAATTACAATTATTACTTATCAAATAATAACTGTAAATGGTATATTTTGCATACATTCATATGGATTATTGTAACCGCTTTGTGTTAATATTTTGTTGGATATCCTTTTGGTTTAATTATTATCTCGATTCTTCGTGACATTGAGTTCACCAAACATTTGAGATTTTCTGGTGTTATCCACCACTCTAAACCAGACAGGATGATGGCCTCTAGCATATCCCTCTTGTTAATGGGATTCCGACCAAAATTTTCAGCCTTGACCACAATTAGATTGAGTCAGAACTGATCCCTGGCCAAGGGAGGACAGTAATATCATGGTCGCTGAACCGTTTCTGATTCATTCGAGCGGTATGACATTTTGCGCCATCCTGCTGGAAGATGCGCCGCTGACTGTCACCTCCAAACAAATCGCGAATAGTGGGCATCAGTTTTAAGTTTAAGACTTCTTCCTGGTATTTTTGACATTATTTTTGTTCCCTTACACTGCTAGGCTCCCGACCCCATGCTTCGTCATATCATGACGTTGACAGGATGCTTCATAGTGGCGGTGGTGCACTCAGGTAACATGCCCTCACCTGTTCGGCTACGTACAAACGTGATGACATCACTACCAAAGGTGTTGAACTCCTTTTCATCGTTCCAAATGACTTTACCCCAATCTTCTTGCGTCCCTGTGTGCTAAAGCCCACTCCAAAGCCTCTGCTTTTTTTTTTTTTTTTTTTGATTGATTTATTTACGTACGCTCTTTAACATCTCAGGTCATCAGCGTCCCATTCTATTCAGGGCGTGAAACGGCCGTCAAATTTTGCTCAGAGGCCTCTCTTTCAGGCTTGAGGTTCTTTTTCGTGCCGTAAATGTACGACACGGGACCCACAGCTTTACTTCCCTTCCGAAGAAAGCCATACTTAGGATTTTTACGCCCGAAAAAATCCATCGGTCCTGGCCGGGTTCGAACCCGCCTCTGCTTTTGGTTGAGATAATGCTTCCTTCTTGGTGTGCTCGCTAGTAGACTATTTTCACAATGTTTTTGTCTGATTGTTCGGTCAGATACTTGTAGCCCAAAAGTTCTCAAGATGACATTTATATATATATATATTTTCCGGACGTAGAGGATTTTGTAGAGAGAAGCTCTGATTCTGAGACAATTTTGAGCAGATAGTTTTGGTTTTCTTCTACTTCTTAGAGACGTTCTTTTGCTCCTAGTTACTTCGTACCTCTTTCAAAATTTCCTAATACCTAACTTTTTAGTGGCACGACCCCACATTTTTTGCTATTTTTTCATAGGAATAGCCTTCTTCACGAAGTGCTACTGCTTTACTGGTTTTGCTTGGTGTCCAATCAGCGCGTTTTGTATTAGGGGCCATTATTTCAAATTACAGGACCACTTTTCAACTCACTCTGAAAGATATTCACTTCAAAAAATGAGTTGCCAAATGCTATACAACAATGATGATCTCACTTAACTTAGGTACTGAGAGAATATAACAATCAAACACAAGTACTCTGTTGGTTGAAAATACTATAATTATACAACAATTATATTGATGCTGCACTAATATGAAATGATTGAAATTAGTGAATAATGTTAGTTAAACTTATTTCTAATATCTATACGGAGCGTAGTATGTTTCACTTTTCTTAAAAATAATAAATATGGTATACAAACACCATAGACAAAAAGCCATTTGTTGATTTAGCACACAATCTTCCTATTTATTGTAATATTTAAAAAGTTACGAAACGTGTTCATAACAATGTCCCTTATAGGCATGTGCAACATAAATATAGTCATATTATTTTCTGAAAATTAAAAACAACTTCCAGAAGAATAAAACAAAACCGAGTAAGCAAAATGCTCACTGGCGAAAACTCAAAGGGTTCGTGTTGCGAGCTACGATATTGAGAATACGGATACATAAGGCAAAGGTATACTACAGTCGTTAGTGAATGACACAACTTAGAATAGAAACTTGTCACATTTTCTTTCAGAAGTTCCGAATCCTTAGAACTTTCATTAGAAATCTTTCTCCAAATGAAGACTGCTTCTTTGTTACGGGATCATAACTAATGCTGCGCCCATGTTAAATCATGTCCTGATATTAAAGGTGAATCTGCATTCCTTCATAAAATGTCTCAAGCATAAAACGGCTCCAATTCACCCTTGTGTATTTCTGTGCTTCCCTTAGGGAATATTGCGCCCAAAAGCCACATCAGATCACATCTGTATCGCAGAATGTCAAGAGGATTTTTTCCACAATTTTCCTCAGCAATTTCTTGACTCACTGCTGTTTCAGGGCGACCAGGGCTAGGTTCATATTTAAGAAACTACCAACTTCTTAAAATTTACAAACACAATTCTTTTGTCCTAAATGGGATAGACTCGCCCAAGAGACATACTAAAGAAGAATGTATTCTTTTTATAGCTCCATTAGTTCAGTTCAGTTCTAGAACTCGGATGTGAAAAGCAGTGAAGGGAGAAGCGGTGTGTGCAAAGAACTATCCTCAAAAGCTCTCAATTTCAAAAATAGCATACTCTTTTCATTAATAAGAATATGTTGTTTCTGTTCTGTATTTTGTAGATCTTGCTATGGTTCCAATGAAGACTGCTGGGCAGTGTAACTCTGCTTTCTAAAGTGGTGGCAATCAAATAGAAGATTAGCCAAGGACGTTGAAATTTAAAGTCCAACTCGTACACTTAGCGAGCTCCTTATAGTTAGTTCAAGATTCCTTGGTGATATGATTCTTTAGATCTTGTTTGACTACGCCATTTTATCGTTTAATGGTGCGGTTAGCATTGGTTTTCCATTTTGTAATCAAAGTCAGGAACAGCATTGATCAGTGATGAATTTCAAAGCATTTGCCAGAACTTCCTAGCACGTACCAATTGTTTGAAATTGGACTATGCACATTAATCTGATTATATAATTTTTAGAGAATTTTATTTAGGATATGTTATTTCTATTTATTTTCTCGATGGACAGTAACGAGTTGTATAATTATGCTGTAAGATTCTAGAAGTCTGCACATGGCTCATTGATAAGGGGGAAACAAAGTATAAGGAGGAACAAAGAAAAGTAGGAGTGGGAAATGAGGGCGTTGTCTTAGCTCCCACTAATATACCTGCTATGCAGTTCTGATTAGGTTCTTTAAGTCTGCAATCTTATTAGTGCACACAAACAATACGACTACACTAAACACTCGTATTTTATTTGTGATTTGAACAGCAGGACACGAGACCGTTACTAGAATTCAGAAAGACTGGCCAACTTGGCTGCCCATGTCAGGTACGTTATACGCGAAAGCCTCATTTCTTAGCACGTCATACCAAACTTGGGTTAATGAAACAGTTTATCATGGCTGTAAACAAAATCATGGTGCCCATTTTCAGTATTTTTGCAACAAATTTTGAGCTCTCTCGGAAGCAAAGTTGAAGAAAATCACATTTAATGGTTCCATATCAGGAAACACGTATTTGATGGCACATTTGAATCCACGACGGACACAAAAGAGAATGCAGTGTGAAAAGTTTCCGCAGCAATCGTAACAAATTTCTTGACAACAAGAATTTTCCAAATTACTAACATATTGGGGGATGGTAGACATATTTAAGCTTTGCTTCCAAATTCATTCACATCTTGAATATTTTTCCGAAAACCTGGAGTTTCTTACAGAAGAGCAAAGTGAAAGGTTTCACAAAGATTTAAAGGAGTTTGAGACAAGATATTAGGGACAATGTGACACAATATACTTGCTGACTATTGTTGGATACTCAAGGTAGAAAATCCAGAATCCTTACATAAAAGGAAAGCCAGCAGCAGAATTTGCTCGATGAAAAGTGGTGACTGCAGTAAGGTACTTGCAGAAGTATAAAAGTGAGAATTCCTTTGTATAACTACAATGTTTTTAAACATAACATTTAACAATACTAAATAGTGTAAATACCAAAAATAAGAAAAAAATATATACATATATAATAAAATTATTAATATTTGTGAATTATAGGATGTTATAGACCAACTTTTTTCAACACATTTTCTCTGCTTTATTTAATTTTGAAAACTTGAATTAAATTACATTGTATTGAAATGTTAGTTGTTTTAAATAACATACATGAAATTGGGCTATATTGCTTATGTGAATTTGCTAAAAATCCTTAAGTGATGGCAAAAATCAAAATTAATCTTCGGATTTAACACGCCAAATATTGCTTTGATTCAGACAATAATTACAAAGCCAAAATTCAGAGGCTAAAATATTAGACACTCCGACCGTACTGAGATCGGGTGATATAGTGATATACTTGCAGGTGTTCAATGCATCAGATCAAGCAATGCTTTGCTAAATGCCGCATCGTCAACTTCTTGCCGAGGTTGTAGCTAAAGCTTCCTTCTTGGTTAACTTAAAATCGAATCGCAAAGGGGGTCTGTCGAATTATCACAGAGTAATTAACCACGTTTATGTGATTCAGAAAGAGTGCCAATTGTGCACTTGCTCACTGGAAATGTGTTGATGATCCTGAAGGGTGCTGTACCGCGGGAAAGAAGGTGGTACACCAGACAACGCAGCGGACCAAATTCACGCTTGACGTCATACATCACGTAATACACAGTTCATGATGTCGTTCAATCGGCAAAGTGGAAGCTAATGATGATTATGTGTTACCAACAAGGCTTACTGGTCATGGACTTTGTGCAAAGATGGGTGGGTATTTGTGAATACCGAAATATTCACGAAGTTGCGGTAGGTGATTGTCAAAGCGTTCAGGACATCTCTCGGATAGCGTCATTTTGCACCGTTAATGATGCCCGTGCCAAACTGCAGCAATTCAGATGGTTAAGTTCTGACATGTTCCTCCAAAGCAAACGACTCACATCAGACGAAGATGAACTGGACGCAGTTCAGCAATGGTACCAGCAGTAAGTCAGGAAATTTTTTATAGATGCATTCAGCGTCTTGTTTCACGGTAAGATACATGTCTCAACAGATATGGCGACCACGTATAGCTGTATCAAGGTTATTGCACTTTACCAGCACCTGTTCAGTTTTTAAATACTTATCCTCACATATATGTATACAACGGATCAAAACGTCATGCTTACAATTTGGCAGTTTATTTATAATGAAAAACGTTACATTTAAAGCTTTTATTTTGTGGGAACGTAAGATTATACCATCTATATTCATGTCCATTTTATCTATATTAAATCAAAATGTTTATAAAACAATGGTTGCGTTTCCCTCTTGAGTTCAAAAGTCGTGAGCAACTGCTTCTTTAAATGGAATGTACTTGGATATCAATTTTGTACTAAGGAATTTAAAATGGCAGCGAAGAACTGTCCTTTCAAGAGCAGATATATAGGACAAAATAGACGGGTGAAGACATTTCGCTAAAGAAGAAAGCTAGTGAGCATGAAAATCGGCGAGAAGTGGGTTTAGTAGAAAGGACAAGGGGCTGTGAGAAAATAAAGGTGTTGCTAGGGTAAGGAAAGTCCTGCTGCACAAAAGCTTCTATAGACATCATAGAGCTGTTGCGTCAAAAGAACATACACGGTCAGTACCAATAGTACCCTGCTGAGAGTCTGTTGTACATTCCTTTCCACTGGGTAAGAAGTGTAGTTTTTGTTACCAAATAACACGGTCCATCTTATGTTGATATTTTGGTGTTTAATGTTTGAAAAACAATACTTAAGTGCTCTGGACCTACCTACTGTCATCTTTACTCTGACAGATATGGTAATATTTTAGAGCTATTTTATTATTTTTTAACTAACAGCTAAATGTTCCACATTTAAAGAACGGGTACAATTAATGGCATATTTAATGCAGGTAGATGAATGACTCTTCTAATTTGGTTAGCTTTCTAGTGAAAAGTAAACAAAACACATAATCATGCCGCTCCTTTTGAACTCTACCTCCGAAAATTAATGTCATTAACAGTGTGCATAAATCTACTGATTGATTATTTAGCAAAAACACCTATCTGAGAACTCGAAACAGAAGACATAATTAGAAGCACCTTTGCAAAAAATATAACACAAGTTACCTAAAGGAGTAGAGCATTCCTTTCAACAGCCTATACTTACGCTAAAAGTTTTACTAAAAATTCGAGAAAAATACAGGTTCACCATTTAATATTATTTTATATAAGACAGTTATCAGTATTCACCTTTGTATAAGCATACAACCTAAAGCCTTACTGTGCAGTTATGTTCATGAAGAAATTTCCAAAGGACTCCTGATGAATATTGTAGTTTTTTGTTGAACTACGCTAAAACAAAATAAACGATACAAGTTGTATAACATTTAACATTGTTAAGTTATGGACGTCCTGGGCAAAATAAAAATCATAATTGGTAAGGTTTTAACTTAATATGATTGACAACAACAAGAACCTGTTAGTTTCCAACAATAGTAATTCCTTTCTTGCCTGCGACAGGGACTTTGGAACCATAAGGGAATAGAATATATACAGTGGAAGAAAACTGCGAGCCATTGAGAAAACTCTGGCCGGTTTACCAAATAAATAAATAAATAAGAGGTGAAGATATTACATTAAAGAATGGTGACTCGGGCAGTAGAAAAACGTGTGTCTATCTGTCAGATAAAGAAAGATAAGCTGCATTTGTCCCAATACACACAAAAATGATGAAACATCTTGAGAAACGTTCACGATATATCCCTGCAGAATACAACACTCTCTTAAACAGATCAACAACAGGAAAATGAGAATGATGAGTGAAAGACTTCATGCTCATTTATCTGAGGCTCCTTCATTAGTTTTATTTCATAGGCTATATACTAATACTAATTTTGCTTTCTCAATTTATATTGCGTTCTGCAGTCCTCTGTTCAATGGTCTTTCGGACAAATACAAGTAAAGGAGATTGAAAGGGAAATACAAACTCAGAAATTGGCTCGGAGATTCCGTACTTCCACAGGAAAACGAAGTTTTCTCATTGTTTACATCTATTTGAGATTGTAATGTAAATTAATAAGTAAAGTGAGAACAGTTCAAAGTCCGACAACCTAGAAGGCTGTTTCTTGTGTAGACTGGCGGGTTTAATCGCTTCACTATTTTAAAACAGGTATAAAGAATTAAATAGCAGCATTCTGTACTTACTCTGTTTATAGTGGGTGCTTGAAATGTTGCCCATTTTCCCTGACATACAATCCACATCTTCTTATGAAATTATCACTGACAAGTATCACTTCCGCACCACTAAAGGACCTAACTTCAATTGTATTAAGTTCCTCCAGTGTGAATGAATGAATAGTGTTTAACACCCGTTTTTGCTATAGAGGCACTACAGGCAATGAACACTGATTATACATGAGGATGACATGATATATTAGGAAAGGATTTATTTTTAAGGAAGGAAGCGTTCCAGGTCTAAGTTTAGGGTATTTCCCCGGCATATGCCATTTATGAGGACTGAGGAAAACCTGGAAAAACCCTCAGCCAGGGAGGACGGTCCTGGCGGTATTCGAACCCCAGACCTCCCGCTCACGAGTCCGCACCTTTATGACCTCGGCCACCCGTGGTGGTCCCTCCAGTGTGTTAGGATTAGTCGAATATATTTTGTTTTTCAATATTCCCCAGATAAAATTCACAAACCGCAAGATCGGGGGAACGAGGAGGCCATAAATCAGGATCAATACTTCTGTGATTAAATATGCGGCGCAATTAAGTTATAGATGAACAGTCTTCAATTTTTTCCCCGTCAGTAAAAGAACATATTTCATTAAAATTCTGTACTAGCCTTAATTTGCCAGGAAATTTATACCTAAATACCTGACTCGTTCCGTCGCAAGACTTTCTGTACCTGATGTACCTTATATGTTCTATCTTGTTTTAGTTCAATTCCAAAAATATTTTGATTACTTAAACTAAGTTAACAATTAGTGTATTAAAATGAAAACAACCTATGAAGTTGTGTGTGAACGAAAAAGTTTATTTTTAAAGTATGTTTTTTTGCATCTTGCAGTTCAATTATTGCTGTGGTGTACTCATATTATATTAGCCGTAGCTTTCAAAACTCAGCAGATTAATGCAAAATAATCATGTAAAAATTCTAAAGCAAAATAAATAACTGAAAGTTATAGCGATTCCTATTTGATGAGCACTGTGCAATATGCAGATACATGATCGGAATATCCCACGTGTACTCAGAAATTAGCTCAGAGATTGCGAACTTCCACAGGAAAACGAAGCAATATACCGTGATGAGTCGTCGATCTGGATAATTTTGTTACGTTCTGCTCGAGCGACATTCTCCAGCTCCTTAAAATGAACCTAACTACAAAATGTTACAAAAACAAAGGCTTTGGCTCTATGGAGCTTCTTTTTCATCACATAAAATGTTCTTTACATTCCGTGCAAGTATTTCAAGCAGGTTGTTATTCCAGTTCAGGCTCGGATTTTTATGGTATACGAGTAACTTCTGTTTTAATTAAGTCTTCATTTATTTGTAAGGCGACGGCTGGAATATATGATGTAGCTTTTTGTCTCTGTCGGAATACTTCGTCATTCCTATACATTTGAAGACCACAGGAAAAGGGAGGAGTCATCAACTGGAGCAAAATGAACTAATAACATCGTCTTGCAAGCTGAGTAGATTTTTAAGTACTAGTTACAGAGTAAAAGGAAGTCTAATCACTGAGAAAATTTTGTTTGAAGATTTCACCTTCAGGGAAGGAGAGAGCAATTCAACATAAAACAGTAGGAAATGCAGACATACCCAGACTTCGTGTCACAACATTTAATATTATTATTATATTATTGTGGCACTTAGTGGTGTAATGTTTTTATTATCTTACGAGTTCAAACCTGTTTTATTTCGAAGAGTTTAAACATTAGAATTTTAAAGTTTTAAGAAAAACATCACAGATTCTTCATAATAATCCCCCCTAAATAGAAAGGGAAGCAGAATGCAAAGTTATAACTGAAAGATATTCAATAGTTCTATTGTTTCCAATATTGTAAAATATTAAGAGGGATGTGAAAAATACTTCTGCTTCTGAATAACTTTACTAAACACGATAAATATAATTAAAACCTATAAAGTATTGTACCAGGCAAACAAATTTGCAGTATATTATATAATAAAAAAGTAACTATAGGAACAATGTAGCCAAAATAACAATACCTAGAGAAGCAGAACTAAATAAAACGAACAGTAACACAAATATGTTAATTATTTTATCTTTCTATTAACATGTTTAAATATTTCCACTTTTTTGACTCATGGGAGCTAGAAATAAGAGGAATTGAGCACTCTTTAAAGACAAGTTTTTGTTTATTTCTTTCCCACTGTGACTTAATCCACTAAAAGGTTTTACAAGAAGCATTTTACACATTCACACTATTCCTCGCCAATGCATGTATAAAATAAACTAGTAACCACAACACAGAGCACTAACGACCCACTGAAAACCTTCTTGCAATTAAAGATGAAAATAATTGTATTTCACCTCACACTTTTCCATTATTTTGACGAAAGAACCTCCTTATGTTTAGTAGAAACTGGAGGGAATGAGACTTCATACAGCCTGTTCGACCTTCACGGTGAAAAAAACGACTTCCATTTCTCTATCTAGTCGGTTAGATGAGGAAGTGTGGAGGCTTTCCACAAGCTCCTCTAAAACAGAGTGAATTACTTTTGTTCCTTCTGCCTACGACAGCATTCTTAAAGAGTTGTAGAACAGGCACTACAGTTCCTAAACCTCGCGTAACAACCTCGTAAGAAAGCTTCAAATTTTCTTAATTATAACATGACGTATATATTATAGAGACATGTATATTTTTCTCATACTATGACCATTATGAACGACCTCATGTATTTACATGCACAAAATTCAAGTGATTGAATTTCTTCATTTTCTACATGGAGAAATCACCTCTATTTGGTACCATGAAATATTCAAAGTCAAGAGCAACCTTGTTGAAATTATTAATAAAATTGCGAGAATGGATTATCGTAAAAGGCATGGTAGCAAAAAATTGAAACACAGAAACACGTTTATTCTTCATAAAAAGCTTAGTAACTTTGATGAAACGCCTTGATGCCTTTAGAAAATAAATCTTTGAATATTTAAGCTACTTTTTATAGTGAACAAGCGCTTTTCCAATTATTTCCGAGCAGTATAAATAGTAAGAACTGAAATACAGCTCTTGTAAGTCGAAGAGTTGTCTTAATGAACCACTTAGCCGCTCTCAACTTTCATTCTTTTTCTTCATACTTTCATGAACTTTGAGTGTAAATATGGTATAATGAAGCACTGTTATACTCTGTTCATAAGGTACACAGTCAGAATAAAGCAATTTTCAAAATCCCGCAACCACATAATCCTTTTGTAAAAACATTCCGCAAATTTTGAAGGCAGTAGCAAACGCTCATATCCAGGTGTTTAAACTTTGACTAAACCCCACACACTCACTTGTTGACAGGCCTAAGATATCAGTTAAGATATGAGCTGATATGATAGCGTTTTTCGGCATCCCGTGCTTTAAATGTAACTTTTTTCGGTCAGTAGTTACCCCATTACCTAAGAAAAGGCTTCAAATTTTGTCTTATTTACTTCACTGAAATTCGAAAATAATATATATACATATATATATATTTATATTTCCGCCTGTGGTGCCTCAGTAGTAAAAGCGGGCGTTAAACACTAATCAGTCATTATATATAATTACTAAACGGGTGTTCTCTTGAGACGCCAGGAGCAGGTTTGTAAAATGTTTCGGCTTGAAAAGAATCACATAAAATTTCTATCTTGTCCCTTGGTATTTAGTGCCATAACAAAACATTTTAAATATATTTTACTCCTTCAGTACAATACTACCTATTTTTCAAAAAAGTACATACATTTATTCAACATTTTATTTATTTGGACCATTGATATATTAATAAATTTTGCTAACGTTTGAAAAAAAAATTTCCCCTTTTTCCGTTTTTTGAACTAATAATTTAATATTCGCACACGAATTTTCATTTTTTATAACTGTAACTCATCTACCGATTCACAAGATTCATGCTTTAAAAATCTTTTTGTATGACAGAAGAACAGAATTATCTGCTGGGTAGTGGGCAGGTAATGTAATCCGAGACATAGGAGTAAAAATTTCCTTTTTCGCTAATAATAATTAACAGCACCTGCACTGTGAGTTTTCTCTAGGAAATTTCTAATGAGCTGGTTAACTAGAAACCTGACGGGTGAATACAGGAATTAAACATGTCTATTATAGTGTAATGAGGTGTTAACGAGAGAGTGCGCCGTATATGTCGGCCTACGCGTAGTGAAAACTGCAACTAATACTCGTAGCAATAACAGTATAAATTATAGTTCGCTTTCATTACATTAAAGCACTTTTTTCATATGGTGCACTAAGGTATCTCTCTGAGGAGTGTTTTTTTCATTTAAAAAAGTGAATTGCCGCATTGAAATTACATTGTTATTATTATTTTTTTCATTAGATGTATTGTTTGCAATTACATACTCATATAAATATACCTAGAGCATCTATACAGATTGTTTGCCATTCACGATTTGCGGTTTATCTTTAATATTTAATTTTAATACACCATGTAATAACTTCAAAGTTTACAGTCAGGTTATTTGACTTGTGGGCCATCTGTTCCTTATTGAGGAAGTGCAATCGCAGAGGAATGGTGTCAACGCGCGTAAAATTATTTTTATTTGTGTATATATTTTTACTAAAAGGATAGAATGATTTTGTAATTAAAATTAATAATAAAATAATAATAATAATAATAATAATAATAATAAGAAGAAGAAGAAGAAGAAGAAGAAGAAGAAGAAGAAGAAGAAGAAGAAGAAGAAACTATAATCTGTGTTTTAAGAGATGTAGAAATTATACCTCTCAAAGGCAGTACATTGCTGGGATGTGCATAGGAAATTCTTGCATTTCATCTAAGTTTTCTTCCGTAATAACACGGTGGTTTGCAACATGTTCCTTATCGCTGAGAGCTTCTGTTTCGCAACTTTTTAACAAGCTGGAAAACAGTTTTTCTACCTGGAACACGATTGCCAGGATATATTCCTGCGAATCTCCTTGCTACTTCTCTGCAAGAATCCTTTTTCGCATATTTATCATACATTAAATCCGTTCAATACTGCAATTATGTAGTGGTATATCTAACAAAAAACAATTAGCACACATTGAAAGCATTGAATAATTGGCTAACGCACAACCACTCGCTGACAAATCCTTCCTGAAACAACTACCAGTTGCTACCCGTACATGCATTATATGGCCTTGGCAGCTGACTTCTCTCAGTACGCAGCCGCCCTCTGCCCGCCAGTAACTGCATCTGCAATCTATTCTGATATTTCGTATTAAAACTGCAACTTACAAAACTACTCTTGGGTATTTCTTCAGGTTTAAGACAATGTAACCATGACAGTCAGTACTCTTTGCTATTTTGGGACAGAAGCACAGTAAATTTAGAATCAGAGTAAATCGCCCATTTTCTGCCATGTGGTGTAGTTTAAGTTGAACATTTCAGTAAAGCGTAAGTAAATGTCGTTTCCATAAATTTCAGACGCCAACATAGTGGCGCCATCTGTATGATTTATAACCATCAATGGATTAAGTCTAGCCTTTCCAGACTTAACAGCCAATGTTTTTATCTGGTTAGAGGTTTTTCAATACTTCTTCCAATTGGCTTGTACTCTATTGCAGCTTTTGGCAGTCCTTTTTACTTTGCATTCGATCCCTTACTTTATAAAAATGCCATTTCTGCACTTTGTATTTGACTTCTTACTTTACTTGTCGGAATCCATAATTCGTAGCAATACAGTTATGATCGTATACCATTTTATACTTTTCCACATTATTATTTAGATCTCTTTTAGTCGCAGCTTAAACATTTAAAATATAAAACTTAGTGTAATAAATTATATTTTATATAAATTAAGTTATTCATTATTTTCTTACGTTTTTCCTAAAGTTCATACCCCGTATTTATATTAAACTTAAACCTAAATATGTAAGGAAATTAATGGAATTTTCTGGCATGGATTTAAAATTCTCCACCGTCAGTTTGAATTACATTATTTTCCAAACGAAAAAATATATATGCTTGAACATTTACTGAAAAGTAACTCTTTAAATTCCTTGTTTGTCAATGTTGTTCTTTACCAGGTCGCGTATGTTCATGATCTAAAAATGCCTTAAAGTGGTCTTAAAATTATAAACAAACTACAAAAAATAGCCTAAAATATTTTAAAATGTATGAAAAAATAATATATGTTAGCGTGTAGACTTGCTTTATTAAATGTAAGCTACTAACATTTTTAAAAGCTTATGTTTTTCATTCATTGGCAGTAAATAAAAAGGAACTGAAAACTGACACTCTAACAATGTAGTCACTTTATTCTGTTGCTGTAAATTACAGTATGCATATGCAGAATCTGGAGGAAAAAAAATAGCTTTCAACACCGGGACTCACAACCGGAATATTTCTGCGTAGCTGATTTACAGTCCACAAAAGAAACTGTTTTCCTAGATTTGCTATTTGCCTGAAAAAGGACGGAATGTAAAACAATAACTATCCTGAAACGCAATAATAAAAGCCGTCTCTAGTCATCTAACGTTTACATCAGCGGAAATCTGAAACAGTGGTCACGTGATGAGAGGCTCTGGTTGTAAAGTTGTGAACTTAATACGTAAGGCTCAACATCTTTTCCCTACTACTGCACTTATTTCCAGGTTAAGGTATGTCTCATTTAAAAACTGAGATTGCAACAGTACCCCAGAATAGAAAAAATTAATAAAATAAAGTAAGTAATTCGGTACAAGTTCAAAAATGAACTAAAACTGCAATGATTCGCCATAAAGAAATGACAAAAAAACTACTTTAAAAGGTTGTCTCACATCCACAAATGCACCATCGGGAATTATCTTGTACACATTAGCATAACCTGCGACATTTTAGCATTACCTACGAAGTTTTAGATAGAAAATAACATAATCATCAATATCCGGTTCCTGTTCATTAGGAATTGCAATGCATTAAGGGACAGGTGTGCGCGACATTACGCACACCAGAGTTCTTCCTTGTTATCGCATAAGAGGTGTTGACTTTTCGCAAAAGAGCGGTTCGGGCCGTGAACAGTGACAATAGTCCAGGTGAAATGGAGGCAAGCTGACAGACTGCAGACTGGAGGCAAATCCGAAGCAGGAGAAAGACGGGGGTTATCTGTGTTGTCACCATTGTTTGTTGGTCCGCTTCACTGACAACTTGATTCAGCGAAATGGGATACACGAAGAGTTCCAAACTTGCACCGCTGCATGTACAGCATACATGGCCTTCCTAATGCTCGGTGGTTGAAAGGAAAAAGGTAGAGAGAGACAGAAAGAGCAGGCTGTAGGGCACAATGTATAATGGCACGACGAAAAAGGCTTCCGCTCCAAACTCTCCCTTGGACAAAACAGGCTGTCCTGCTCAGTTAATTTATATCCCTGTAAAACCCGTACAGCAAAGAAAGAGGAGGAATAAGAAAAAGAGGAAAACCAGCAGTAGAAGGGGGATGAGAGGGAGAGGAGGGGAACTTTTTCTTGGAATAAAAGGAAAGCTAGAGTTGTAGCAACAAAACTAGACGAAGCACGACCACCGTATTCATATGTAAAAACCTTAACCCATGTGTAACTACTTTCCATAAACATTCCTTCACCCTTATCTCCTTGTTTTCCTCGTAAAAACGTAGATCTGGAGGAAGTGCACAAGTATCTGCAAGAAACAAAAGATAGGGTTCCGCGCATGCCAAAAAAATAAATAAAAAGACAGCTAACTCCTTAATCAACGGAAGGACTGACGACTACTAATACTAATAGATCAGTAAATAAAGAAAGCATACCTACATGCAACACTTCGACGGATAAATTTATTTCAGCTCCTTTGAGTAGTTATTCGCACTTGTATTATTCCTGAGAATTGTACTTTTGTAACATATGTTTCAAGGTAACCCAATAGTGTTCAGGTCCCTTTATTTGCACTGCGGGTGACATGACTACCTAAGGTTATAGATCTTAAAAACAAACATTCTGTAAAACTTGCAAGTAAATACACAGTATATGAGCACGCATAAAACACATTAAAATATTTGAGAATTGATCTTTTAGTTTCTGGCACCTTACTTGTAAGTATTACCACGTGTGAACGTAAACACAGAATAATTAACGCGATATATTTTTTATCTTACACCCACTGCAAGTTCTTCTTTATTAGCAAACCTAAAAATCCGCCGCTATCATTGCTTCACTGTGGATAGTATTTCATTCATTTAACATCTTCTGATTTACTTCTCAGAAAAGATTTATGATCCAGTCTCTCAGTTTCTTTCTTAGAAGGTTTGAAAACAGTTTTCCTATTTCAGCAAATATAAGCATCCGACACTTATGGATTTGCTTTAATATCCATAGTTCCAGGAATTCACAAGCCTGTCCCTTTTCCTCATTCTTGGAGGTTACCTCACACATAGGTAGACGGAAAGTGGTCACCCGATATCTGTTAATGAAAAAGCACTGTTGCCAAGTGTAACAAAATACTGCACACTCTTTCAGTTATTTATTTAACAGTGCTAAAGCGTGGAAGTGTCGTTCTTATCCGCTGTGGTCATGAGGCAAGGAAACTCGCGGTATATCAAAGGGCCCCTACAACAACAACAACAATAATAATAATAATAATAATAATAATAAAAATAATAATAATAACATTAATAATAATAATAACAATAATAATAATAATAATAATAATAATAATAATAATAATAATAATAATTAAAACAGTTGTCAATGGGTAAAGTTCATAGCTTAGAAAACAAGCTATAAAAATTGTTCAAAATGTAAAACCCGTTCAACAAACAATCTCAACTAATTAACCTCTGATGATGCTACTGGTGTAGAAATTGCTACAACTAGGAAAATTTCAAATAGCACTAACCCAGATAGCTGTCGCCTCCTGGATCTGGTGGTTAGCATTACTGACTGCACGCCAAGGGTGGCCGAGGTCGTTAATACACGGACTCGTGAGCGGGAGGTCTGAGATTCCAATTCCGCCAGGACCATCCTCCATAACTGAGATATTTTCCAGGTTGTCCTTAGTCCTCATAAATGACAAATGCCGGGTAGGTACCCGAAACTTAGCCCTGGAACGTTTCCTTCCTAAAAAATTCTTTCCCAATATATCATTTCACCTCATGTTTCATTAGTGTTCACCGTGTGGTTTCTCAGTAGTAAAAACGGGCGTTAAACACTATTAAAAAATGTTGACTGCTGACCGAGAGATCCAGGGGTCGATTTTCAGGCCTGCTTAGGAATTTTTATAAGTTAGGGAAGGTTTGGAACCGGATCCACTCAGCCTCGTGAGTCGGTCCTGGTGGTGTAGTGGTAACCACCATACCTGCCCCCTAAATCCAAGAAAGCGAGCTCAATCCCGGCCAGGATCGATGGTTTTTTGGGCGTGAAAATCCTAAGTATGGCTTCCTTCGGAAGGGAGGTAAAACCGTATATCCCATATGGTAGATTTACGGCATGTAAAAGAACCTCTGCCCTGAAAGACGAGGCCTCTGAGCAAAATGTATCGGCCATTTCACTCCCTGAATTGAATGGGACGTCGATGACCTGAGATGTTGAAGAGCATCTATAAATAAACCAAATCAATAACTCAGCCTCGTGAGAATAATTGGAGCGCTGCCTGATAGAAAGGTGGCGTCCTTAGATCTCAAAAGCCGCGTTATAGGTGACCGGCGGGGTGCCGGCAGACTGATCACATGACCTATCAATGAAGTCGTAAGTAAGACGGAGGTAGAGGTCGCTGCGCCAGGCCATTGCCCGATATCGGGCTGATGCGCCATAGAGGAAAAGACGAGAGCTATCAGACCCCAACAAATAAGTCTGTAAATAGAAATAAATTACCCTTTTATCGTATCCATGACTTGTTGTGTGATACGTTACACGAGTGTTATAAAAATGACATATGACTCTCAATAGAAATGCTGACCCTAATAAAGCATAAAAAGACGAAGTACTGGGCGAAGGGTTTTATTTTGGGAAATAAAACAGTAGGTAGGCTATTTGTTTCGATGTGGTGCTAATATGGCAAGTTAGCAAAGAATTCCGACAAAGCTGAAATCAATAACGGCATTGCTTGATACAAGTTTTTGCAGACAAAGAAGGTAACAATGACGTTTATCATGATGAAATGTGGTATGATATCAACGCTTGGAGAATAAAACATTGGCCGGATGATAAAGAGGATTTTTTAACATTGACATCAGAAAAGTTAGAGAATTGTTGTTATACACAGCGGAGGAAGATCCGGGTTTCTCGGATATTTATACGTGCTTCATAAAAACGACGCTCCTGCATATTATCACGATTCAATAAACGCATAATTTTTTTCAGTGTTTGTTCGAAAACAGAATCTTAAGATAAAAGAGACCTCTGCAATTGTTCTATATAATGCTCCTTGCCATGGCGGAGTTCTAAACTCTAAACACTAAATCTACCACTTGTTGGAGAGAAGATAACATTTTGTATTAAATGCATTGTACAATATTCCAATCCCTAATCCTAGTACTATTGTGCCAGTCATCTTACAAGCAGCCAATGAAAATTTTCCAGCACATGCAAAAAGATTATATGTGCAATTGATGAAAGGCTGCGTTATACAGTAATTTTGTAATAAAGTTACCACCATACCACGGTACTTTAATCCAATAGTGAAAGTAAAGCGTAATTTACCATCTCGAAATCTAAAACAACGATCAATAAGCAAGGTGATAAATGCGATAAAAGATGCGTATGACTGTTTCAGCAGAACAGTAGCGAGACTACATAAAATATATACGCTCTTGGACAAAAGAAGAAAGAAAAAAAGAACAATTGCCACCGATTCGCAAAACATCGGGAGCCAAACGCGGCCTTCAGTTGTGTTCAAGTTATGCCATAGACAAGAAATGCGTGAATTTTATTTGTTAGTTTTTGCAAGTAAAATTAACGTATAATATAGACAATAATTCATATTTTAATGGAGAACATATATATAAAATGTAAAGCATGTGCGGTCAAACACTAAAACGTAAATTAATCATTTTCGTTTTCAAAATAAATATTACATTATTTAAATGTTGTAAAATGAAAAACTAAAGAGACATTTACAAACCGCCTGTATTTCTTGTTCAAACTTTAATCAACTTCCTGTTCATTTAGAAAATAAGAATATTTTACTTTTTTATAGTGAGCCTAAATGCCTTAAAATTCAAGTCATTTTTTTTTTTTTTTTTCAATTTGAAGCTACATTATCGTGTATGTATTGCGAATATTTTACTTGCAAAAATAACAAATTAAATAAGTCACTCATGGAGAGAATTCGAACCCCGATAGTTTTCATTGCTAACTAGACACCTACTTTTTACCGCTGGACTATCAAAGTATATCTGACATGAAGAACTCGATGTTACTGGTAATGAGAAAATGGGGCTAAAGGCTGTAAAATCCATTGATAGAGCGCTGAACTGGACACAACTCAAATATGTATAGATGTAAGCAACTCGGCGACAGATGAATTTAATGAAAATTAGATCTCTTAGGTACTAATATTATTTCTATTTAAAGTAAAGTGTCATCGAGAAGTCCCTCCGCAGCCATTGTCTAGCCCAGATTTCATTACCGAAGTGAATTCGAGGGCAGCACTGACCGTGCACTATGCATATAATTATTGTTTTCAGTTAACCACCAAGGCAAGCACACATTCCAAAATCCAAAGTTTAACTACGGTGGGCGTATTGCCTGCTAAAAAGCGGTTTTGAAGGAAGGAAAGAACGTCATAAACCTGGGAGAAACAACCCTCTCCTCTGCGGTGCACGTCACCCGAGTGCGGAGGAACTTGTCGATAGCCCGTTATAATGTATAGTAATTGACCAATTATGGAAAAAAAAGAGTTAAGTGCTGGAACAATTAAGATTAGTTATGCATTGCTTTTTAATATAAATAAAAGAATATTGTTATTACGTTGGATAAAAGCTCACTAGAAAATGCAAAGTATAACTTCACAGGTATTACCGCAAAGAAGCAAAAAATACTTATACATTTCATTTATGTAATAATAATAATAATGACTATTTCCCTTATGTGATGTCATCTTAAAATCGACCAATGCAGCGAAGCAAAATTTTGTATTTCGACTAATCACACCCGGATATCGCAGTGAAATTATCGAAAAAAAAAGTTTCAAATCCGTTTTATCACGCGAGGTGCATTTGTCTTTTGGTCAGTGTAGCCAACTCTATATCTCTGTTATAAAATGCCTGAGAATGCATCGTTGACCACTTTGCTGTTTCAGTAATTGTAAATTTAATTAAATTAGTATGTATTCACAAAAGGAATTGTTTTTGCGTATTCAGCCAAGCAGTTTGAAATCATTTTATAAATTATGTAACAATATATGTCTAAACAACCATAAATGTTAATAAGCATGTTAAGTATAGTAACCTGTTTTCTCTGTTCTGTTTTTCTCTGTTGGTATTAGTAAATCGAACGGTAGACTTTCATCTATTTCAGTCTCGTGGGTTTTGAACAGGTAGGTATTCACAAACGGATTATTAAATATCAATTTTATTCTTGTTCTATTCGTGAAATAGTCCCAAACCCGTATTTGGCTCTTTTCTATCAGCATTACTGACAATCGACATTCGTTCGTTGGATGGCTTGAAGTTTGAGTATTCATAATACAAATGTACATTTATTACGGAAATTATATTTAAAATTTTATTTTATTCGTGAAATAGTCCTTATAAATACCACTACAGGGTCTGAGTTTTCACTACGTTGATGAATTTATCGGCAATCTCACACTATCGTGTGATATCATTATTTTCCGTTTGATCAGTTTACACTCTTCTGGTACTGCGGTGCACCATACAGAGCAGGGGAGCTATATAATTTAGCCGATAATAATAGCAACAATGACTTTAAATGGTGATGATGATGATGATGATGATAATAATAATAATAATAATAATAATAATAATAATAATAATAGTTTTACTCGAAGCTGAGTTACATTCACTTCAATAACCACGGAAGCAAAAACATGACAGCGTTGTCAAACCGATCGTCAGCATCAACTTGATACTCGAGCATAGAGCTGAAGTATGAACTTTTTTTTTAATAATGTTTAACGTTCGTTTTTACTACTGAGGCATGATCTCCACAGCATTTACCATTTACGAGGACTGAAGCAACGAAAAAAAAAAACCCTCAGTCAGGGAGGACGGTCCTGGTAGGATTCGAAACCCAGACTTCCCCTTCACAAGTCCGCGCCTTAACGACCTCGCCCACCCGTAGCGGTAAGTATGGTCGTAAAAACATATCAACAAGTACATATAACTCAAGTTTATTCCTTTGCTCATGATGGCAACAAATATTTATCTGATCCTTAGTTCAGCTTACTGAAAGGTGATGAGGTTCACGATTGAATTTTTGAAGCATACTTTCTCAATGCTTAAGGAGAAAACCATGACAAGTTGTCGTTTGCAACAGACAAAGCTGAAGACTCTACTGGTAGGAAATTGTCTGGGTTACCTGTGAAATATTTTAATAATCGTCAGTCATTCCTGATTGATGATATGTCTGGTCATATATTGCAACCGGAAGTATGAGAAACAGTCCAAATGAGTATGGAAAGTCATGGCAGTATTTATACGCATAGTGGACATGTCTCCATAATTTTAATAAAGTAATTGTTTGTTGTAAATTAAATTTATATGGTATGTGTACATTTCATTTTAACCTTACTTCAACATGAACACTACCCATTACAAAGTATTTAGCCAAAATCATAAAGTCCTAAAAACATCCATGTTTTTATTATTTTTTTTTTATTTCAAACTATCACTATAGACAGTTGTATATAGAGCAATGAATTGCTGTTGTTATTGGTGGATTGCGTGGTTTGATGTATGCAGAGGTGCAACAGGAGTTTGCTCGAAAATTTCCGAAACAGTTTTCTTTCGAATCTTATATTTTGTATTGAATGTGAGAGAATATCTCACAGATAGTCATAGGTTCATCTCGAATATGGGCCATCATGCCACTGGATTTCAGACTTTTTTGCTTGAGTCAAGTCAAAAGTGCACTGAACGAAAATAACATATTTTTAGAATTTGAAGAACTGTATTCGAGAAGCATTTGCTGCGATTTAAGGTGACCTCTTTTCTGCTGCATTCGAACGCTTTCACATATAGCTATGAGATACACTAAAACGAAGAGGAGAAAAAGAGAGAAGTAACTGAAATGAGATCCTTTAGACAAGTAGAGGAATACAAGTTACTAAGTCATAAATGCAGTAAGGAAATCAGAAATATTATTGTTAAGTCTCTAGTCATGTCAACAGAAAAAGACTACGTAATGAAAAGGTACTACATTGTGTTAATCCCCGACTCTCTGTTATAAATTTTGACAGGAACGATAAATTGGTAGACGATCTTTAAATTAGAGACTAGAGCAAGCAGAAATACCAGAATGTGCACTACAAATAGCACGGCAGGAAACTGCAGAAATAGAAAAGCGCATAAATGTTAATTCTTCCATTGTTCTAAAGAGTGTGTGTTCCTCTATTGCATATCACAGGTACATTTGTTGAGTTCACCAGTTATCTGTTAATCTCCTTTGTAAAGCTGGTAAACCATCTGTCATAGCATACACAGCCATCATAAAGACTTACATCAAAGTTTCGACTGTATTTTTATTTTCGTTGTTCGTTAACGAGCCCGGAAGGTTGAACATATTTGTCAAAACTGAAGCCTAAGTCGCCCTAACAAGGTGAAGAAGAGGGCAGATGCACCCTCTCTGGCGCAGGAGAGTTACCCCTCATATTGTAAGAAACCTATGTAGTTTTAAGAATTCCATCGATAGGAAGCAGTAGCAAGGTACCCGCAGATGTTTTCAGCAGCCTATGTCAGAGCTTGTTGGCTGGTGTTCGATTTCATGTAGTGCTTCTCTCAAACAGTTCTACTGTATTCCCTAGCAAATGCCCACAGCCTGCCTGCCTGCCATGTTCCCCTCTCCAGCTCTTGTAACTTTCAATTAAACGCATTATGTGGCCCATAGAAAGACCTGAATCATTTCAATAGTCACAAAACAATTTACACTTCATTTCCTCAAATGAACCGAACGTATTTATTTAGTGCAAAACCCCAAATAAGGTTCTCATTTTGACAAATAAACAAATAAAAAAATATATACCAGAACTACAGTTTTTAGGTTTGAGTGTTTGAATGTTAACTAAGACCTTAATAAATTCTTAACCGCAACAGCATTATGTTTATTTATTTATTTATTTTCAGTTTCTTAAACTTTATCCTACGGAATTTATTATACCATTTACGGGCTGTCCAAGACGAGGTATTTAAATACCCTATAGTTTATTCCGGACGGATTTAAATTCCAAATTATGTGCGTTTGTACCGTAATCAATTTTTTCTACTCAGAACATTTTTGGAAGTGTCTTTTAGAGCAATGTATATTGATGGTAAAAGTTTTGTGCACATGTTGAAGGTATTCTAAAATTAAAAGTAAACATAAGATACTACAAATGACTGCTGCAAATTATCATTATGGTTATGATTATTATTATGATTATTATTATTATTCCAATTGCAAAAGATTTTTATATCAGTCTGAATTAAAGAATGTTACTCTTCCTTTCAAAATGAAGAGGCAACACAGCATTTTTTTAACATTGCTTAACGCCCGTTTTTAACTACTGAGACACCACAGGCGGTGGACATTGATACATGAGATGAAACTGTGTATTTGGAAATGATTTTTTAAGGAAGGAAACGCTCCAGACCTAAGTTTAGGGTAACTCCCCTGCATTTACCATTTATGAGGACTGAGGAAAACCTGCAAAAACCTCAATCAGGGAGGAAGGTGCTGGTGGGAATCGCATCCGGACCTCCCGTTCACGAGTCCGCGCCTTAACGACCTCGGCCACCCGTGACGGTCACACAGCATTCAGAAGACTAATAGTGATGTGCAGACAAAGATTAAAAAAAAGTTTCCATTCTTTAAAGTACAATGGAACTGTGATGACTAAGAACACGTTTCCGTTTATGTCTTGCGTGGCGATTATTTGGTTACACAAAGGAAGATATTGCTGACAGATATTTTCAAGAATAACACTGCGCATCCACAGAGATGTACTGTTTATCCACCAGCTCGTGGTCCCCGCTGGCAGAGGAGGTGGGGCAAGGTAGGGGTATGTTATGGTTCATTCACTTCTCTGTAATCACTGCGGATGACATTGCATAACTGCATGATGAAAACTCGTAATTTTTTAGTTAACAGCATAAGATGTCTGAGCTGAAGAAAACAAATGGTTTTCACTTTGAGGATTGGAAGATCATTAAGAAATTTGTTGCGATGAAGAAGCTAAAATCAAATCTTCATAAGTTTCCTCAACGCAAATCAGAGCAAGAACAGCTGTTTATATAGGGATTTGTGACACTGCAATAATGAGAACTTGCAAGTAAGTGAAATACCTCAGTGTGAGTGGTGAAAATGCTAAGCTAACTACGCCCGGATAAAAAATAAACAAATCAATCAACCATATTGTAGCAAATATTAATGAGTTTGACAAATTTGTCATTTTTAATATTATATGTTATGTTGTATGTTATTGATAAGGTGTTCCTGTGCTTAATACGTGGTTTCTGTATAGTTTTTTTTTTTTTTTTTTTTTTCCCCCTTCCGAGAGTGAACTTCAGGGTTTAGTTTTCGGGCGAAAAAAATTGCAAAATAAAACAACAATTCTCATGGTAGCCCTCACATTGTGGCCCGGCGACACGATTACTAGGTGAAGGTAAAATATACTCCATGCAGGCAGCGTAAATAGGATTTTAGAAAATGCGCTGCTAATCTACAAGGCTGCGTCAGCTATAGGTGACTGTCATGGTCCAATGAACCAAGGAAACTGTGTAAAGTCGGTTTGAGAAAAATTATCTGCCAAAACGCACCCATTTATTGTGATATTAGCTAATGCGCCAAAGTAGAAAAGCCATCAACGAAATATGCAATGATAGAATACAGAACAAAAAGTGTAAGTGTGACAATGGTATGATTAGCAAGCTTTAGGCCACACAAGGATTCGTTTGCCTTCATACATGTACAGTCTAAATCCCATTAAGTTAGCCTGTACTAAAGTGTAAAGTATGGCTAACCAGAGAGGGGAATATAGTAGGAGATATATCCCTCCTAAAGCTACAAGACGTTACCCCCCATGGCATTTCACTCAAAAAACGGACAAAAACTGATTGGTAAAAGCGGAAAGTGAATTCTGTGAGAAGGATATTGTAGATAATGTGGTTGACAGCATTGTGGTATCCTTAGATGCGGACAAGAGTGACATCCTTCTCTTGTTGTTCCTCTAATGAAAGCGAGTCCTTCAGGTCCCAAGTAACTTATTTCAGATGAGTGTATGCAGAGCATGCAAACTCTGCGGGCTGTTAACCGGACTTCCAGTGACAATTTCTCACGCGTGTGTTGATGTCATCTGGTGGACAGACAGACATAAAGATGTTACAATTGTACAAAAAAAAAAAAAAAAAAAAAAAAAAAAAAGAATTTGATGAATGGCTACTGTCTTTTAATTGAACATACTTATACTGTGATATTCTTTGAAACACGGAAATATGCACCAGAGCACATCACAACGCTCACAGTGAACAAACTTTGCAACGTCAAGAACTTCATTTCAATAGCCAATGTTTTCAATGCTTTGAGTCAAGACGCGAGATATGCCTAGCAGTTTCTAAAGGCCTTTCACGGTGGAATGTTGAAGGGGCTGGATTAAAATCCTCATTCACTTTCCGATTAACAGCTACTGATGCTGTGGACATCCTGAGTTTCAAACACACGCTATTTACATCCACCCTTTTATCAGAATCTGCATTCATGGGCAGTTTGGTCTATTGTTAATTTGTAAGCTCATTAACGCAAAACGTAGGTGAAGTACATATTTGCCTCCTAAATCCAGGATCGAACCCACCCTTAGGAAGGGAAATTAAGACATGTGTCCCATATCGTAGATTTACGGCACGTAAAAAACCTCAAGCCTGAAAGAAGAGGCCTCTGAGCAATATTTATCGTTCGTTTTCCACACCAATAATTTGCGCGAAACAAACCAGTTATGCATCTTACAATGACGAGAACTAAAAAATAACTATGTTTCTAAATGATTATGCTCCGGCAGGTATGCTTTGAAATTTGAGAATCACGTGGAAAATGAATGTTGTAGCCATGATAATCCTACAGGTAAAATGGAACAATTTCCCTTGATCCTCACATGCGAATAAAAGAGCCTCCCGTTCAATGGAGAAACTGCTAGTCCGAGTTAAGGACTTAAGGGCACATGGAATTCTATTTCAAATCTTATGAAATTTAAAGCAACAAAATAGAGAGAGAGAGGGGGGGGGGAATCGCAGCTGAGTTTCACTCAAAATTAGCTATTTTAAGCATTATTTGGAGACACCAAAAATAACTGAAATATAATTTAGTGAATCAAATATTAAACTATTCATGTTTGTATTTGCATCATAGCTGCAGAAAGATGGTTCACATATAACTTGTTTAATTACAAATATATGGTGAAAGGAATCATTTAAAGTGAGATGGTAGGCCGTATTTCAAAAATGTTACCGCCACGGGTGGCAGAGGTCGTTAAGGCGCGCACTTGTGAGCGGGAGGTCTGGGGTTCGAATCCTGCCAGGACCGTCCTCCCTGACTGAGGTATTTTCCAGGTTTTCCTTAGTCCTCATAAATGGCAAATGCCGGGGAGGTACCCTAAACTTAGGCCTGGAACGTTTCCTTCCATAAAAATAAATCCTTACTTAATATATCATTTCATCTCATGTATCACCAGTGTCCATCGCCTGTGGTGCCTCTGTAGCAAAAAACGGGCGTTAAACACCATTCATTCATTTCAAAAATGTTAAAATATGCAAATTTGTGACTTTTTCTGCGGGACTACTAAATGCATTTTAATTAAAGTTACACTCTTTGTTAAGCAGTTTTTATAAAGACTACTGTCCTCAATTAGATTTATATCTCTATTTTCAGGTCATTTGTAAATATTTCCCCAAAGTTCTATCTTTAACAGTTTCTGAGAAAACGGGACAAATGTTTGAAAATGTTCATTTCAGCGAAAATAAGTTTTAAAGTTTTCAAATGTCCATTCTTCGTTGCATGGCTTTTTTTTTTTTTTTTTTTTTTTAATCAGGTTCCATCAAATGCAATGAAAATGTCATTTGCATCTTCAAAGAAGCAGCAGCTTTGATATAGAAGTCTCTGCTACAATGCTACCAACATCCAATACATAATTAGTGTGTCTGAAACATTTTATAGGAAGATTTGGCAAATTCATAATGGCAATGAGTATTTACACTAGCAAGTCTCTTTCCTAAACACCTAAGACCATAAGTTAATCTCACACTTTATTTAAACAAGTCACTATTAGAACACTGTTGTGATGTATAAAATTATTATATGTTTCAATTTATTTGTTTGCATTCTCATACAAAGCTATCTTATAACACACATAAATTACATGACATCTGCTCATCTAGAACAGTTTACAGTATACCTAAATATTTTGCAATATCACAAATGTTATCTTCTGTTTTTGTATTTTATGCATCTTCTTTTTAGAGGTACTTGGAGGAATTTCTTGTGTGAGGGACCTTCTGTTATTCTCCAGATTTTCACCATCGTTTTGTTCAGATAAAGGCACTAGTCTGAAGGGCTGCTTTCTTTTTCATTTCCGTTTTTTAAATGTTCCTTTTGAGTTTGTCATTATGAAATACAATAAGTACTACAGAGAACAGAACAACGAAACTTAGGAGACATTTGCTTTCACAGGCATTAACAAACCCAAACAAATTTTGTTTACAAATTGAAAAATGTGTAAAAACATTCGACTATCGACGTACAAAGTGGGAGATACATCAACATATGAAGAACATATGAAGAAGAAATTCCATTATAAGACACAATAAGCCCTAACTCTATTGCTAAAACAGAACTGGAGATATTTAAATTATGTGAAAATAGTCAATACACTTATAATTGAAGCACAACAATAAAATTTACGGAGAAAAGATCAGATTCTTCAAGTAAGAAAACAAAATTCATTTTTATCACCTTAAGTATGTGATATTATTATTATTATTATTATTATTATTATTATTATTATTATTATTATTATTAACGATTCCTTAGGCATCGCTTGGTTTTCGTTAGGGAGGAAAAACCCTGGTAGTAAGCTCTTGATGTAGAAAATTGTTCGTTACACCTACGCGCTTCTACCGTACTGGAAAATTCTATTCACATATGTAATTTTCTCTAGCTAGAAGCTGTTTTCCCTCAAGTTAGATTATCTGTTTGAGTGCCTATTTCAGTTCAGTGAATATTTATATGCACACATTACAAGCTCGTCCTGAAACTCGACATGATAATATCCTTAAATATAATGTCTCATTAACGGAAGTAGGCAGAGACTTTTCATTGCTACAGTGGAGAGAGCAATATCAAATATACGAGAGGTTGTGTAATGCTCATTCCACGCACTTCGGAAGTGTGAATCAGATAATTAGCATCCATGGTTAGCTTTACTCGATATCAACTGAATGTTTCTCAATCTAGTTCACGCGTAGATTCCATCGTGGTTAAGTCTGGGGGCATTTTCCAGTAGCATCCCTCCAAAAAAATGCACAATTGTTTAGTAAACTTAACATCTATTTATCCTCTGCTCATGTTTGCATTGTTAGCGAGTATGTTCGAAACTTTCAGAAAACTGCGTTTTTCTGTTAAAACTCTAAAGGAAACCAGTTATTTGACGCACTTCAGAGCTAAACTTAAAACAAAAAGCTATAGTTGGAGAATTGGTAAGAAAAGTTGATAGGAAAATGTACAAAATCAGTTGTTGGCTATATGAATGTGATGCTTGGATTAAAGATTGCATCTCATATTTTAACATATTAATGAAAATATTAGTATTAATGAAAAGACAGGTATGAAATGAGAAACATTTCAACAATATTTTCGACCTCATTGTTTTAGGTTCTAAACCCAAGGTTGCGGGTTCGAACCCGGCCAGGATCGATGGATTTTTTCGGGCGTAAAAATCGTAAGTATGATTTCCATCGGAAGGGAAATAAAGCCGTGGGTCCCGTGTGGTACATTTACGGCACGATAAAGAACCTCAAGTCTGAAAAAAGAGGCCTCTGCGCAAAATTTGTCGGCCGTTTCACGCTCTGAATTGAATGGGACGCCTGATGACCTGAGATGTTAAAGAGCGTCCGTAAATAAACAAATTTAAAAAATGGGTTTTAGGTACGTGTAGATTTAAATTTTTCGCAATAAGTGAGTATTATATTCTAATATGAGACAGTTCTCTTGCTCCCTAACCCACAAAGAAACAAATTTGCGTATTGAGTATATTATAGCTCATTAATATTACTTAATATCTCGTATATTGTAAATAGCATGAAGCATAATTTAGTATTAATATTTATTAGACATTGTATATGAATTCAGAAGGGAGAGTAGATGACTAGAGGTTTGATATCAATTGTATAATTATTTTCTATACGTTAAATCATGAATATGTAAGAAAATTCCTAGTAAAGAGCAAGTGTTTGCAGAATATTATGTAACATGGTGCGATTGCTAATTGAGCCTTCGGGGAGAGACAAAATTGTGCACCTGGCAAGGACAGGCTATAACAATAACTCTTTTGAATTTAGAGAAGATACTAATCCCGTAGGGACGGTTGAACATTCCTAGAGACGTTAACGTTGGTGTGGCGAGAATGGATTCCTGTCACTTTACATCGGATGACGAACTCGCCAATCAGAGACCAAATAGTTGAAAAGTTTGTGAGAGCGTATAGGAGAATGCGAACTCACCAATAATATTGGAATGCTTTGAAGGCTCAGTAATCCATGAGTTCTCTTCTGTGAACCCCGTAAGCCCTCAGGACTACGTGGTTATATTTCTCAAATTAGTATAAAAGGGAAAACTTCTTTGCTAAGGCACACTTTAATTGATTGCAAGTCAGCGGTGCAGGTGAGCCCGTTTAGACGAGTGGAGTGCAAGACGAGAGACACGCTATTATAAATTTCAAGTGAGTCAGGCGAGCTCAGAGCTAGATCGCAACGATTTTATAGATTCAGTTCGGGCAGAGTGACGCAGTTCCAAACTTTAGTCGCGTAGCTCACGCAGATACAGGTCACGCTGTCTTTGTAAGCAAATAATAAATCATACATCGGGACCCGTTCTAATAGCAATTTATTCCGGGATCAAGTGCTCGCCCACGCAATGTACGTACATCTTGAACTTCAAGATTCTTACACTAACTACCGCATGCTTCACATTATCAATTAACGTCGGCGGCCAGAGCAGCGCGCCAAGAGGCATCCACATAACCACGGTGAAAATAAAATCGACGATCAATCCAAAGAGTTGTTATTATATGAATTTCTCTCCTTCTCCCCTGAAGCAGCAGAGCCGGGCCTCATAGATTATCGTAGTCTGCAACGTTTGACCGCTTGCAAATATCTTTGGTATATTTGCTTGTTTTCTATTTAATTTTTCGTTGGTTATTTAAAAAATGGCACAGCTCATATCTGATTTCCTGTACGAGCCGCCAGTGCCTATGTACGCATGTTTTATTGCTTTCAATTTCATTACTTAATAAGTTCAATTTGAATTTCTCAGGACGTTACCTTGTTCGGTTTACATGTGTGTTTGCATGAAATTGAGCCCTTCTTTAGGCGTTAAGAGTAGCTTTCACTGCTCCCAAAATGAAAGGGTTACAGACCAATGACTGGTTTCACCAAGCTTCATGGAATATATTCAACTGTTGCGTAATGCAACATGTATTTTAAAGTCAACAAAAGATGCATGTTCTTTGTCAATTACGATAACTTTGTTTTGGGAGCACTCTCCTTCAACTTGAAAACTGAAGTGTTACTGACTGCATTCGTCAAATGTATGTGGTGTGCTCTTGGGTAAATATAACAGTAAAAATGGCAGCACGATACGGAGCATTAGGTGGTTAATTTTTTGACTGCAGAAAATGCAATGTTTTTTAGTCCGCTTTCGAAGCAAAGGTATTAATATATTTAAAAACAAACATACTGAGATGGTAACTTTGAAAGTAAAGGAGGTTTTGTAAAAGAAGTTTTCTTATAATTAATATCTGGTAAAGTAGGCTTAAAATAATTACATTTTTATGAACACTTTAAAAAATAAATAAAAATATGTAGAACAGAAGAATGATCACTTACCAATTACACTGTTGCCTAGGATAAATTAACTACTGGGTGCGCAAGGATTCAATACCTCTTAACTTTACGTATCTGTATACAGAGTGAATCACTTAAAACTACTATCGAGAATATTTACGAAACGAATTTGAGCAAATTTTCAATTTAATTTATTTAATTCATACTAATATTCATAGGTAATACAGACGCTTGTCTTCTCGATCGCTTGTTTGACGGAGCCGTTGGGATCACTTCGATCGATTGATCTGGTATTAGTTTCGCTGTGAAAGCATTTCGTCCAGCACTTGGAATGGCATTCCGTTCCCTCGGTATGCCACAATTCTCTCTTGATCAAATTCAGACATCTGCAGGTATTGCTGATGTATTTTCCAGAGTCATACTTTTTCCTTCTGAGGAAATGTCCATTTAACGGGTCTCTTATGAGGTTTCAATTTAAATGACCAGCGGTGTACATGTATTTTAATGAAAATAGAGCTATGAAATGTATCTAATTTAATTCCTAAATACTACATATTATATGCGCATATTTTAATGAAAATATATCTATGTAATTTTTCGAACGTTATCCTTCAATACCACATATAATATATAACAATCTTTAATAAAAGGACAGCTATGTAATTTATTGAATTGTATTCTTAAATCCACTCAAGTTAATCTACTTAATTCTGGTTTGTATATTATTATATGGTTTCAGAACTTAGGTCCAAACTTAGGTTTTAGTCCAGCAAATGTAAAACATTTGGGTTCATTGTGAGTCATGGGAGACGTTTTGTAAAGTAGTCGCAATTTTTGTGGAAAGAAAATATCAGTAATTTATATTTGATAATTTGATTCATTTTAAAAATATTGAATTCTGTAAAAATAAAATTCGTTGGGATGTAGAAATGCTTTTAATATACGCTTTTGTAAAACTAACAGTGGATTAAGATTACTCTTCGTAATGCCCCCCCCCATGCAATGCCCCCATATTGAACAACTAATTCAGTCAGAGCTAAATAGATTAAGCGAATAATACAGGTAGGCAGATAAGCTGGAAGGACTATGAATTTATATATTGTCTTTTGCAAACTGTTACATATATAGTCAATGTGATTATTCCTTTTTAGGTGTTGGTTCATAATAATCTCTAATTATTTAACAGATGTGCATAAATTTAAAGCGGGGCAAATACATTTATGAAGAGCTGGTCTATAGCTATGAATAATGGTGTCCGCATTGTCCATTGCAGTGATTTTACCTAAGCCTGCGATCGTTGAAGAGAATGGAATTAAAATAGTTTAACTGATGCGCTGTTTTCACAGAATGGCAGTACAAAGAGACATTCACAAATGTGCTGTATACAGATATTCAAACAACGATCAGAAATTATTTTTGTAGTTCGAAGCTCACTTTTTAAGTAGAACAATATCTATTAACTCTAAGGAAATAAAAGTATATATAATTAGAAAGCAATGAACATTTTTGCACTACCCTATCGCAACTGGTTCATAAAATATAGTCAATTAAATATTTGCAGCAAATATTGTGCGCATCACAATATGCATACTTGTGTGTTACTTATACCGTAGACTACTAAGCACATTGGCCGTGTGTTTACGTTTATGTTCTTACGCTTTGTTCAAAATGTTGGCCATTAGCTATAATACAAGCTTCCCGTCTTTTAAGCAAAGATTGCTGCACGTGACGTAACATTTCAGAAGAGATTTCAGTGCAGGCTGCTCCAATAGGCGTTTCATGCTTTTTGGTGTAGTCGATATATAGATATATTTTAGTTTACTTTACAGAACAATTTGGGGAACCGCACTACCACCTTAAAGGTCCCCTTCGGCCTCTTATTGAAACATTCGGTTAAGAGAAGCTGTACTAAGTCTTGCTCTATGAACTGGAACCCATCGTGTTGGTACCACATGTTCCATCTACGGAATGTTCTCTAACGCTGCTTCGTCAATAAATAAGATACTTGACCAATCATGTCTTACCACACATTCTTAAACATTGAATACGGTTCTGAAAATTGTTTTCATGTAGCTCTTGATGGGGAGAGAGACATGATACCGATGGAATTTACGACATAGTACACTTTGTTTGACCGGAACTATACCACCTGACATTATTCTTTTGTTTCGGAAACGTTTTTCAGATCTTAAAACTTACAGTTTTCCTTGATTGATTAAAAAGAGTTGCATATACTCGTCGAGATGGATGATTTTTTTTTAATAATGTTTTACTCCCGTTTTTACTAATAAAGCACCACAGGCGATGGACACCGATGATACATTAGATGAAATGATAAATTGGGAAAGGATTTTTTTTAAAGGAAGGAAGCGTTCCAGGCCTAGAGATGGTTCATGTCTGTCTCCTGTACTAGGATCATGTCAGTTTTTTTTTTTTTCCAATATTTAATAAAAATAATCTTCTATAGCATATTCAGCTCAGCTTACTTCTAAGAGATATCACAAAGTACTGACTACGAAGTCTCAGTGTAATCAGTCTAAAGGGAACAAAGTAAACAATCTTAAGACCGCCACCGGCATTAATATACGGCATATACCCTAATAGTGGAGAAGGTAATACTTTGCTTCAAAGATAAAAATGTACAACCTTTCTTTCTTTATTTACATCAAGTTCATGCAAAAATGCAATTGTAATTCTAATCCTATCTACTTTTATTTACTTTCTGTCAATGTGCATCGTTTCATTTAAAAAAAAAAAACACGTTTTGCTGGATCATTGTAGTCTTGTATGAGCTACGTTTACCACCCCTTCTCTGTAATTTAATTATGTGAAAACAGATATTAATTGCAAACCTTGTTTCGAAAATATTCGTGGAAGCAGTTCTTGGTGATTCATCTTGATCATAAAACAGTAGTTATAGATTTGCCAACTGTCACTTATGGCAATTTGGAAACAACTACGAGCGTAGAATTTAAGTCAAATTTAAGTGAAGATGACAAGTTATTTCTGACGGTACTAAGTGCATTCTAATCACCTCCATAAAGAATGGTTCCCGCTAGTAACTTACTTTTCCGTTCATCAAGTAGATGCCGGGTAAACCTGCAATACTTGAACATTAAAATGGTGTGAATGCTGTTGCACTTCAGATAGTATTGGAAACAAGTGGCTCGAAGTATGTCATGCCAATCGTCTTTAAACTCCATACGTGTTGTCCGCATTTCGCGCATCAGTGTTTACCATACAGCGAGTATCTAGTTATATTTCTACAAGTCCGCCGTTTTAGCTTAGCTGAAGGGGTTTTAAATTATATATTCGTGAAACATTATATTCGCGTTTTGCTTACAGTCAATTTTTAGCCTATTTTAAAATAAATTGTGATCTCCAAACTCGCATACTACGGAACGACAAAATGAACCATGATCCAACTTGCGGTGTTTTGCCTACTGGCGAGAACGGCGCTCTTTGCGGTCTGCAGGTATCGTAGAATGACGCTGACACAATCATACAACAGTTTCCTTAATTGTTTTAAAAGGTTTTACTTATTAGCTTTCTGAAAGGAGATGCTGAAACTAGCCAATGTCGTTGTCCATATATTTCTGGCATCTCTTAAAAATATTCATCACTAGCTGTAGTTCACATTCAGTAATGCTGGCTTTTTCCTGGGGATATTTTGTTTCATTTCTTCCAGAGTGTGCATTTTTTTAATGCACCCAAGAAATTAAAAAGTCGTATGCGGTTAAATCGGGGGACTGAGTGTGTCCAAATCCTTATTAATCACTCAATCATTTTGAAACACACTTTAAATTTCTCTCATTAAAATCTCGCTGTATGAGCTGTGACAGAGCCTTGTTAAAGAGAGGGAGAGAGAGAGGTGAAAACCACACTCCCAGCCGGCTAATTCTCTAAAAAGGGAGTTTATATGGTTTGAATTTTAACATACTATTAGCTCTTTGCACAGAGTCATAAGAAATGCCTGTTTGTTGTGAAAAAGTCTTTTTTTTTATTCTGGAGGGGGATTCTCAAAACGATAACATCTAATGTTTCTTACTCAGGTGAGAACCAGAAGTTGTCTGTTAAATTTCTCAGACTGAACACTACCCATATCCTCAAATTTGTTGTAATATTATGTATTGTTGTACGATATGGAATTTTTACACCCGGGAAATTTTCTTTAAATAAATAACGTTGTGCAGTAGAAAACATATGCTAAGTCATAATTTACTTCGCAATTAAATATGAACAACACACACCATCCGTAATAAGAACTGAGCTCAAACACTACCGGATCCACACTGACAGTCAGAAGTTAGCGTGACGTTGCTCCAGTCAACGGCGGAAAACACGTGTGCACACTCTCAGTGGAAAACAGCCCATATTAGAATGTCTTAGAGTAAGCCAAACTTTTTTTTAAAAATGTAGTTCAAATATAAACTAAAATATTTGTTTAAAATAGTGTTAATAAATATTTTCGTTGTATGCATCTTTCTTTAAAAATATATTGATATAGATACTACTTAAAAGTGTTATTTCTTGCTACCTCTGAAACTGTTTCAGTAATATAATAACACCAGTTTTCCAAAATGTGGAGTAATTATAACATTAAGCAATTTTCTGCTCTTTCATGAACACCTCGTTATTATTTTTGCATTTTTTTAAAGTTCGATATCTCCTCTTTGTGTAGAAGGAGAAAGCAGTTAAAATTACCGGACAAGGAAATATTCCCAGTCGCGCATTTTCAGTCAACAGGGCGCGAACATGCACTCTCCGCTTGTTGCAGACTGTCATAGCAATAAGAGCCAAGCAATTGACTTGCATTTAATATGGCTATCCGACTTAAGTGGCATTGCAGTGCTTTTCAATTTTCTCTTTGTTTGGTTTTTAATATATCTCTACATTTTCAAATGCTTCTACTTTCATTTATATTTGTTTTTAGAAAGTTTTCTTCATTACATCTTAATTTTAAATATTTGATATATTTTCTTTGGTAGGCGTTTTGCTTTTTCTAATATATATCTAGAAATATCTATTTGAATTGTGTTATCTTCGTCACAATACCAACTTTTTCTAGGCAATTCTGCAAGTTCGGTGTTGTAGAAATAAGGCTGATTCATTCTCAAAATTGCATTAAGATATACTTTCTTGATACTTTTTCTATCATAATATCGAATCAATGATGAAAGACTACCTAACTTTTTTGAAGTTTTCTAGTTCACACCTTTCTTCTGTGCTGTCAGTGTCGGGTAAAACATGTTCTGCCTTCCTCTTAACGGTAGGTAATTCCCTTTTATTATTTTCTTTATACGTAGCCGAGTTTTATTATTATTAGTTTCTTTCATTGAGTAACTTACCAAAGGCTGGTAGCCATTTACTACATTCCTTAGTGTATACAATTTATAAAACCTGGGCTTCTGCGTCCGATTAAAACTCAGATGGAATTCGATTTATTACCACAACATTTGGAGTTGTAGTACTAAAATAGAGAATATATTTTAACAGTTGCACTGAAAAACATAGCCGGGTAAACCGCTTTTGAATTTTGCCGAAAACATTTTAGGTATGTCCGAGTCATAAACCTAGTAGGCACTTTAACACGACTTTTCACGCCGGCTGCGTCAGGTGCCAAAGAACAAGAATATGGGGATATAAAGCAGCGCATCTGGTTGTTTATTACCCTGATGTCGTTTGAAGAGAGTGCACCGCATGTTCTTACAGGAATGGTAAAGTAGTTTGGGAGAGGGGGAGGGAACTAATACATTCCCGATAATGTTCCTTCACGTTTCGCTATGAGAAATGGAACAACCACCACAATTGTCAGAAAAAAATAACATGGCTTCGTCCAGACAAGATTCTCGGTAATACCAGAAAGAATTCTTTCGTTGCGAAAATGTATAAAGTGGGTTCTGTGTAATTTCAACGAAATCCTGCAATATCCAGCCGGTGAATAATTTAAGGGTATCCGCAGGTAAAATATGGTAAAAATATGCAAGATAATTATATTTTTGTTCCAAAACAAACTGAAAATGTCCTACTTTCATAGTATATACTATAGTTTTATCACCTTAAGTTTTAGACTCCCTTTGAGAGGTATGAATTTTACATTTTAAAATGCCTGTTTTTTTTTTCAATTAAAATATTCCAAACAAGGCAACTTTAATCAAATGGCTCCAGATTTTAAATGTGTAATCAGATAAGATTAGCAAAATTAAACTGTTGCATTATTTTCAAAACATTTTTACGTTACATTACTCATTAATTTGTTCTATTGTGAAAAATAATGTGAAAAATGCAGGGATATTTTTCTGACACAGCCAGGAAGGTATGAAAAAATATTAAATAAAAATAATTTGTTTTCCTAACATAAAATTAATCTGTTAGCATTTTACTAGCTCAAAATTATAAATTCTGCATCGTGTTGAACTTTTAGTACATTAGCATATGGAAGTAAATAAAAATATTATTTTTTCAAAAAACTATGAAAAATATCAACATGGACATTTGAACGTCTGTATTATACTGGTAAGGCAATCTGTAATAAGTATTTTAATAAAATTCCTTGAAAAATGCAAGTTACAGAAATTTCATCCCTAAGAAAGGAATAGAGCATTATCCACCTGCCGGGATACAAACAGAAAATTTCTTCAACCTAATGCTTAGGGAAAGAATTACTGTGCACAGAAATTGTAAACAAATGGTGTAGAAATATCTCACTGCTAATAACTAGTAGGGCTAAGTTAACATCAGAAGGTTGCAATTTAGAGTCACATCTGGGACACAGGATTGAGATTTCGGGCAGCTGCAGCGTTTCTAACACTAGGTCATAACTATAAAAGTTCATTCTTTATAATCACCTACTCATCTCTTATAAATCTGCATAATGCGCATAGGATGTTCTAGATGATCTGCTGCAATGGAATAAGATAAAATCTCTTTTAATTTACTTTGTTTTTAATCCAAAGTTCGTATAGCAGCCAGTCTGTTTACGCTCATAGCTACAGGCAAATTTGCCTTAGCAGAGCTTTCTTTCTTAATTTTTCTGTCATTATGGAACGTCAAAGAATTTTTCTTTATAATTTTTTACCGTTTAATTCCGAAGTTATGTTAAATGATAGTCTTAATACTCGATTGGTAAATTACGGGTAAGTTTTGCAGCGTTTTTGTCGGCATTTTCAAGCGCAAGCACATTCGTTATTGTTGATATGTGACGTCACCAAAGCAGCCCCTTTGGAAGCATGCACAAGAGAGGAGACGTTTTTCGTTTCTTGAGTAGTGATGGTGAAATAATGCACGGGAAAAAACCTTAATAACCGTGCCATGTCACAAAGCTTTGAGTGTTTGGTGCAGGCATCTGAAGGTCAGATGGTGATGTAGTGATAACCATACCTGCATCCTAAACCCAAATTAGCGGGTAGTTTTTCGGGCGTAAAAATCTTAAGTATGGCTTCCTTCGGAAGGGAAGTAAAGCCGTAGGCTCCATGTCGCATATTTACAGCAAGTAAAAGGACCTCAAACCTGAAAGAAGAAACCTCGGAGCAAAATTTATCAGCCGTTTCACGCTCTGAATTACATGGGACGCTGATGATCTGGGATGTTAAAGAGCGTTCGTTGATAAACCAAATCAAATCAATGTCAGTTGTGTCAAACATGACCCTGAGTGGTGTAACCAGCGGAGTAGGGGAAATCCGCGTGTGATCTACGCGAAGATAGCCGAATGACACGAATGCAGTGTTGATGTAAAATACATATAAAATGTAAGCAAGATCAGTCGATCTATGTTTCGAACTGGAAATATTACTGATGTCAGAAATCCCCATTGTAGTTGAATAATCAGAAGAACAGAGCAATGCACATGTATAACAAAATCAAATATAGTGATTGGCGGTTAGTGACGTAATATGCAAATATGCGAAGCGACTTCCCCTTTCCTCCGCCGCTCCAATACTAGGTAGGAGGAGCAAACACTGGCGATATACTTGGTTCATATTTTGCCAGTGTTATCACTTTCTTCTAAATAATAACACAACTGCCACGAGATATCTCGTAATTCTCCAGCTTTGTCATTTTTACTTTCATACGTCAAGCATTAAGAAAAAAGCAATGAGTATTTTATGTTTCTAATATTATTAAGAATGCCTTAGGCGCCATAATTAATAAATAAAGAATACATGAATAAATTATTTACTCTTATCCCCACACCCAATCATGTTAGCATTATAACATATACTGAAAGACATTACAGCGACGTGACAACGCTGTTTCCCTAAACGAATTCTGATTCACCTCATTCCTCATTCATATCATATTAATGGAACTGGACTGTAATATCTAAGCTCTAGGAAAACAGCTCATCATTACTTATTAGCAGATATTCATCGAAAGATGAAGAGGCAGTAAAAGATTGCAAGTTTACAACTAGTACGGAAAGTTTAAAAGTGGGGCGAAGAACACCTCTCTGGCCCACACCACACTGAGAACACGCCGGACGCTATTGTTGAGGTTGATTGTATTATGCGGGAAAATACAGTAAGTGGCTACAAAACTGAAGATAAGTCTTGGCTTAGCACATCGTATTGCTCAGGTACCAAAAGCGCTGACGCCCGATTTGAATAAAGCCATTAATAAACTGAAGAAGATGGCCTCTTGCAACGGTATGCCGATTCCATTACTTCCAGCCCGAGGATAAGATCCAGCAAGGAAAGGCGATGTTCTTAGTCGCTAAATCAAAGAAATTCCGTACAACTCAATTGGGTAGAAAATTGATGTTCACTCCCTTCAGGGACCATAAAGCCCCAATTATGAGACACTGCATAGCTAACGGAATCACTGCCAACAGCTATGTAGACTATCATCTGTTTGGGAACCACTTGAAACCCAGAATAAAATGTAAACATCTGGTTTACTCAATTCTTCATGCTAATGCGCGACTGCACACCGCACGTTTAGCAGCATATAACATTTGAAGATTTAGAATGCATATTCTCCTTATCTCTGGCCTCATATGATTCTCACGTATTTCCGCTTCTCAAGAAAGCAATAGGCGGGAAGAAGTTTTGGTAGGGACGATGAGATCAAAGAGCGGTGGCGGACATGCATTGAACGTGCTCGAAACTATTCTGTTAAGTGATAATTCAAACCTTTTTGCACATACTGTAAAAATGCAGTGTCATTAATGATACTTTCCCCTTAGGTACGGTTTTTTCGCTATGAGTTAGTCCCCACTCGTTTGCCGCGCTGTGGAGGGGGTAGCAAGCCTGCTTGCTTACTTGTTGACCTTGCTGACTGTCGCAATCGGAGCGTAGATGTTCCCGGTTTGTGTTGTATTGTTGGTTTTTTTTTAATTCGACAGTAAACATAATGTGTGTTATGTCTCGTTTGTGTTTACAACGGCACAGCGTATAATACTACACTAACCACCTTTTCAGAGAATTAACCGATCGAAAGCGTGATAATGATTTTTCAATAGGACTCTGTCACTGCTCATATTGCGAATAATTCCATTAGAGAAATTTACAAAGTTCATCCAAAAAACGGAGTTATTAGTAGGGATTTGTGGCCCCCTCGGTCCGCCGATTTAGCAGCCTGCGGATATTATCTCTGGGGTAAATTAAAAAAAAATGCCGCGTGCGAGACGAACTCACAACCCATTGCAGATGATATTTGTCAGGAAATTGCCCGGATTTCTCAAAATAAACTACAGAGAGTAATGAATTTTTTCCTATAGAGATGCCAAAAATGTATGGAGAATGAATACGGGCATTTCCAATACCTCATTTAATACTTTGGTGAGTAATAAATAGGTTTGTGTATTGCTGTATGGTAGGTTTGTTTCATTGGTTTACCTCCCCCCCCCCCGCTAATCTCCGAGACCCGGCTAGCCTGCTAACTGGCTGCGACGCTCGCCCATAGGCAAAACGCTCCGAAGGAAAACAAAACTGATGGCACTGTATCGAGGCAATTTTTGACTTTGCCTCATATATAAGCAATTAGAGAATCACAAGAAAGAATCGTTTGTTATGTAAAGCACAAGGTAAGAGAATTTCCCAAGTGAATATCAATGGCATCTAATGTTTCTACGGTGAGAATTATTGTTTGTATTCTTACTTTCCCCAATAAATTCCATTTCCCTGAATGAACTAACTAGATTATGATTATTTGACAACTCGGGAAATCTGTTCAAATCGTGTTAGAACTTCTTAAACAATCAGCGCCTATGAATAAAAAATAAATTATCCTTGTGATGGGGAAAACCTATGTTGAGTCATAAAACACTTGGCTATTAATGAGTTTTCTACACAGTAGTCGCCATGACCTTGCCTATCGAACTTTCAGCGAGCATACCTCTATCCACCATTTAAACAAATGCTGTGCGAGCAGAGTATACTTATGTGGTTCACTTAGTAAATAAAAGTAATGTTAAAATATACCACTGAAAGCATGAGTATAGGTGTATATATTAATAGTTATCTGTTCTATTTCAGCTCATTATATTCATTCAGGCTAAAAATGTTTACCAGATGCATTGTTTTAACTATAGACATATGTTTTAAACTCTCATTAAAATTTACAAATAAAGTTATGCAATTATTTTATAGAACAAGGATTTATAATCTTAAATAATCACTATCCTAAAACGGCTTTGAAAGCCGTTGCATATAAATCTGCTTTCTTTCCTTATTATTTCGTGTTGCCGTTTCTCGCCTAGCAGCCCGAAAAAGGGAATAGCGTGGAAGATTGCATGTTTGTGTTGTTGACGTTCCGTATCAATCTCTGTTCACTACTTGACCTGGTTTACAACACCGCTATATGTAGCGTGCACCTCAGTTCTCTCCTGTAAGTTACGACTACTGGAATGGGTTGGACAAAACGGCGTCCCAGTCCTGTTATTCAGAATGAGAAGTACAACGGCATTGGGAGCTATTAGGCCCTAAAACACTCACAGCAAAGAAAGGAAATAAGTAACAAAAGGTCTATGGCTTACTTTCCTGCATTTAAAACACTTATTTGTAACGACCAGTTGCAACATAGTTCTGAAAGGGCTACAAGAATGGATTTGAATAGCATTTAAATTACTATCCGTGCTTACTTTCACTAATAATGGAATTTTATTGGAAACAATTAAAAACAACAATGCCTCATGTAATATAAACTGGGTTAGAAATGAACTACTTTACCCTTTCATAATTTAGCCAACGCACTGCAACCTAAAAAATGAGGCAGGTGTTGCCCCCGTCATTCGCCTTCTATAATGAAACCGTATAAAGTACAATCAAGCCATTGTGCAGGAACCATCCATAACCACGACTAGGCTCCTTAAGAAAATGCTTCAAACTGTAGCTATAGTGTAGCAATTCTGCAAACAAACAAAATGAATAAAAATATGTTTAAAACTTTTATGAGTTTTCAACATTACTTAATCCTTTCATATACTTAACATGAGAAACGTTTGAAACCCGGCAACTAGAACATAAATTTTAAAAATAGAGTGAGTTTGGGTTACGGGCCACCTTGCTGGGTAAGTGTAACAGACACAGTCGGAAAAGAGGAGAAAGAGTTCGCACGCTTGAAGTTTGTATTTATATTTTTAATGAAAGCATTAAATGATACTGCACTTAAAACTGATAAAACACCTGGATTGAAAATATGTCCCTCATCAACAATCATTGCCGGCATCCTCGTAGGATTTCATTGTTTTTCTTCCGTAAGAACAAAACCGTTCGCTTGTCACTGAGAAATGCTGTCTCGCCCAATTTTTATTAGGTTGGCGATTAGTTTCTTTACTTGGAACACGATTCATTGATATTTTCTTGCGGATTGCCTTACCTATTCTCTGCAAGAATCGTATATACAAACCAGAAGACTATGCACGGTGTTCCATAATGGCCGTATCCTCATGTAATTTCATGGCATGCATGCCATATTTGTTTACATCTTGCAAGGGTTTTAGGGATGGACAAAATTGGACATTATGTAAAGTACGCTTCTTTCTTTTTATTTCCCTTCTAGTTTTTTTTTTTTTTTCCCATTGCCGAATAAGCTACTCAACTGAAGCAGGTTTGATAAAGATATATTCTTTTTCTTTTCTAGTTTTACCTATATAAAATATAATTTATTTTAACTGTTAGTGATAAGTAAAGTATTTATACAATTACAGTAAAACAAAGAGAGCCATTTTCAAAGAAAATTTACCTACACGAAGTACCTGTAGCACGCTCTCAGTAGTCAGGTATTGATGAACGTTAGGTTAGCTGCTGTTTTATTCAACGGTTTTGGCGTATGTGACTTGCATATTTCCGAAAATTATACGGCGCATATGGGACACCGTGTGTATATGTAATGACATAACTAACGAGGGACAATCAACACATAATTTACACACACGAACTCAGAACCACTCGTAGATGAAACTTCCTTAAAGCTAACTAGAAGTTGCTACATGCACATGTATTATATTGCTTTGATAATATGCTTCCCCAAGGCGCAGCTTCGCTCTGCCAGAGGGTAACTGAAATATACTTCACTGTATATGAGATTTCTGAAATGTCTACGTAAGCATAGCTGCTCTATTCCGGTTATATATACTGGGTATTGCTTTAGGTAAAATACTTTCATCTAATGCAGGGCGATCTCAAAATTTATCGATCTAACAATGGGAGAACAAGGTTTGATATTCAACTTTAGTTTTATTTTAAGATCAGTAAATTAATTTCATCTATGTTGCTGTGCCATTATCCAGTCTCTGAAGTTTTTTTTTTTTTCTGAAAGGTCTGAAAAATACTCCGCTACAGTAGCAATCGCATCTGGAGTTTAGGAAACACTCTGAAAGGCCAGAAAAAGTTTGAGCTTTGAGAACAGACAAAAGTCTGAGGGAGCCAAATCTGGAGAGTAGGATGGATGCCGCAATAACTCATACTTCCAATTTTCCCATCTCTAACACACTTTTGTGAGCAGGTGCATTGTCTTTTGAAAACAAAATCTTTCTGCAAATGGTTTTTGTTCTTTTCCTCGCGAATTTTTGTCTAGTTCATACAAAAATTGAAACAGAATTTTGGTTTTGTCCTTCTGAAGATAATCAATTGGTAAAACGTATTTAGCGCGCCAAAAGACAAAAGTTTTGTACAAATGGAACAGTTTTTCATTGAGGCTGAATGATGTTTCGACTGCAGTTACGATTCTGGTATCCAGGTGTCATCTGGTTATAAGTCCGTGTCCAATGAATGCTCAGGGCAGCATAAAAATTAAGTAAATATCTTGCCAATTGCATGCCCACCTATGGTTGAAGCCGAAAACTTTAGAAACGCATTTCTCCCTTTTTCGCAAACTTTTATGCCAATTATCTGTTTTTTCTGGACGAATTATGGCGCAAATAATTAATTAATAAGTTATTTATGACCAACAGATTAACTTGAATCCTCCAATTGATAACTAGACAGAATAAGGATGAGTGGAATGGGAAAATTTAGAAGCGATCAGTGAATCATGTCAACCTACAAGGGAGCTTCTTGTGCCTTCTAATTAGAGAGTGAATGAAGAATTGTACGGTACCACTGGTCTCATCTACCAGCTGTCCGCAGACAAACCACAAAGTAGCTCCAGTGAATCCATATCGCTTAAAACACCAGACGGGGGTGTAGAAGTGCCCCACTCTATGGTTTCCCTCAAGATCATGTGAAAAGTGAGTAGGAAGGATGCTAATCAAATGCCAAGTGAAAATGATATAAAAAATCAATTTTAAACTGGATTAAATGCTGGGCTAATATACTATTATCAGTTGAGTTACTCAGGACACAGAAAATTCAATAATACAAACTAAAAATGTGTTGAAACAAGTAACCGAGTTTTTATTTGACAAAACAAGGCAAAGTTCCAAGCTGGTAACTGGGAACAAATGTTTTATAGGTATAGGCAGATTGTAATGCCCATATATCTGCTCAACAAGTTTTGGAAACTAGAAAAAGTACAGACTAAAAAGCGTATTAAATGTACACTCGTCTAGATATTGCAACTATTCATTTAATTCCAAGTTTTGCAACATATTGAAGCGGTTTTTAATGTGGATATTGTTGTTCGATGCACTTGAAAGTCCCACTTCATACCCCGGGTCGTTCAGGTGCCCGGGGTCGACTTTCATGCCTTAGTGGTCACAGGAGGAGGGAGATGGAAGGAGGTGATTCAAATCACACAATATGCTTCATTTAACGCATTCGAGATGTTAATCACACGACAATTTGTTATCGAGACTTGACTTAAATGACGCGCTACATATGTGCTTGAAATTGCATCTGTGGGCCTCTTTTGTCTACTGTCTCTGGTAAAGTGATGCTAGTAATCAGAGCGTGCATTTGCAAAGCTTTTTCCCCTTATATGTGAAATTCAAAACGTCGCCACCTGGTCACAAGAGCTCACAGGGGTCACGGCATAGCACCCACTGATTCCTGAACTTTAAAATATTTAAATACTATTGGTGAGCTCTTCAGCTCCCAAACGCGCTTATTATAAATCCATCACCTCTTTTACTCCTTTTTGGGGAGCTCATGATCATACGATGTAATGACGTATCACCGACACCTGTTCCCTTCTACCTTTTAACGAATTTGGAAGCATCTCCAGAAACTAAAATACAAAGGACTTATTGTTCGGAAACCTGCATGCACTTAGCTTTTGTCACAATAGAGGGACCCATTGCTCTAGTCATTATCAGCAGAAGAGGGCACAAAAGATTACAAAAGGTAGCCTTTTCCCTATTGTCATAGAGTTATATGTCCAAGTAGCCATGAATACATTTTCGTGATGCATGGAAAGTTCCTGGTTGTTAATACAGGCTATATAATATTTAACAATTATTACCAATTAAATTATCTAAATGCTTTCACCCTTGGGCATAATGGGTGTGAGGACCTGTCACAATATGAATAGTGCCGAAGATGAAAATGTGCAACCAGTAAAAATAAACTACGTCTTTCTAGATTCATTAATACATTTAAATATATTTGAATGCTGTTTTTAAATATCGGTAGTAATATACATTTCCTTTTATGCATCAGAGGAAATTATCACGAAAAACATGTTTTAGCGCCTGTCTTAAAAACTCTATACTCACTTTAATAATAATTCCTCTTTGATTACCTCAACATGATGAGCTGATGGTGCCAAGCGATACTGTTATACATCTACACATTACAGTAATAAGCATATTTTCAATTCTAATATCAGTTGCATTTAAGAGGATGTTGTAAGAACGTATAATTTTTATATCCGCCATATTAGATTTCTGACTTTATATATTTTTTTTCTCTGGAAGAACATGAGATAGAAGAACCAAACTTTGCAAACATTTCTGTACACATGCTATTTGTAATTGCTGAGTTTTTTTTTTACCAAAATACTTTTAAATTAAACCTTTTTATAATTTTTTTTTTTCTAATTTTGCACATTTTTAGTTACAAACCGTATTCCAACGTTTTTAATTAAGGCATATGTATAAAAATCCAAGGATTATTTAAATACCGACCTAAGTTTGAAGCAAAATGATCAAGTTTCTCTATTATTAGTAATTTCCAGAAAACGGAACATTTGTATTTAAAGAATGTGAAAACCTAGAAGGTGAAAAAAAAACATTTTAATTTTTTTTTTTAAAAATCCCTCGGTTAAAGATGGAAAAATTATAAATAATATCTATGTACAAAAGTTCCCGTATCGTAGATCACGGCACGCAAAAATGCCTCAAGCCTGAGAGGAGACCTCTGGGCAAAATTTATCAGCCGTTTTACGCAAATTGAATGCGAGAGATGTTAAAATCCGCCTTAAATAAACTTAATAAATAAAATTTCTTAATATGTGCAAAATGTATTTCTTCTATCTTGTGTACTTCCAGAGAAAAAGGAAGACTTTTTCAAATTCAATCGTTTTTATTAACTCGCTTTCTTATCTGTTCGGGTTGAACATTTTAATTAATTTTTCATGCCCTTCTAAATGAAATACAGACTTAAAATTTTGCACATAAGTCAGAAATGGATGATAATACAATATATACGGTAATTATTATGGTTCAATGGTTTCACGGTTCAAAAATATGGTTCCGCAATTTTGAAAGTAAAGCAACGCAACATCAAACACGAAGGTTTTAAAAAATGTAAGATTGAATAATAAGAATACATTTCTGTAGTTTCGTTAATAACGCAATATAAAAATTATAATAATTTTTTTTTAAAATGAGAACAGTTGCTATAATGACTGTTATATTTATCAATATAATAAATAGATTATAGTGTAACTTGATTTATATTTAATTTCAACGTTTTATTTGAATCTAAAATAATTATACTTTTTTGTTATATTTTGATAACAATACAGTCGCCATAGTAACTATTCAAATAAACAACAATATGTCGAACGCGCAAATTCCAAGGAACGCATGGTTCAAGTGCGATCAACTGAGACGATGGAAAAACGTTCTTCTCGACTCGCTAATAAAACGCAACAATATGCTAAATATTTTGATTACAGTACAATCGCAATCGCAACTTTTCAAATAAAAACATCAAATTTAAATCCTCACAATTAAATCTTTACAAATAACATTTAATAAATCTGATTTCTATTACATAAATTCAATTGCACTAGTGTGTATAAATAATTTCAACTGTGTAAATAAGTAGTGAATGAGTATTATATTTAATGTAATATAATATAATGAGTTACATATATTATCAAAGATTTTGATTCCTATATTGAGGATCTGGTACAAATGTATTTAATACTGAAACAAAATTTTACAAAATTAACTTTGTGTTTCTGCATTTTGTTTTTAATTAAACACAATAATTAATCAACTGTTTCGATATATCAATGGAGCAGATATAACAATTTTCTATTTTTGATGTGATCAGAGAAAACAAAATTAACTAAATCCGAAAGTTGCTCAATTTTTGTTCTTATTCAATCGAGATGTCTAATGCTGATTGCAAAATTACGTGTACACAAGACTAAAAAGTAGAAAATAATTTAAATAAAAAAAATTAAAAACAACGTTTTTATTTTCTTAATAAATGAACTAAAAAGTTTAAAATAATTCATCCTAGCCAAATGCAAAGTTATAACACCATACAAATTCATAGTCTCATAAACTTTTTTAGAGAAATTCTTCCAAACGAAAAACGTGGGGCGCGTGCAATAGATAAAACAAATCACTGGTACGGGTTTATAGTTTACATCAATCACACAAAAGGTTCAGACAAACTATTGCTTGCGCCCCAAGTTTTTCGTTTGGAACAACTTTTCTAAAAATGTTTATGACATTGTGAATTTACATGGGGTTATAAATCTGCTAAGATGAATTATTTTATACTTTGTCATTTATAATTTAGAAAATAAAAACGTGGTTTTTAATTTTTTTATTTAAATTATTTTTCATACGATTATCATTGGCCGTAGGCACGGACTAGTGAGCGAGAGATATGGGGTTCATGTCCTGTCAGGACCGTCCTCCCTGATTGAGGTCTTTTACAGGTTTTCCTCGGTCGCCATAAATGGCAAACGCGGGAAGGTACCCTAAACTTAGGCCTGGAACTCTTCCTTCCTTTACAAAAAGTCAAAGCCTATCATGCCTCGGCAGTAAAAAGAGCATTTAAATGCCATTAAATTTGGTTAAGTAGAAAATAAAAGCACTTGAAGCACTTGAAGAGCCCGAATTATCAAGAGGTAGTTTGCTACCAAGGATGGAGGCTTAACATTTCGTCAGTATAATTCCATTCTGATAGATATTTGTTGAAGTCTTTCATCAAACATGCTGGTAAACAATTACTTTGAGCTTATGAAGAGAAAAGCTAAAACTCATCAGGAAGAAAGCTGACAACTTACAAGCTTATGCATAGAGCCCGAAATTGGGGTAAATTGCTTTCTTCTTCTTTTTTTAATTGGAATCGTAGAAGTATCTAAGTAAAATAATATTCGCGAGCAACAAAGCATTATGGAAATGTTTTACTTTCGCTTTATGGGCATTTTTTTATGTTTGATGCCTATTTTTATTTTCTATTTTTTAAAATTATTTTCTTGTTATTGTAATTTCTCTGTTGTAATTTGTATTGTAATGTTTGGAGAGAAGGAGAATAATTCTGTACTTCAGTCTTGCCCTAATGGAAACAACTACAGAAAGAGGGGATGAGGTGAGGGAGACAGCGGGCTGCCAGGACTTGCCAGGATCTATGGGCGGTAACTGTGCAGACGTAGAAGGGGTCCGTAACATGTTTCCAGATGGAACACCAAGACACTAGTGAACGACCCCCCCCCCCAAGTAGTTTCCAGTTCCTCAGAAAGTTTTCTTCCACGCTAGATGCCGGGGCAGATACTTTTACATAGCGCAAGCCACCATCACGCCGCGTAAACCCACCTCGTCCTGGCACTTGCGACCCTGTAACTGAACCAACCAATGGAATGAAATGATATACATTTGGAGAGAGGAAAATTCGTAGAATTGAAGTAGAATAAGGATGGCTGGTCCCGAGGATTTTGAACCCTGGACCTCCTAAATGCGAATCCCAAGCGTTATCGCCTGAGTCACCCTGCTCGGTCCTATTGTTGTTTAGTGCAGGAATAAAAGTAGTTGATTGTTCCAATACAAATGTAAAAAATGTTTTCACGCGGGTTTCATTTTATAAAGAAATTATTCTATGCATAACAATGCGTTCATCCCCTCCCCAGGAAGATCATAAAGATTTTAAATGGGGTATGCAGGTCTCTATAGTCATTAAGAACTGTATTCGTTTATGAGCGGCCGGTCTCAGTTTGCTTTATTGACCTGTAAAAGATAATCGCTGAAGTAACAAGCGGCACGGAACAGATTACGTGGACTGGAGCACCAACAGTGAAGCGATAAGGAACGTCTTTTAGATGCCGCTCGCCCGTAATGAAAACCCCTGCAAATTTTCATTGAGATGCCGATTTACATTATTGGCGTCCTTTCATTATCTGTACAATATTAATAGTAAATATTAAGGAGAAGTGTCAAGTTTTTAGTAAATGTCTTGTATATCTTTGTGATTTTTATTAACAAATAATATTTATGTTTGAAAAATATAAGAAGCGTTATTTAAATTGTTTTTCTTTATTAAAGAAAAATAAGGAGGGACAATTACATACAACTGCAGGTAACTAATAATTGAAAAAGTAATTTTTAAACTTTAATTTTTGTTTCGTTTGAATGGGTTTTTAATTATTAGTTATAATATGATGCCTCTTTACTGTCGATACTTCACATTTTGCTTGTCTTTTTCTTCATTTTAGTGTCCCAATATCTGGACTCTAGTTATCTAATTAGGACGCAATTGTACTTTCTTTCTTGATTATCACTAATACGTTTGCCTTCTTGCTTTATAATAATGGACGATTATTTTAAATGTGTACTGAATACTTATTCATAATGAAAAACTTAATAGTAGTGTCAGTGTTCTGATTGCAAAGTTTTCCTTAACGCCACACCCATTTCCTTTTAGCCTCCACATCCGCCTCCAAATGACAGTTCTCAACATTGTTGCCAAATGTCTACTTGATAGGAGTGAACAGTTTTATTGCAGATACTTGCAAGACCTCAAAATAATAGTTTTTGCTTAAGGTTCAAGTAATCTATACAGCTAAGTTTATTTTCCTTGTAACAAAAGGTATTACAACTTCGAAATACGCCATCCGGATAGGAACGCGAGTAATACTCATAAATTTACACGGCTTAGGTCAATAAGAACAATTTGAATTTAGCACCTACAGATCCAGAAGGATAGGTAGTGAGCTCATCGCTTCAAGTTCCAGCTAGTGAGGTGGTAAGGTATTAAACACTTGGTAATGAAGTGTACAGTAGTTTTGTCCACAGACCTCTATGGAGTTTTTTCACGTGCGCTAAATCTATAACACAGGACCCGCGGTTTTAAGTCTCCCCCGGGGGATTTGCGCTCAAGCTTTTTACATTTACGTTTTGACCTCAGCTGGGATTTAACCCGCGTACCTTGAGATCACCAAGGCATGCATCTTAATTAATATGCGATATGACTGAGAAACAAAATAGCTCTTCCTAGCGTTCAAGAAAATTGTGTCATAATATAGCGTGATGTAGTTAAGACTCTTCTCTTAAAATTAGATCAGAATAATGTATTAATATGTTTAAAATGTTTAACTATCAAGCACGTAACTGCTATAAAACTTTGTGACAACACAGTTTGTTCCACTGTCTATGTTCATTCTCACGTGACAGACAAAAGGCCGAGCAACTGCGCATTGCAGTAAGGTCTGAGGTGAGGTATTAGAGCTCTACTGGGAAGGACAGGCCGCTCTGAGCTGGAGCATTATTAATTATTCATTGCACGGTGGCTCACACATTTTAATTTCATGGTTTCTGATTCCCAGCCCATTGTGTGGCTCTACTGCTGCGGCCATGAGTTGCAGCTTTCACCGCCTTGAAGAATCGCCGGTGAGCGCATTAGACATATCCTGTCCACCTACGTAAAGCTGTATAACTCTGATGTCACAAATATTTTATAGTTATATATTTGGTGGCATTTCACTCCATCGTTTTACTCCAGCAAGAGATAAAGACGAAAATGAAAAGATTTTTCTTTCAGCAGTTTTTATAAATAACTGCATTTATAATTAATATGCATGCGCCAATTTGCTTCATTTGTATGGAAGTGTGTTCTGAAATAATAATATTCATACTCTTTAAAACTCGTTTACCTGCGATTGTGCTTTGTTCCGATGTTTTGACAATATGCTCCTTGAAGCGGTGCTTACGGTATTCATTATCTCTTCAGAATTGCAATTATACTACAGTTGATTGTGCGATTGATTCCAAGGGATTAGGACGGGCGGCGAGTTATTGAAGAAAACACACTCTTTTGTGGCACAGGGTCAACGGTTTATTTTTAATGAATAAATCAATAATTTTGTACATATTTCCAAACAAAGATAATATCTACGAAGTTGGCTTTCCGGTAGACTTCACTATGGTGTGTAACTTATGCTGGCGCAATTTATGATTCTGATAACTTGTGCACGCGGTCGCCGTCGAACGCGGGGTCCACTGGCAGCAAAACCCGGGAATCATTCTTCAGTCTGTCTGAATTAACATATTAATCATGAATAAATACACTAGTCCAGTAGAAAATATATACTGAGCCATAATTCACTTAGCCATTAAATACGAATGAAACACTCCGCTCGTAATACATGAATTGAACTCGATCACTGTCAGGTCCACACTGACAGCCAGAAACTAGGGTAACTTTGTTCCAGTCAACCGCAGAAAACAGGCTCAATATTAAAGCCGGTAAGTTGGTTCATGTTTCATTGGATCGCTTCCTATAATTACATATGTATATATCAGGATTGTCGCAATGAAACTGTGACACTTATAGTAGCATTTTTTGGTTTTGTTTTTGTTTTTGAATGGTGTTTAAACGCCCGTTTTTACCATTAAGGCACCACAGGCGGTGGAGAACACTGACGATACATGAGATGAAATGATAAATTGGAAAAGGACTATGTTTCGGATACCTCCCCGGCATGTGCCATTTATGAGGACTGAGAAAAACCTAGAAAAAACTTGAGTCAGGAAGGACGGTCCTGGTGGAATTCGAACCGCAGACCTCCCGCTCACGAGTCCGCGCCTTAGCGACCTCCGCCACCCCTGGCGGTAGCCGTGTCGTGCTTCAATATATTGAGTTTTATGGTTGCTCGGTTAGACAGGAAGAAGGTGGAATTGTCTAATGGTGTAAAAGTTGGTTTTCATTGCAGAATCACCATTAATTGCTACAGATGTCAACGTGGATTCGTCCACACGTGCTAGCAAACACTTGTTTCGTTTTTTAAGGCTGAAGGTGTTAACGGAGTTTGAATTGTATTGTCCAATGGATAATGTACAGTGCGATCAGTGATGCTTTCCCTCGTGGCGCGGGGGTTTTCCTATCAGCGAGCCCCCACTCGTTTGTCAGGCCGTGGAGGGGGTAGTAAGCCTATTTACTTATTTGTTGACCTTATGACTCTGCCAGTCGCAGCTGTTCCCGGGTGTGTATTATGCTGTTCGTTTCTTAATTCAGAGTATGCATAAAGTGAATTATACCTCGTAGGCACAGCGTGTCTTTATGTACGATTCATATGTGTTTACTTCGTGGCGAAGGAGACACAGTTGATGCTGTTACTTGCGTGAATACCATACAAACACCTTTTTCAGAGAATTAACTGACAGGGAGTGTGATCATTCATTTTTTCAACAGAACTCTGCCACTGCTCACTCTGCGAATAACTCCATGAGAGCAATTCACAATGTATTTCCACAAGATAGATTTATTAGTAGGGAATTATGGCCCCCTCGGTCCCCCAATTTGCCAACTTTTGGGGTAAATTAAAAAATATCGTGTCAAAACGTACACACCTTACAAGAACAAGACAAAATTCTTTAAGAAATTATCCTTCTCAAAAAGACGGGCATTTTCAATATTTCATTTGATAATTTGGTAAGCACCAAGCTTCTTAAATTGGTTTGTATATTGTAATGTCGGTTTGTTTTATTGTTTTACCCTCCCGTTGATCACAGAGACCCGGCTGACCGGCTAACGAGCAGCTCGCTGGCCCACAGGCAAAACACTTCGGGGAAAAACAAAACTGATCGCACGGTATAAGGGAATGAATGTCCGCTAAGTAACAGCAACGTTCGCAAACGATGCTCAGCACCGTGAACCTTTGCAGGTTGACTCTACGAAACATAGAGACGTCTTTGATCAGGATTCACATTCAGCGACACGTTGAGACCTTACTGCCAGACAAGGCGACTGTTTGTATCTGGTATGCAATCTATGCATCTACTACTTCCTTTTATGTCCACAGGAACCAATAAAAACCTACGTCTCACTTTCATTAGAGAAACCCTTATATATTACAAACCTATGCTATTTACGGCGTTCACAGGACGTACTTAAGACAGCGAAACTTGTACAATTCAAATTACTCACATGCGTGTCCGGCCTTAGGAGAAAATTATGTTATATAGCGTTAACCACTGAAAATATCACGCGCTGAGCAAAGTTAAGTGCCTCTGCAAGGATGTATAATAAAAGTAACTGCTATATTGAACCCTTTCAGTGTCTTTGGTCAGCTTATACTTGGTCAAACGTTTGAATATTTTGAATAATTTATCATTGCTACAAAAATAACCATCAAACCTATAAAAATATATACTGATATAATAATAATCATTTGTGCGATTTATAAAATACCGCTGCGACTGATAACTCACCCTTATACAGTAGTTACGCTGAGTAAAATGTTTCTTTAGTAAACCCGAAGCTATCAGTTTCGCTCCCAGTTCACTATTGAGCAGATTAACTAGCACAGACTTCACATTTTTATAGGGCTGTTATTCCTGTTTGCTCATCATAGAAGTCCGGGTTTTATGTAATTAATAATTACATATTAATACAAACTGTACAAACCTGAAAGCTAAAATATTTCCAACAATGTAACTGCCTATTTCGAATCCTATCTTAGTGAGCATCAGCAATGTGTATTAGCCTTTATTCTTATTATTATTCTTATTCTTATTATTATTATTATTATTATTATTATTATTATTATTATTATTATTATTATTTCATTTACTCCTGGCCCCTCATTAAGGCAGGGGTTCCCCAGGGACTCGGACCACTTCTTTTTATGTTGCATCAACGAAGTTGCTAAAGAGATAAAACACTTCAATTACGCTGACGACTTACAAGTCTACTTTTATAGCGCCCCTCTGTAGCAAATGAAGATGTAACCTTCATTCCCTTTGGACACAAAAATTTGGACTAAAACTGAATCCACTTAAATCACAGGCTATTGTCGTGGAACATAAACGTGCACTAAATAAACTCGCCCATCATGATAAACAACAAATTCATTAATTATATCACCACGGCAAAAAAAAAAAAAAAAAAAAAAGAAAGAAAGAAAAAACACTTAGGTGTTACATAGACTCTGATCTAGAATGGCACAACCAGATAATCCATACATGCAGTAAAATATTCTTTTTAATTCGCGCATTAAAGCATGTAGCAACAAATCTACCTCTCATTCTGAAAAATAATCTTACTCAAGTGCTTATTATGCCTCCCTTTGAATATTGTGATGTCTTGTACTGTAATCTGAATACTGAGCAGATCAACAGATTACAACGCGATCATAGTGCATGTGTTTGTTTCGCCTTCAACATTAATAAATTTTATCATATGACACCCCTACGCAATCCTCAGTCTCTCCTAGTGGTGTAGTGGTAACCATATTTTCCCCTAAACCCAAGATAGCGGGCTCAAACCCGGCCAGGATCGATTTTTTTTTCGGGCATAAAATCCTAAGTATGGCTTCTTTCGGAAGGGGAGTGAGTCCCGTGTCGTACATTTACGGCACGAAAAAAACCTCAAACCTGAAAGAAGAGGCCTCAAAACTTGTCGGCCGTTTCACGCCCTAAATTGAATGGGACTCTGATGATTTGAGATATTAAAGAGTGTCCGTATATAAACCAAACTAAAAAAAAAAAAAAAAAAACAACTAAAGCAATCAACTGCCATAGCTACCTCTAAAACAGCGTAGTAGGGCTTTCCATTCCCTTACTCTCCTGTTCAAAATCCTCCTTACCTCCAGCCCTCAGCATCTCGCCTCTCGCTTCATACATCTGTCCCTACTTACGACCCAGAATATGACTTTACTGTCTATCCCTCACCGAACAAATTTCCACTCAATCTCATTTAGTATTCACTTCCCAGAATGTGGAACTCCCTTACTCCTTAAGTCAGGGATTATTGGAAAATAAAAAAAATTAAAATCAGATTAAATTTTCATCTCAACTCTAGGAATCACAATAGTTAGTCTTTCGTTTCTTCTTCTTCTTCTTCTTCTTCTTCTTGTTCTTCTGCTCCTTCTCCTTCCTCTCTCTTGCGCACGAGAAAAAATATTGAAGAACAAGTGCAATTCTAACACTATCTTTAACAACTTTTATAAGATATATTAAAATATGTAATATTTACAGGCTATATATATATATATATATATATATATATATATAACAAGTGACAATCACTCGTCACTTGTCTTCTTGCCATAGAAGGACTCCACGAATCCGAAATATAGCTATCTCAAGTGTTACTTTTTCTTAGTGTTTTACCCTTTTCTACTATTATAATTACTGTTAATTTGTTACATTGTTAATAGTGTTACTTTATTTATATTTTTCTTTTATATTGTGTATATATATCTTTAATTTGGATTTTTCTGTATTTTATATAACTACTATATTGTACTCTGTATTTTGGGTGGATTTGTTCACTTGACAGAGTGGAAGAGAAGACCCCATGGCCTTAACTTTTGCCAGGATAAATAAATTAATGATACAGGAGAAACGGCATATTTACACGATGTACAAGGGTTGAAATGATTCCCATAAATTTTATTTTACATATTTCTAATTACTTAACATAATATTGTATATGTTACACAATTTCACATACGTTGCATTGTTTGTTGTCGGTGCATTAAAAGCAAAATTGCAGGAATTCATTGTCGCCACCTATGTCTGGTTTCAATATATATATATGTGTGTGTGTGTGTGTGCGTGCGTGAAAAATAAATAACACAATGAACAATGTAACTAAAACAACATTAAATAGATAAGCAGAAAAAGACAAACACTAAGAAAGTCACAGGTTTAGTACCGCAATATTTCGAACAGTTCGCGTTCTTCTTAGACAAGAAGGTTATATATATATAATGTGTGAATCACCTATGACAGCTTTTATTTTTTTAAGATATCAATTTGTCATTCTATTTCCAAATTTGGCTATATAACAGTTTGTGCAAACATGAGTTTTCTACAATTTTGTTATGCTCATGTCTCGCTATCAGATGATTTTAAGCTGCTCCTACAACTGTATTAGTAGGACCTATTTCTTTGAATAAACTTATTTACTTTAATATGCAGATTGCCTTGTAAATGATTCTCAAGTTGAGGTTTAATCTTAAGCCCCATAATTTTGCCACAAATGTTACAAAATACCGTTTTAGCATCTGTTGAATATGCTGTGAATACAAATCCATATTTTCAGTTTGGGTGATAATGAGGATGATGCAATTGGTGTTATGGTTATTTGTATTATAAGTACTTCTGTAAGAAAATTTTAACATAAGGTACCTGAATTTTAAACACTACAAAATAATAATAATAATAATAATAATAATAATAATAATAATAATAATAATAATAATAATAATAATAATAATAATAAATTTCACATTCACATGCCATATAAACCAACTATAAAAATCGGCATAATTTATTATATTTAATTCTGAGGTTGTAGCCAAGCCCTGTTAGATTTATTGTTAACTTCAGGAGGAAGGGAATAGTTCTACAAATGCGGGATTAATTAATGATCGCCTTAAAGTGCTATGACCAGGTGATGTTAAAGAAGATGATTTTATTGTTGTAAACATATGTAGCTACCTATAAGTTAAAAACAGGGAAATCATATAAATATTTTATACAACTTAGTGCACTTTTTCTTGCTTGGCGCATGCATTGCAACGAGTAGTAGAAACAAGAGATCAGTTCTCGGAAGTAAATAAATTGATATCGGCGGAAGTTTTTTCCCCATCATATACAATGCTACAAGTAGCACCTACCTGCATAATCCTGCCCGGGGCGCTTATAAGCTGTGAAGACAGTGATGGAGAACATTTCTTCTCATTCTGTGTGTGGAATCATTGTCAGCATTCAATAATTCTAATTTCAGTTTGCTTTATGAAATGAGGGAGTTTACACCCAAATGTCCGTCTCTCTCCGCTACATAACTTTCTGTACATGATGTATGTCTTGAAGAATATACATGACGCAGTGAATATCTCACCATTGACAACACAACTGCCCGACTCGGTCGAAATACCGCTCGCAACTGACTGGAAGAGAGTGACGTTGTGCGTGCCGCCTGTTGGAATCAGCGATTGGAAGGATTAGTTAGGCTGTTCGGCTGATCAAAGTTTCGGGACTTATAAAATACTCACATGGTAATATCTTAAAGTAGGACTTGATTCATCAATTTCAAGCTTGTGCTCTCCACAACAGCTACAACCTTCAAAGTCAAGTTACTTCTTCAGCAAGAAGCGGTTACTCTAAGAAGAATAACCAATACCAGAAGAGATACTAAAAATTGTGAGGTGGTGTAAATTTAATCGTCATCAGAAACAACCACATAAAGGATTAGTCATCTAAGAACTGTTAAATACCATCGATTAAGAGATCTCAGAGATCCTGTTGTAGTTGAACTGTCGATCTAATGTCGCTATTACCCTCAGGTGGTCCCCGTATGTTTTATTTCAATGTTATTCTTGGTCAGTGCGGTTTTGTAATTCAGATAGTAATATTGCAATTCTTTGCTTTCAAGGTACACGTATATATTTCACGTATATATTATACAGCTATCGTCTGTGTAATATTTCAATTTCCTATAGAACGTGCGCAAAAAAAAAAAAATCACTATTTTAACTTCTAAACTTTGACATTAAATGCCTCACTTGTTTTGTTATTTCGCCAGTTTTAAACCTGATTTCTCTCTTGTGAATTTTCTTCCGTGCCTGTAAAGTATAATATGTGTCCATATTGTTTGTTGTTTTCAATGCCGATATTCCAGATCTTTATTTTAAACCTGAATGTAATAAGCGAAGTGGTTCTTCCACTGTTACCTGCAGCAGACCTGAGGCTGGCGAAAGGTGTTGCTGGCAGGACGAGCGATGGAAACCAGTCTGCTTATTTTTATGCTGAATTTCTTAATTACAGAGCTGCGTTCCGTGCCAAGGTGTGTGGTCAACTAACGACAAGTAATGTAGTGTATGAACAGCTATTAATATTTATTAATGTCCCTGTTTTCTGTGTACAATTGGCCGACCTGATAGCAAAAAGTAAATTGTGATTGCAACAACTAGTACAAAGTTCTATGCTATGTAAATTAAGATTTATTGTTATTAAAAGTACGTATTTTGTTGCTGAAAATCCTTTTACATTTTCATTAGGTGTTTTAAACCTACTGTTCATATGCTAGAAACTGTTTACCTGAAATGTTGCGCAGCGCTATTCCAAGAAAATTTAGTACTTACTGATTTTATTATGTTTAAGATAGGGATAGGATCCGGGATGTTCCACATTTTTATTTTTTGTGTGAACCAGACACAGGCGCAATTGCTTGCCGTCCTGCTATAGTACAATCATTTTTAATATAAAATCATTAAGAGAAGCTCAGATTATAGGCGCTCAAATGGCATGTAGGGTTATTCATTATTTTGTAGCTAATAAGATATTATAAAATAATTTTGGTATACACATTTAATGTTTGTTTTCTTTTAGCAATGGATGGTTGGGTGGTTTGGATAGGAGGAGGATACTTTCGGTACTTGAGCCGTGCCCAACAGGAAAATATAATGTGACGTAGACATCGGGCGGCCAGAATCCATGGATAGCGACTACGCGGACGCCGATGGTGTCTCTAACATGTTTCCATATAGAGCAATCCGATACCGGTGAAGTCCCTCTGCGAGTTATACGAGCTCCTCGAAGAGTTCGTTTTCGTTCCAGACGCCGGGGCAGAAAGCGCAAGCCACCGGCACGCCGCGCCAGCCCACATTGCACTGGCACTATGAACCCAACGGAATGAAAAGATATGAAATGGGAGAGCGCAAAATTCGTAGAATGTAAGATTCCATCTCAGCATTTGCCTAAGTGGCCGTGGAAAATCACGAAAAAACCACAAGTTCAGGATGGCTGGCTCAACGGAACTTGCACCCGGAACCTCCCAAGGACGAATCCTAAGTGTTACCGGCTCAGCCATCCGCTTGGTTCTTCCGGCAATACAGAGCTGTTGGGCAAGACTGACTCCACTCCTCAGACTCTCAATGCAGAAAAGAATGGCGGCTGTCGTCGCCCAACTACTACCAATATCAAAACATCAACATTTTCGCAGTATTGCGTTTACAAGATGATATTATTCATCATTAGAAAATGTTTCAAGGTTTTTAATAATCGTACAGACAATATTTCTCATATGTAAACGAAACATAAAATAATATAAACTGGGCTTTCATAAAACCATCCATGTACAAAAAAGGATAACTCAAATACTGCCCATTACCGTTTTCTGCAGTGCAATAGCTGCTGAAATAATTACAACACTAATAATGTATAAATAAGAATAAATTAATTAAGCATTTTTATTAGTGTAACGTGTATTAAAAAAAACTGGTTCCAGTGCAAACTTAATAGATCATTTAACACACATACCTCTATACAGATTTGACTTTTGGTTTTTGTAAAGCCATTCAAATATAAAATTGTTAGTCATTTAGACACAATTACAATTCTCTCTATAAGCAGAACAAACAACTTTAACCACACTGCTACAAAGGAAAATGTAATGCAAAATACAATTTACCTTACATAAGTTGCAGCTAATATCAAGAGCTCTGTTGAATATATATTTTCATTTGTATACGATTTTTCTAATGCAAATTTTATTTTGCTAGCATTCTCTATATCAAAATCATGATCTAGAGGTAAACTTTCCGTGACAACGTTTATAAGCAGAATAAACAACTTTAACCACACTGCTAAAAAGGAAAATGTAATGCAAAATACAATTTACCTTACATAAGTTGCAGCTAATATCAAGAGCTCTGTTGAATATATATTTTGATTTGTATACGATTTTTCTAATGCAAATTTTATTTTGCTAGCATTCTCTATATCAAAATCATGATCTAGAGGTAAACTTTCCTTGACAACGTTTATAAATGAAGTCACTCTTTCAATGGGCCGCGAGATTTCATTATTACAATAATTTAGTAAGGCAATTTCCAAATTATCCAATTTGCTCCTACTGTCACATTTTAATAACTTACTACCACTGCACTCAACGATCGAACTGAACCTCTCCACAGGCAAGCACAACTCTTTTAAAAATATCTAACTTCCAAATTACTGGACTCCTTAAAATTAATCGACATAGATGGGACAGCATCGTGTATGCCTAAACTATTTTAATGAAAAAGACATAGTCTTCCTTGCAATAGTTGTAAATGGGTTTACCGTCTTTTCTTAACCTCCCTTGCAAAGGAGTCGAAACGTGTAATAATATCCTGCTCACAACATTGTTTAAAATCTACTTCATCTCCCTCCAAAACCCACTTCATGCACTCTTTCAGATCTTTCCTTCATTGCTAAGTCTTGCTGTCACATTGAATGATAGATTAGGGGAAGCTGTACTGGGAAAATGAAATCCCTAATTAAAAGTTTTTAAAAGAAATTTTAAAAACCAAACTGCAGTTTTATCATTAATTTTATAATTTGCACTGTGTATACTCTTTATTCACTTATCCATAAATGACTGCTCTTTAGGAAATATAGATTTGGTAGTATGAGGTTAACTACTTTAATTAGAAATACAACGAGCAACATCAAGAGCGACCCACGTTGTACTAAATATTTTCTATTACACAAGTTCTAGGTGTTATTTCACTAAATCAATATTAATTACTAAAAAATAAAATAACTAACTCGCTAGTGTTGATTTACTTCTAATTATAAACCATTGCAATAAACTACTTGACTGAAACGAACCAAATAAACAATCCATTTGCTTAACAGCAGCAAAACGTAACTGAAACGAACCAAATCATGTGCATAATAGCAGCAACATGCTTGAAACTCGATCGCTTCCATTTTGTGTACTATCGATACTGGCATTATGGTCAGAGGATTGGAATTCGTCTTAGATCGAGTTAATGGCCCGCTTGTTCACGGTTGCTTACTAGTGCTATCGCCAAACCAGATAAAGGGAAATAGGGAAAGGGGGAAAGAGAATTCTTTCAGTGGATTTCATCCAACTTTTCTTCCGGAAGAACACGGCGGTTTCCTGTCTTTTGAGATATCTTGATTTTCGTAACATTTTAACAAGTTGGCGAATATTTGATATACTTGAAACACGATTGACGGGATATTTTCTTGCGAATCGCCTTAACACTTCTCTGCAATCTTCACACATAAACATTGTTTTTAAAGAATATATTTATGTAATGGCACAACTAAGGAAGAACAATTAGTACACAATTGGCACACAATGAAAGCACCAAGTAATACACGAACACGCAAGCATTTATTGACAAAGACTCCTCAAACGAACTACAAACTGTTATGTGCACATGCATATACGAACTTAACGACTGGTTTCTCTCAGCACTTAGTCCTTCTCTGTTCTGTGTTATCTCGTCGACAATATCCTTTTAATGCCTTCAATACCACTGCCTACTGGCAATCGGCCCTGCTTTGGAAAATATTCTTTCAGCAGAGACTTGTGTCAAAATAGTTCAGTATCTTTTGCTAATGTAGACAAAGCGCTGCATTTGCTTTGATTTCATCCCCAATAATCGAGTGGATACACGTTTTCAAGACAATGTCCCTACTTCAGTACTTCAGCTGAAATCTTTGTAGAATATGAAGCGGTTTAGTATGGCAGCCATGTTTGGCGCCAAATGTTGAAGCGGTTTGGTATGGGTGTTGTTATCGCCGTTGTATCTATTGTTCACGCTTCAATGACAACAATTTCTAGAATGAAGTCTGCTATTTTGTTGACTCGTACTCACCGGGATTGGGAAAAGGTTTCTATCGTGTAAATAAGCACGCAATGCGACAAAATATTTATTGGTATTTTATTATGTCCAAAATGTTTTGCGTCCTCCGGAGTTTTGCTTACGGCAGACTTAGCTACGCCGATACAAACTTATTTGCCGCGTGTGATACTTATAGATGCATGCCGCGGCATGTGAAATTGAAAACCTAACTTTAATGAGTTGCTACGAACTGCGTTTATCTTTGAACGTGTATATTTTATAACTGTGCTCCTCAGCAACGCTGAACTTGCAACTGCTTCTGTGAACTGCTTACGGCATCTGTCACGGTGTATATTTAGCAACTCGCCCCTTATAAATCTTAAAACTGAGTCGAACCACTTCTGCGAACTGAATGTACCAGTTGAGCAACCTTTCCTTATTTATTAAATTCAAATAAAAAATCGTTGACTAGGAGAGGTCAAAAGGCACCCGCAAGCCTCGTGCCTTGCTTTAAAAATTTGAAACATACATCTATCATTGGCTGATTAAAGTTCACCTGTCGTACGTACCATTCATTGTTGTTTCAAAGTTTTTTTAAATGGCTATCTGTACCCACGGTCGGGGTCGGAGCCCTTTAACGAATTTAAAAATCCTTGAGTTTATTAGCCCTGCAGTAGCTGTCCTTTAAAAAGGGACTGGTTACTTCCTGTGAAGAAGTTTTGTGACCCTTTTGTTGGATTTCCAGGCTGCCACAATAAAACACCAAGGAGCTTTCTCTTTTGTTGACATTCAACTCACGTTTTAGCATTATGCTGTATTATACATATATGATACTTGTTACTAATTATAATACATGAAATATTATGATTGGACTTGCATAAGTATACATTATAATTATATTTCAATTGATGCGGATCGGAGGGACTGTTTCAAATAATACTTTTTACAAACATTTTAAGTAATCATCAGACATTTTAAGGAGTTCTACATCTGGTATTTGGTCTTATTGGTTGTTTTGCTGTGGAAAGTATGTGCGTGTTTCTCCATTTCATTTATGCGTTAAAACATTGAGAAACTTCGAAAATGTTCTAAATTACGTTCATTGTCAAGTGCAACTGTTTTAAACGGGATCCAGTAGAGTGCCTAACTCTAGGTATTCTTTATTTTCTAATGGTAACAACCTATTGAAAACATTAAAATGAAGCACATGTTCAAGTTTCAATAGAGAATGATGTTTGTTACAATTACTATCACTTTCCCGGAGAATAGAGCAGCTGTCACGTTAGAAAGAGAAACAGCTGTACCATAGAATCTGTGGTACGAGGTCAACATTTTGGAGCTTGAAGAAAGATGCATCTGCACAAGATTTCCCGGCGCTCCTGTCATATCATTAATAACTGCAGTAGCACATTCTTTGCTCTAAAAGCCTTCTAAACATGTCATAGGTAGTATTCTACCAAGGTTTAACTTCATAGATATATACGTGCTTCTGTATTTGTGCGTGGTATTCAGGTTTTGCTTTGATTTGCAACTTGGTTTATAGCATCCAACGAAGCGACATTTAGCCTAAATTAATTTTAATTTTTCTACAGAGGACAGACTCCCTTTTACACTTAGATTTTCCTCTTTTTTTCTTTCCGAACACAAATAATATACAATTTCTTCCTTAAAACCTCTGGAAAGTATTAACATACTGAAACACTGAACTGTTTTTATATTCACACAAGTATCAAAAGCAATTTCGCGACTTGTCTTTTACCACACGCTTGCTATCAATTAAATGCGGTTTAAAATGTTAAAATATTTTGAAATAATAATATGCTATGGTACCCAGTGCCTCAGCAGAATCACAACGAACCGTCTGATTTTTATACTGATCTTCCAAACATGCGCTCAAGAATGACACGCTGACGTAATGTTGAAGCCGATCAACACAAAACTACTTCATGTCGGAACAGTGCATTACTAGCGTAAGAACATTTTCCAAAGTATTAAAACTTCTCATTGCAACCATGGCTCTATAACTCTCAAATTGTGGCTTACATGGATCCATTAACATTTGCTTGGAATTATTTATATCGGTTTCTCCTGGGTCAGTTGATGCACAAGGGATTTCTATGAGTTTTTCTGCCCAGAGCCAGCTGACATATTTTGGCAAACTCTATCAGCGAAGATGTGGAATATTCTTCCAAAATATTCTGTACTTCTTCACTTCCTATAGCCCCCACTATTTCGGTTGCTTCATTCCTCGACATCAGCTCTGGGCTTATGTGACTCAGAACTTTCTCAAGAGCTTGTACGACCCAAACAAAGTTCATGTTTAATAATACTAATGGATCGTTGAGACATTCTTGAATACATTTAATTGCAGTAATACTTACCAAATTACGTTTTGTGAATAATGCTCGAAATATTCCCCTCAAATTCTATTTTCATCATAAAGGACCTTACTAGTTACTTTAATTTTATCTTCTGTAATATAAGGTGTGATTTAGTGTTGCTGTACTCTCAGCGATCGCAGGAATCCTGGACAGGGTGCAGAAATCCTAAGTATGACTTCCTTCGGATTTACGGCTGGTACATAACCTCAAGCCTTAAAGAAGAGGTATCTGGCCGCTCGTTTCAGGCCCTGCATTCTAATTCGAATGGGATGCTGGTGACCTGAGATGTTAAAGAGTGTTCGTAAATAAACAAAATAAATAAAGTTGACTCCATTACATGGTCAAAAATGCCAGGGCGGGGAGAGCTGGTGTAGTGTGACGGTATTTTGAGCTTTGGAAAGTTTTCTGTACCGGCGTCTTTTACGGAAATGGACCTACTAAAGGGCTCCAGCTTCTTGGAGGGGTGGTTCCACCAAAGTCGGAGTGTTCTACCTGGAAATATTGTTAGGGACCCTGTCTATGTCCTCCTTCCAGAGGCGTCTCCTATTGAGGGCGTAATTTCCTCCGTTCGTAACACTCCAATCCAATTCAACGCATTGGATTAGCAATTTAACAGTTGAGCAGAGCAGTTCATACGTTAACTCCTGGAATATTGCGGGCGTTGTTTGTCATTATATAGACAACTTTAGAATGAATATTAAACTCTCTCATCATTTACAAAAATTCTGAACTAATGTTAGCGGAAATATTCTGTTCATAAAAGCAAATTTATGAAGCGACAAAGTTTGAAAATTGTAGCTAAATATGTTACCGTCATAAAATATTCGATGACTAAGGGTATCCACAAACCTGTAGTCGTTATATGTTCAACTGCAGGTGTTTACTTTTTGTTACTTCTTTCTCTTCGTGGTACATGACTTCTACAAATATTTTTCTGCTAGAAATATAATACGTCGGATATAGAAGGTGAAAAATTTTCAAGCCTGGTTGTTCTGAATTTAAGTGGACTTTATGAATTGAAACTATATATCAATATTATAGTAATTGGAAAAACAGCCCATAGTCCCATGTACCCCTTCCGGAGAAACTAAAATCAGTTCAGATTTTTTGTTGTTTTTGCAAAGATTAGTTTCATTATTTCGATGCTACGAGTTACTACACTTGTTTAAGAACGTCACATGTAGCATTGCTGCATCATACTATGGTTGCTTAGTTTTGAAGTAATCTCTGTACTTTTGTTGTCATAATGTTGCATTTTTGAAACTGGTTATCAGAAAAAACTAACCACTGAATCAAGTCATATTTTTCTGTTTATGGTCAATCATTTAAATTATGATTAACGTACAAGCTAATGACAGTTTGCAGGAGTGTGCCTAAAATGTTACGTGAACAATATTCTTGCAATGAGCATGAAATAAACCAAACGAAATGTACAGTTCATGTAAAAGAATAATAAATGAATATATTATGATAGCTGGTAGCCGGAATTCCGGAATGATGAAGTTAATAATGTCAAAGAGGCCCTTCATCAAGACTTTTGCTATTAATTTTTTAATCTGTAGATGTCGACCATCTCCATTCAAATAGTTTGCAAGATAGGTGCAATAAAAGACTGAAAATTTACATTACAAACATTCTAAACTCTGCAGCTGCAATGAGTATTCAGAAATAAGTGCGAATAATAATACAAGAACACTATAATACAGTTGTCTCTTGCAAATCATCTTGATCTCTTAGGGTATTCTTTATATTCTAAAAAAATATGACGAATATTACTGCTTTGTTACCAAGAAGCTCGTAAGCGAGCCTCCGTTTGGAAACCGAGAAGCTCTAAGCAATCCGCAAGGTATAACTGTGCATGGAGTATTGCTTGGCGGCAATCCTACTGACTTACTTAGATCTCCTGTAGGTAGTAGTGGGGAGACGCCATCACTGAAACTTGAATTGTTTTAACTCACCATGTTCTTCGTTCAAAGCGAAGGTTCTGTGATTGAGAAACACTTAACGTATATCGGAGTGAACAAAGGCAAGGTTCAGGTAATGGGATACGCTTAAGAGCATTTGAAGACAGTGATGGATCCATTGGGCAGGAGCAGTTTTCCAAATTACAGAAAGACTTTAACGGAAATTAAAAGGATTAATTTCAAAAGTGACGTCCACGGCTCAGTTCAATATTGCTACAAAACTCAAAAGTATGAAGCTTTCAGGAGAGCGAAATTTCAGTTTGAATTTGGTGTATAATTACAAAGATTAACATATTTGTCTATAAATTTATCCTCCAGTATTTCAGTTACCCTTATAAGCGTACAAGAAATATTTTTCTGAATGTAACAAGTTAAAATGAAAAAGAAGAAGAAGAAGAATTAAGTTGTCGACTTGTTGTTCTAATGTCTCTACCTCCTCTTCTATTACAAAACCGGAAATAACTGCAAAAGTGTCACAACTTGCATGAAGTGCAATATTTATCATATTCCTCCTCCCCAGGTTCTCTATCATCAGGTCATTTGCTGTTTCTTCTGTTCTTTTTCTTGGAGACTGTGATAGAAGTTCTAGTGGGAATTAGGAATAATTTTCCTCTTGCATAATGCCATCACTTCATTTTTCTACGTTCCTTTTAAACAGGTAGTTATTTAGACATCTTCTCGTTTAACGTCTGATGTTAATCTCTTGAAATACACCATCTTGGCAAAATACTGTGTATGGATTTTCTCCCCTATTCTCAAACTATGTATTCTGACCAATGAATGTTAGCTTCACTTACATTAATATTAAAGTATTTTTCTGTACCATCACTAAAAAATTTTAAATAAAAGAAATACTTCAAAACGAGTTTATGGTAGAGATCACCAGATTTCTTCGCAAGAAGATCCCCTGTGAGCGTGCTGTTATAAGGCGACTTTTTAAGACAACAATTAAATTAAAATAAAATGTGGTATGTTTCAAAAAATGAGAAGAATGTTGAAACTAAAATCACATATTAATTCTAATTATTTTTTTAAAATAAACTCCCCAAGAATCTGTCTTTTAATTGTAGGCTGCACAAGCTCGAAACTACTTCTGTAGCTGTTCACTTCATGCAACATAAAGATACAAACAACGATTATTCGTTTTTCTTTGTATTTGAAGCCGATTCAGTATTTCCTCATAAAAAAAATCAAAAGGAATTCCAATTAACCCTGGGTTGGAACAAAAGAGACAAGCAAAATTTTCTGTTACAATGCACCACCTTCAGTTACTGCAATTCAGTGCAATACTGTGTTACCTTGAGTTGTAGCAGTACTGTTTATGCATTCAAACATATTTTTTCTCAGTTAAACAATATATTATGTACTCTGAGGTATGTTATTTTAAAACTTAAACAGTATTGAACTGAAAAATACAGAATATAAGGATTATGATATCAATATTACAGAAAAACACATTTTGATTTGTAGCATTATTGAACAAAGTCATGCATATCTTCAAGTATGTTGTGATAAAATGGTTTTTCTTCAGTGCCCAAAATACTTATACGAAAATTATAATGTACTACTGCACTCTAATCATTTGTGAAATAATTTGTGATTTGTTCACATAAAATTATTTTATCAATAACATTTTAATTGTTCACATTTAAGGTTTATGGATTATTGACTTACCAACTTACCAATCTTTCTTCCAACTATCTTCTCTTTTATTAAATTTTACTTTATATACATGTACCACGTGAGTATTCCCAATGCCAGTATCATTTGACCTTTGAAGTGGTGGATATATTAGATAATATTTTGTCTATTCCTCGAACTTTCAACTGAAATAAGTTATACTTTGCTTTTGATGGGCCTATTTCTTCATAGAATTCCAAATTAATGATTGCTTCCTGTTTTCAACCTGAGAAAATTTAAATGATCTTTCTTTGGTTTCTATGTGTACTAAAATGGTCAATAGTATCAATTTATTCAAAATACAATTAAGATTAGCTTCTGCTCTGTTGTAAATTAGTCATTTCAATATGTCATATGAGCCTCAACTCAAACATATTTAACTTCACAGTTTCACGGTTTAGTTAAAAAAAAAAAATACTAAATCTAATTTAGTTGCGGTTTCACTTTCTTTGAATCTGCCATTCTCTTTGCATAGCTAAAGTGAATTAACGATAATCCTTTTTCCCCAACACAAGTTTAAGGTTTACATCATCATGCAGTGTAAACAAACTATTTAGGCGCGACTTTTTAGGCTGTAGTGTGTCATTTAAATGTAGTGTTGGCATTATTGCTTTTTATAGTCGTATACTGCTATTTCACCTTTCTCAACACTGAACTTCACTGAAGCAGTTCTTCACACAATTGCTCAAACATCCTCTTTGTATAAAAAGTATGTCAACATTTCAAAATTGTTCCGATGCAAAAAATACTTTAAGAAAGACGTTCGCAGATGAACATAAGCCCGCGGGAGCAAGGTCAAGCCAATCGCCTACTCCCTCTATAGACAAGTTCCTCTCCCATTTCTATATACTCCCATAATCTTGATCAATAATAGCATGCACACACCATTAATTTTATTTCATGAAGAGCATTAATTTGTGTTATAGCAATTGTTCGAAGTAGTGTGTGCCTGCAAATAATACCATTTTTGATAATTTTTTTTAATTTAATTTGCATTCTCTTGTAATAAACTTGCTCCCGCAATTCTTCTAATTTCTGTCCCGATCTTAATACTTAAGTTGCCTTACGGGAGTTTTTAGTAGAATTTATTTTTTCTTTGTTCTAGTGGTAATATTTCAATAGAAAACACCAAAAGAATTACTTTAATAACACACTGTAATTAATAGCATTTGTGCACCATTAGCGTATAATAACACCAATACTTTATTTATACTTATCTCAAAACTACCAATACTTTATTTATACTTATCTCAAAACTAGAGAGCCGATAAATGTAAAACGTCATATTTAAGACTATTGATTGCAGAGGGCCGTGAAACTAATTTTTATGTATCAGTATTTATAGAGTCCAAAAAATATAATTTCATATTGTTTCATAAAATTATTAATATTTTAAAAAATATTAATATTAATGTACAATTTTAATTTTATTTTATAAAATTATTTTTACTTGTCTTCTATGGTGTTAAACTTTATTTTAAATTCTTCAGTAAATTCAACATTGAATATGTGAAAACCCAAATAATTTAAGTTCTTTCATTTCCAACTCATATATTGAATTCTTGTTATTCATTTTCTGCATTGTTAGCACTTCGTTGCTAGGAGAAGCTGGTCCTTATTTCTTTTACATTATTCCGATCTGCTGATTAATTTCGGAGACAGTGGACCTTGGGCTTCGGTGTTTTTTAAATGTTATGTATAGGAATAAATTAGGTGTAATTTTATTTTGAGTTGGATTTTAATGTGATTTTGCATTATTTAAAAATTACTCAAAACATCTGTCTTTCATTAATACTGTGAGCAAAGTTAATGCCTAGGAATAAATTTAAATTTATAACATAACGGATATTCTGGTAACAGTGGTCACAGAAGCAATCCTACAAGAAAGCTGCAGTACATTCCGATAGGGCTAATCAGTAATACTAGAGGCAGTATACAGACATCCTGCATGCTGAGTTCTGAATATTTTTGGTTTCACACTTAGCGAAATGACTAATATTCTGGCAGATGTTATAATATCATCTTTTAATAAACTCGTAAATAGACAGGTATCACCAACAAAGTGTTTGCATAACTGAAAATGTTTACTTTGACAAGCAAATACTTCATATTACGTTAACTTGACTGTCAAACCCTGGTGCTCCTAAATAGCTCAGTTGGAACGAATGTATTATTGCTGGAAAATCCGTCTGCAATAAAGGTGGTTCGTGTCTTCTCAATGCACATATTTTTTATTATGTTGTAATATTCAAAAATCGTCTTGATTTAAACTAATATTATGCTTAACATTGTCAATGTCGTTTTAAATTACAATTCTTTTTCTTTTTCTTTGTATTTAATTGTTAATTATTGTTTCTTTATTGCTGATAAGCTACAGGTAGGTAATCGTTTAAACGCGATCCTATCCTATCCTATCCCGTCTCTAATTACAAAATCCCGCAATTTTGTCTTTAAGTGATTTTGACCCTGATCCCATAAAATATATTTGTTTTATCAGAGACGTTTACTCAGTTGTGTAACTATGTATTCAGTAGAGCAAATGTTTGTAACTCGGCTGGAAAACCGGAATCAACACTCAGTAAACGAAGAGTTGTACTTTAGTGTGGAGTACCTTGTGCCCCTTAAACCGCTTTTACTCTGAATGTTAAGCCTTCGTTTGCCTAAAAACGTCTATTAATAGTTGGTAAGTGAGGAAAATGGACTTAAAGCGCAAATGCCACTTGAAGGGTAGCCTACCTTTCAGAAAAGGAAGAGGCGGCTATATATCTATAAGCGTATGATTGCATAGGGCTACAATTGTTATGGGATAAATTACTGAGTAAGGGAGTTAGTTTTCATATGGTGAATATTCTTAAAGCATTATACAAGAGAAATACCTTCTGTGTGAAAGCTGGGGAAGGATATATGTACACACACACACACATACTTTAAGCAAAGAAAAAACATTGTTAACATAACAAAACTGAATTCAGACAAATACAAAATAATGAGTACTAATTATCTTAGACTTTTACAGTTACAACAGTTGCTCAAAATGCCCACCATCGACGTCGATACAGTTCTGAGTACGTTGTACTGCTATGTTTGCGAAAGTGTCCTTATCGATTGCAGCACATGTTGTTTCAATTTCTTTCCGAAAAGCTGCCAGTGTAGCTGGTTTTCTACGGCATATAACATCCTTAAGAGTTCCCCATAGGTACAAGTCCAACGGAATTAGATCCGGAGAAAGCGGTGGAAACTCAATCGGACCTCTTCTTCCTATCCAGTGCCTTGGAAGATTGTCATCCAGGTACGCACGTACATCTCGGCGGTAATATGGTGGTGCACCAACCTGTTGGAAGTAAATTTCCTCATTTCTATAGAGTGCATGAATGGCGGGTAAGACGGATGTGCGTATCATGTTCAGGTACACTGGGCCAGTTACTGTTCCTTCAAAAAGAATGGTCCAATTAGACGTCTAAATGACAACCCACACCAAACATTAACTCCAAGTAAATTAACAGCCTCTACAAAAATAATATGTGAGTTGTTTGCACCCAAGTAGACACAGTTATACCGCTTAACAGTTCCGTTCAAATTAAATTGTGCCTCATCGGACTAAACAACTTTCCCTACGAAAGCCTCACCCTCTTGCACCATATTCCGAAACCACTCACAGTACTGCATTCTCCGATCGGGGCATCTTCATTTAATGCATGCAAAAGTCTTGGGATGAAAACTTTCAGTTTTTCTGTTTTAATAATATGAAGTACGTTGTGTTAATCTCAATTTCACTTGCATATTCCTTTATAGATTTCTGCGATGTATGCCCCATACGTTCCAAAACCACAGTCGGGGACGCGGGGCTTGTTGGTGTGCGAGATCTCCCAGATCTGCCCTTGTGAACATCGCAAACGGTCCCATGAGTCTCAAATTTGTCTCAAATGCATGCAATTAATACTCGCGTTGGCGGTTTCTGTTCTGTACATACGTCTCCATTGCATGTGAACTTTAACAACATTCTCGGTTTTCCAGTACTATTTCAAAATTGCTTTCCGCTGTTCAAACGATAATCTTGATAATCTTAACTCCATTTTGTTGTAGCAACGCTATCATAACGTAATATGAGTCACATCTGTTTACAGAAAAGCATACGATAATCTTGGCTTCATTTGTTCATTGTTGATTTACCTGTCACGTGGCAAAGCTATTAATGTATGTGAGTCACAGCTGTTTCCAGAACATCATACTAAACATTATTGCTGTTTTTCGGTCCAACTTTGAAATATATAAAATAGGTATCTACTGTTAAAGTGTGTATACATTTTGGCATCCTTGGCATATATAAACTGTAACGATTTAGAGTTTCATTTAGCTCCAAGGAACAATATAATATATATTATGATGTTACTATTCAGATGTAAAATACTTTAAGAACGTTGAAAAAATGTTTAAAATTCTTATTGAGATGTTTCCTTCAGCAACATAATAAAAGTGAGAAGCAGAAAAGGATAAATTACTGTTTTTTCATTTTTTTTTCAAAATTTTTTATATTTTATGGAGGTGGATTGCATATTTTGTAAAAATTTACTTAATATTTTTCTGCTCTCTACTGATAATCAAAACTGAGTTATAATTTCACGTAAACGGAAATAAGATGAGAGCAAACTGGGACTGACTGTCCACTTGCAGCAATCAGAGTGGGAACTGTCTATATTATGACAAACCGTTGCTTTAACCTTGGCCAGCGCGCGTTCCACTCAACTTCGGACTCAAGTGAAAAATAATTCTGAGTATTACAACGAAAATATAACCAGAAAGTAAAGAATAGAAATTGTAAAATAATTATGATAAAGTAAACAAAAAGTGCAGTAACTTTTATAAGTATAGTTATGGCGTTCAGAACCGTCTTCGTGATCCACTATTCTGCGTGTGGGGTTACTGATACAAAGGACATGGGTTTGGTCAACGGAAGAACTTTCCTATGAATGGCCTGGACGCGATACACCAGCTAGTTGATGACAACTGGGGAGATGTCTGATAGGTAGGAAACGAAAGGCTATGAAGTCGTTACGCTGATTGATCAAGGCCTCAGTGGGATTCTTTGGGACGGCATTGAACACGGCATGTCTTTCCCCTTGGGGAGTATCGTACCGGGATTTAAATTTAAAATATTTACTAAATATTTATGCAAATTTTCGGAAATTTTCATTCCGTACTGCACGACTTTGAAATTTCAATATAGATCACTAAAATCATGCATCTCACAGCAACTTAAATTAATATTTCCAAAATCCCGAAAGGAAGAACTAGTAGTGCTGGTCAACTTTGAGTGCAGCTTTACCAAGTGCCACAGACGTTACCTGAAATTAAACTTTCAAATTTTAAAGTATACTTTTTGTCTTAAAACGTACATTTGTTGAACGCAGGAGTAGCTAGAAAATAAAAGGAACAAACCTAATATCGTTGCGTGTTCAAATCTTATATGGGATATAAAGAATAGTTAAATATCCAGCTACGGTTAAACAGCTGTTTGTATTACACAAGAAATGACCGTTGTTAAGTTCAAGTCAGAGAAAGATAAGGAATACACCGACTTTTCCTGTTTAAATGAGTCCGTACATCTATTATTGTACACTTTGGGCCCGTGCTATGTTTATGAAAGTACATTCAGCAATAGTTTAGATATATAGGAAAGTTGTTTAGATTATTATCGCTATTTAAAATTGACAGAATTTGCGCACTAATACAGAAATATGAAATCAGCCTATGGTCAATGTATAGCACGTTGTTCCAATCTCGCTCCACGGTGTGCTGAGACGACAGGACTTTCACATTCACTTGTTTAAAACTTCCTTGTTTCTTGCTTTTGCTAAATTTTAAACATAAAAAATTAATGCAATGTGATTTTAAGTGTTCTGTTATGCACAAAATTGAATATGAAAGCTGCACTCTAGTGTTTCACTCAGTTTGCCACGCATAATTATCCTCACTCTTCTGTTGTTTCCTGTCAAGAGCAAGTCACATGACAGCAAGAGTTGGTCATTTGTAAAGAGGGGAGAGGAATTAGTCCACAAGAACAGCGCTGATAGAAAGGAGGGATAAATGGAGGGAGAGATTTGGTAATTTTGACCTACCTATTCTGAGTGAAAAGATTATAGCAACATTTCCCTCGTCTTGTAAACTTATTCTTTATCGTCATTGCCAAGTATCGCGAGGTTAATTAATATGGACTTCAAAGTTTCTCGAGTTATATCTCTTCTGAAATAATACTTCTGTAGCAGCATGTTCTGCTGGGCAAAATTCTGGTTACAATGTCCAGCGTTCTGGGCTCCTAATTCTGACACCAAATACACCAAAAACTCTTCCAAATTACTTACTAATTTTGCAAACTTAGCGTTACATATAGTTAACTTATAACATTTGCAAGATAATTGCTGGATGAGAAAGATTTTATTTTAAGTATCATTTAAATTAATTTCTGGACTTCATTGACAGGTGTGCTAAAATTGTACACCTTAAGAAAGTCCAACTCTTGCAGTTATTTAATATGCCTAAGTCCACTTCGATACACCACTCTATTCAAACCTTTCTCTTCGTTAGGCCTTCGGCTAATCGGCTGTAATATGATAGATAAGTTTTAATGGATAATATTGCATTTGTGACACGTGGATTTGGAATATTTCATGTTATTTCACATGAAAGAGGAAAAAAAGAAGCCTTAATCACCCTTTAGCTATAGGGTTAATTCTTTTTTTTTTTCTTCAAACAATTATAATTTTTAATTTTTTTTTTATTTAGGATTAAACATCTTTTTAAATTAAAGGTATTATTAAGTAAAGAGCGCAGAATTCACTGGAAACTTGTTAACTTTGAATCCAGTTTTACCAAGTGCCATCGATGTTACTTGAAATTAAACTTTCAAATCTTAAAGAATACTTTTTTGTCTCAAAATGTACATTTATGATATATTCAGCCCAGCGGACAAATGTGCTTCTTCTTCATTAGAAGCACTGGCTGCTATTTGTTCTTCAGACGTTTAAAAATTCAAAGAGCTATGCAAGACACTCCGTTGATAATCATCCTACATCATCACCTTTTATTATGTTGTTTTTCAAGCGAAGTAAACAAAGAAACAATTACCTTTTTCCAAAACACTTGTTTCTGTATGCATTCTCGACACATAGAAGTTTTACCGTAAATTCTTGGGGTTTGCCAAAAAATGGAGGTAAATGCTGTGGAGCTCTGACAAGAATTCCGAAATTTACCAACAGTCAATGCAACTTTCACTGCTTTCAACGCATAAATTTTGAGCATTTGGTGCGATTTACTTATTGAATTGACAATATTTTATTTGCTTTGAAAAACAAATATATGAAACTGCGTCACGAGCATAATACACACAAAAAAGTGATTTAGCAGGCACACGTAATTTCTTATTTCCATAGTGTAAAACTTGTAAAGGATTCGTTGTACTCATGCAGCTTGTGAGGTCTGCCTTAGATTAGCTCTTTGTTTAATCGTATTTAGTCTACAAGGTCCTTATCCAAATTCGATTATAACACAACACTGAGTTCCAGCTACTAAATAGCGGAATTGAATTCCCAGAAAGTCGGGCGACAAGTTTCAGAGGGAATGAAATGTGGGCATTAATGTCCTTAGCCCTACCACTGCTCATCTGAAATTCTTGAAATAAACGTTTGTTACATTTGTAAAAGAATGGGGTTTGCCTAAAAATATGGGATGAATTCCGGAGGCTTCCTGACGCTTTGCTTGCAGTTATGTCTATAACAAAAAGGTACATTATGCGTAGTCCTTTCTTTGAACACTACTGCCAATAAAGTGATGTTAATGGCGGCTAAACGCACGCCTATACGGCAACAAATTGTACCTCATTGGCTAAGTGCATTCTGCTAAGTGTTTCCTTACATGTTTTAAACGAATCAATTATTGTCGTAGAGAACAACGCTCAAGGGCTGAAACACTACAGTCATTTCAAGAAGTTATAAGAACACCTTAACGCCATAAAAATGACCATTGGAGCACCCGATAAATAGAAATAGGGAGGAGGTGTCGGTAACTAACCCCCACGGAACTCATCGTGGTTTTACAGTAACGGTACATAAATTGTGTTATTTTCTAATCGTTATGACTTACGGGTTTTATACATAAGCCATTAGGCGTCCACTGGAAAAGATTGAAAAGAAAGTATTAAGAATTAGGCATTTTTATTCAGAAAGCTAGGATTTCATTTTCATTTTAAAAAATAGACGGCATTTTAACAGATACTTTTAAAAGAAATAAACATTTTCTACTAAATGTAGCATATAGTTTATTTAATACATCGGTGCAATGTAATAGTGCAATGTAAAAGTCAGCCCCTGTGGTCTAGTGGTAACCACATTTGCCTCGTTGACCCAAAATCGCGGGCTCAATCCCGGCTAGGGTTGATGGTTTTTTCGAACGTAAAAATTCTAAGTATACCTTCAGAAGGGAAGTAAACCTATGGGTCCCGTGCAGTAGATTTACGGTATATAAACGAACCTGAACCCTGAAAGAAGGGGACTCTTTCAGCAAAATTTATCGGCCAATTATATGCCCTGAATTGCATGGGACGCTGATGACCTGAGATGTTAAAGATCGTCTGTAAATAAATCAACTCAATAAAAAGAACTATAAATTGAACAGAAACAAAGGAAGCATGTGTATGAAAACAATAATTCAGATTCTAAAGGGAATGAACTCTTTTTACAATTACAAAATTTTCACTTCTATATCTCAAGAGCATTTGCGAACAAGTAATTTACATGCACACGGACAGTATGCACACATTTACACACCAAAATCATTCTAAGCCAGTACACCTTCCTTTTGTCTATGTCTAAAGTTAAAAAGCCTACACAATACCATATTTAATTACTTCAGTTTATTTCTCTTTTCTCTTACAAATTATTTGGCGATTCCTGCATACCATTGGTTTCAAATTACTCTTATTTTGAGGTGTAATTGCATTACTTAGAAAATACACGTTTCACTTGTTGTTACCAGAAAAACTACAGCTTCAAAAGTATTTTGTTAACTGTGCAGGTCCTAGATGCCAATAAAAAAGTCAACGATATAATGAAAATATACTGCACATAAGCCAAACATATTTAATAAGCTGAAAAAGCGCCAGAAAATTGAGAAGTGAAGGAGAGAAAGAAGTGAAGGAGAGAGAGAGAAAAATTCGTAAATTAGAATGTACTCCAAGAATCACTCAAGAATATCAATTATGTCTAGGTTATAACTATTTTATGTAAATCAAGTCGAGGTTCCTAAGATGTAATAAAGGCATTACTGGCACATATTGTAAAAAGTCAAGTGCGGGAGTTGTTAATATATGACCTGAGAGCAACGGAATTAAATGGCTTGAACTTCCTCGCCAACAGAAGTGAGAATACAACACGAATAAGACTCGGAAAGCAGTGTTTCAAGCAAGGAGCTAAAAAGAAAGTCTGACATATCTTCTGTGTGTGTTTGGAAGGAAAGAAGATTACCCCATGTCACAGGGTGAGTACAAACATCTCGATCATACAGAACAGCGATGGTGAGAAAACTACGAGAGAGTAAAAATGGAACAAAAAGGAATATATCTCTGGGTTTGTAGACAGTTTTTCTTTACCTCTCACCTTCTTTTTCGCGTTAGGAGAACGCTGTGATGCTAAAATTTCGGACATCTGGTTACATATACCTCTTATGATGGACTGCTTGAAGATGGAACGAGAGTCCCTACTGCGAAACATTTTCAGGTTTATTTGCATGGTTAAACACGAGGTACATTCAAAATGTTTCTGCACTCTATAAAGTGTTTAACAAGCAAAACATAATTTTCCTTCGTAAACACCCCTGCTCTGCGATGCAGTTTTCCCGGTACATTAATAACTACGTCGTCACTAAAGAAAACCTTTTCTCTTGTAATCGCTGTTGCGCTTAACACATTATTTTAATACAAAAAGGAGGAAATCAGACGGTAGTAAATCTGGATCGTAGGAAGTTTTCCCACTTAAAAGTTTTGAGGGTTTCCAATGAGCGGGAACATATTTGCAAGCGATGGCACCTCATGACGGCATTTCTGCAATTTCATAGCCATTACTCTTTTGTTTTCGTTGATGAAAATATTCATTTGCTAACAGTTTCTGGAAGGTGTGTTGTTAATCATGATTCGCTGGTGTCGCAATTTGAAGATCCGACTGCAGCAATTGCTTTCTAAGTATTTTTGTGGCCCCCCAAGTTGTTCGGAATAAATTGGACCGAATTGCATCTGTAAGGTCTAAGGAAGACATCTCGGTATATCAGCCTTGCTCAAGAGCTGACTATTTTTTGCCTATCTTCCCAATAGGGGCACCTCCGGTAGGAAGGGATAGACCGGCCGGTCTCGGTAAGTGAGACATGAACGTAGACGGGGTCTTTAACATTGTTTACAGACAGAACACCCCGAACTTTTGAAAAGCACAAGCCACTGTCACGCCGTACAAGCCCACTCGCCAACGAATATAAAATAGGTGAGTGAGTATTTAATGAAAAGGAAAGATCCAGCCCATCTACCAAAGGGAAAACACACACACACACACACACACAAAGTCACACTGACCAGAACAAAGAGATTTGAACCTTAAATAGTTTGATGCCATTGGTGGATTTTGTGGGGATTTCAGTAGTAACATCGTCGAATTTCTCTTGCACTGCAAACTAGCGTCTTTAAATCGTGCGCCTTTTTTACGCGCATTCCTTCCTCCCCCTCCGTTATGCCGCTACGTATGCATGGTATGATCGGCAGGTTGATTGATCATTGGTTGAAAAAATCATATGTTACCGAAATCGGCGTTTCCTGCTCAAACGGCGTGAAAACCTTCTTGACTTCTCTTCCTATAATAGGCAGTAAGAAACGGCAACCTTAGAAGAGGGCTGTAGATTTTTCGACTTCTTAATTCTCAATGGTTCTAAATGGTGTACTTCCAGTAATCCAGATAGAATGTATTTGTAAAATCTTTTGATTCTAAATGGTTTTATTGTATTATTGTTTGCCTCATAGTACATTTTTGTAATTTTCCTAGTCAAGGAATTTATACTGGTAAGCCAAGGCAATAAGTCATAATAAATGGGCACAACATTATATTCTTTAATTTCTTTTAAAACTATACTTGTACCTGTGATTTGGTTTGCCAATAACTAGTTGTTTATTATGTGCCAAAAATGGCAAACGTCGTAGGATTTACCGCTTATAATTAATGATTCAAAGTTTGGATCTCAATGTTTTAATCATGATATAAAGATCTCAATGGAGGATTGCTGTTCTACGTTTACTTTAAGTGTATGTTAAACCACATCTACCATTTTCTAATGATACTAAAAGTAAATTTATCGATAATTTTTTAACATATCATTGTAAGCAAACTGCATTGAAATATTCTTTGCTAAATTTTGTGAATTATTTTTTTCTTCTTATTCTTCTCCCGTTTCATGAGCTTATATTTCTATTGTCATAACCAGCATGTTTTTTATGTTTAAACTTGCCCGACATTTTGTGTCGAATTCAAGTAATTAAATATTTCCCTTGAAGCATAGTAGAATCAGTTTACCATGTATGGATTGACCTGGTTATGCTCAGAATGCCCGCTCCTCTGCTGTGTTCCTTTAAGTCAAATAATAGTTATAAACAATGCGTACTTATTTTACTTAATTTTTAATCCGGGTATTTTTGTAACAAACAATTAAAATGTCCGCAGTCAGAACGGTTTTTTTTTTTTTTTTTTTTTGAGAAAATGTGACATCTAACAGGAACATCCCTTGTTGAGGCGTAGATGCCGCTTGTGGTCCCGTTCATTTTATGTTTACAGTGTTTTATAATCAAAGAATGGAGGCACAGCATTTTCTTTAACTATTCTCATTATGGTAAACATATTTCCATAAGTTTTATTTTTGGATGTGATCAACTTTCATAGGTTTGTGTTCAGAATGCCAGTACCACAATGTGGCAGTTAAAGAGGCATATTTTCGAAAGGTGTCTTAAGTCCCATGAACTTTGTTTTGGAAACCGTTGAAAAGTACAGCTCGAAAGTACCGTCTATAGAGTTGTATTTGTGACAGTGCAGAAAACATCGACAAAGGTGCTACATTTTGCAACGCGGGCATAAATAAATGTTAAGCTATTATACCTAATCACACATTTCGTTCATAAGGCATTGAGTAGCTAAGAGCGTTTTGAATTACCCTCTTATGTCCCGCATTAGCTCATATTTATAGCAGACACACGAAAATTTACTAACATTGATGAACAGATCTGTGATAAGTACTTTCAACTATGAGTTTATGCTACACTATTCAGGTTTTATTTTATATATAATACGGTACTAGTCGTTTGCGTGCGCGGATAAAGGGCCCCGCTGGCTAGGCTAATAAGCACTAACCACAGTACCAGTCAAATGACGCCATCTGCATTGCTTTGCATAGTAACTGGTATATAACTTTTTCACGTGACTGCCAGTAAAACTTCGTCTCGTGCTAAAGCTATCTTTATCCGTAAAGCCATCTTTAAGGTCATGTTATCTAGACTTTGGTCAAAAAATTGCGCTAAGCGTTCTTTTAAATGTGACGTCAAAGCTACCATGCCACTTCTACAAAATTTACCTTGTATCGTTCGCTGCTATAATGTATCACTTTCTTTCCAACGGAATTTTTAAGAGTTGTGAGTAAATGTGTTAATAGCAGTTTCGTGAAATAGGAGTACAAAGGGCAAATTTGAAAATGGCTACATTATAGCGCATTTTGTTTGTAATAAAGTCATATAAATTAAACAAATACCTTGATTTTTTATGAAGAGTGCTAAGCCCATCACCGAAGGTGACCGCTGAAACTTTAAGAGAGGTACTATACAAATAGCAGTAATAAAAGTAAGTAAAAATCTTAAACTAATTCTCACAATGGAAGGGGGAAACAAACTCAATACTTGGTGGCATTGCACGCCAATCTTGCAGAGTAGTGGGAAAACATAACACCAGGCAAACCAAACACCAACATTCAGCTCCATATATACAGTGTCTTGATCGCCCGGAAACAAATGAATGTAAGGAACCAATAGGACCCAACAGGAAGCGAATGTGGTATCTTGTATCAGAAACAACAAGAACCAGAGGCCATTTACCATCTATCAAAGTTTGGTTTGTCTGTTAGACAAGATAGCCCTATTGTATCCCTTAAAGGGCAAAGGCCTCCTAACAAGCAGAGGGAGCTGATTTTTTTCTAATGTGGTGAGCTATCCACGCTAGTTGTTCGTATGCTGTTTAAGTTACTCTGATTTGTTCTTTGGATACTCCATTTCTCACTGCCCTGTTTATTCACTTCAAAAGTTGCTTTTCGAGAGATTTCCCATTTTTCTCTTCCTCTTTGCTACTCTTGACCAATATGGTTCTGCATATTCCTTCATTTTGTCCCTCAAAGCTATTCCTACGATCTTGCGTTGCATTTTTTCTTTGAATATTGTTCCTTTGTTTTACTGCTAGTGACCATGCCTTGCACCCATTGAGTAATACAGGATATACACAGGCTTCGAGTGTCTGGAATCTGATTTTCTTAGTTAGTATTTCATCTAACAGTATAAACTTAAGGGCCGAAAATGCTGTCTACGTGAATGAGATTCTTCTTTTTATTTCTTTTTACATTTTATATTGGAAAAAATATGTTGTCCTAGGTATGTATATTCGCTCAGTTATGTGAGGACTGTTCCATCTATTTTTATCGAGGTTTCAGGTCCGAATGATATTAACTGTGCCTTCGATTTGTTTAGTGAGAAAGCTGCATTTTTGCTAAAAATTGTTCCAGCATAGTTTGTAGTGAGCTCTGTGTTTTGGCGAATAGGAGCACATCTTCGGCAAGTCTTAAATTTGTTAGTCGACTGCCGTTTATGTTGATTCTGAAATTGGTGTGCCAGTTCATTTTCCTGAATATACGTTTCGTTACACGGGTGAAGTGTGTGGGAGAGATTGGATAGCATTGGTACACTCCTCTTTCTAGTCGGAATGGTTGTCCTTCTTCTTCTGTTTTTACCTTCCCGAAACTTTAACTGTAGATTTTGGGTAGGATATGAATGTACTATGCCTTTATTTCCTATGCTGCCAGGGCTTGTAGTATGCTCGTATGTTGGAGCGAAGGCCTTGCTATAATCAATAGAAGCGAGATATAGTGTCAGATGGAATTCCTCCGCTTTCTCTATTAGCTGGTTTATAGTTTGGAGGTGGTCTATGTTGCTAAATCTAGTACGGAAACCCGCTTGTTCTGGTGGTTGATTTTCACCTGTGCGTAAATACCAACTGTTGAGGAGCATACTGCACGAACCAGGACTACTTACTGAAGATGATATCCTCCTTTGCTGAGCAGTCAGCCGCCTCGGCAGACTACACGTTCCTATAATTTTACGTATATAAATAATTGTTGATTAAATTTATTCGGAGTTTACTGCTACGCTGTTTAAATGGATGATGTATTTATTATTAGTTAGCGCACCTTACTATAAAGGGATGGAGGAAGGATGCCGTTTTGACAGTACCGTCTGTGCAACCTAGCAAGTGGTTAATAATTAATACGATTGCATTTTGTAAAAGAGAAGCAATACAAGGTTAGATGAAATTGATTAAATAAATTGAAATCTGATATACTCGTATACATGTAATACAATTCCCTTTAACAAACTTTTATTTGCTAGCAATCAGGTGGTATAGTAAGACTTTGAAGATGTTTTTTACAAAAAGCAGCCTATTGCCCAACTTACACTGCAAAATAATTAAGTCTCTATATATCCACTAATTAAACTAAAGTGCTCGAGGTTGTAAGCTCAGATGATATAAGAACAAAAATAATAACTTAAGTTAAAAGTCTAGTTATTTAGCAAATTATATATATGAGGTTGAGGTTTAAAAGTTTCTAAAGACAATTTATGCATTTTAAATATTTTAATAAACAGCAGCGGCCAAAATCAGAACTATTAAGACCTTTAGTCATCTATAGTCTCTTTGACCACAGAACAAATAATCGAATGTATAAGGAAATGCTACTACCTAGCATATAGGAAATAGATGACTACAGAAACAAACGGTACACCTGTACTCAAAAATGCCACAAAACAGTATTCCGTAAAAAATAATATGTTACATAGGAAAAACCATTGTGGGAAGATTTAAGAAAAAGTCTTCCTTAAGATCGAATAAATGAAAAGGTTCAATCCTCGTTGTGTTATTATTGGTTTTAACTTTCAATACTATTTCCCCATATCAATTAGGGAAATACCCTGAGGTCGGATATGAAAACGAAACTTCTGAGGGGGCTCGAATTCCTGGAGTGCGGGGCTCCACTGGCTTCGGCGTGTTTTATCTGGAAACACATGTTAGGGACCCGTGAATCCTGGCCACTCTGTGTTTCCTTCGCCTCATTTCTACCTCCCGGAGGTACAAACGACTAGCCGAGAGCGGGGGTTGAAGTACGGAAGTTTTCTCCTAAGCCTCAAACAATCCAATCCACCTCTTAAACTATCTTGTGATTTGTAGTCAATGTGGATCAACTTAAAATTAGAAAGTGTCAGAAGTTCGTTTTATATACATCAGAAGTGGTAAATGCCTTGTGCAGTTTGGCAAGGTCCAGTCAGCCGGCGCGGCGGCATAAACATTAAGGAGCTTAGCGTTAATTACGTCCAAAAAATTTACGGAACGCGTTACCAACTGGTTGCATACCACTGGGATGTATCAAAGAAAAACCGGCAAGTAGGATGCCGTCTCAGAGTGTTATTTACAAGCGCGTGCGCAGAGAAATATGTTGGAACGTATGCGAGTGCCTTCCTACAGGCTATGAACTGAAGAAGTATGTAGAAAAAATTCTGATTAAGATTATACAACAGGGGACATGTATTATATTGCATCTAATGCTTTAAATGATTACTTTAATTGCAGTTTTCAATGTATTTTGTCAAACTCAGTGCTTAGTACTGACAGTATATGAACTTAGAATATAGCACAATCAAATTCTATACTTTTTTATTTCGCCATTTCCTAAAGATTTAATTTTCACATTTTAGATAAAGTGTCCTTGCAATAATTCATCCATCTTTCTCCCTTCCCTTTTCTCTCAACTGGCTGCATCGAACTAAATTATCCTTACAAACAAAATTAAGCCTTAAAGATACTTGGTACAGATTTTGGGTCAAAATTCGATTTTTGTTTCATGCATAATATGAAACTACCTACACGATTCGCAGATTATGCACAAATATATGAGGAGCATTTAAATTGCAGTTTAAATATGGCTGTCATGTTATTATACAACATTCATTCATATCTCATTTTATCATTTACCGTTACTGGAATTTTCATAAATTTAGGTGCATTTTTCTTTAGAAAATTGCAATGTAAGATAGAGTTATGAAAGTTTTTTTGGAACAAATTAAACATGGGATGTGAAATGTGCATAAAATGATACCTAATGGAAATGTTTTTAAAAAATTAGATATTGCATTAAATTATATATTGTTTCGCCACCATTATTAAGTAGCATATTTGCAAACTGATTACAAAATTTGTGGAAAACTAAGTTTAATTGTTTGTGAGAAAATTGTTCCTAAAGCAGCAAAAGTGTTAATTTTTTTTATAAAAATAGTTATAAAATGATATCAATAACGTTAGCAAAAGTTTAAAAACAGATTCTAATTAAAATAATTACTTAATAAGGGTAAACTTTTCATTTGGTTAGAGATTAATTAGAAAACCTAGCTCTTGTATTCTGTTAAGGTACGACATGAAAATTGCCATTGTGTGTCTCTACCAACAGCCCTTATCTTCAAAGGCCGAAAGGCGAACAAGAAGCATGAAAAGTCAAAAGTAATAATTTTTCGCCATTAAGGCGAAAAATAGGCTTTGGGCATTAATATTTTATTTTAAAATGCATTGCTTACCAAGTACCGCTTCCTAAGTTACTGCGGGTAGGAATTATTTTGCACAATTTTCTTTGACATTAGTCTCAAGCGAGAAAGAGAAGTCTACTTTCGACGTAAGTGGTTTATTTTCTAACAGTAGTAAACATGCCTGTCGTGACCTTCCCACTTTTGTCCCATCACACCATTAGATTGTCTGACGCCACTGAATGTTTCAAAGTCAGTAGTTTACAACACATTTGGAGGTGAAACAATTGGTTGCGACGGGAGAGAAATGTTGTATTTTACGCAGTCAGGCACGACTCAAGATGTTTAACGGGCAGGAATTTGAACGTGCCAAAAAGTTCCACAGTCTTAGAACACTTATAAACCACTGTTACATTTTGTGATCGCGCAAATTGTCAGCTGCTAAAATTATAATTGAGCGTGGTTTTATCCTTCACAAGCATGAATTTGATAGCCTCTTCCGGTCTACCACACGCTTGCGCCTGAAATGCATATAGCCGAATATGCGGTTAAATGCACAAAGTTATCAGCTCGCTTACAGTTGCCCGGTCTCTCACGTAGAATAGCATAACTACTATACGTATAGCAGAGTTGGTCAGTATCTCAGCTGATTTGCATACAGTTGTATTTGGTGCTCCGTAATGACGGAAATGAAAATAGTGTACAGGAATATGGCATATTTGCACATTAAAACAAATGTTTTTCGGATAAATTTTACCAATAGATCAGTCCTAATCAACAGATCCATAAAAAACACGTAGAGAAAAGTGCATACTACAGGTTTTTTCCATTAAAAAAAGTAGCCAATGGCGTTATATTCGCACAGTAGAGAAGACAGGCTCGAGATTAGAACCCTCTCCACAGTAAGGCTCATAGGTATTTGTCAGAAGAGACAGACAGGAATATCAAAGAGCTCAGCAAGAACAGCTACAGAATCTCGGTAATATAACAGTTACAACAGCGTGATCACATAGGCAGGTTTAATTTCAATCGTGTTAGTGGCACAGAAATTTATTAGGTTATTTTAAAGAACAAAACTTGGGCTTATCTTTATATTAAAATATGTAAGTTTTGATAAGGACATTTTACTGTAAGACTACATATGCGAGAGCCGACTGATGCTGTTGATATGTAGTGCGAGTGTATTTATTACAGTGACAGCAATACAACACAAAACAAGTTCAAAGGGCGCACGGATCCACTTGCTTTTATGATACACTTGGTATGTTTGATTTAGAGCAAGATATTACATTAAATATTCACAATAAGATGTAAAACATATATCCAACATTAAAAGTATACAAACAAATAAAAATTAAAATAAAATAAGCAATACCAGAAGAGTAACTTTTAAAAATAATAAAAATACACACAAAAATATAAAGAAATCCGATTGTGGGTGACACGCTAAATTCATTTAATTTGTATCCCCCACCCCTCCTCGGTTATCAGTTTTTTCAGACCCAAACTGTCACACTTTCATCAGAAATTTACCTAAACTCTCATTCTTCTCTGCCAGCAGAGCCCAGCATGACTATCTCCCTCTGCTCGATCCTGTAAAGGAGTGCACTTTTCCCTTCATTCTTCCGTACCTTTACATTCAGTCAGAATATGTGTTCACGATTCCTTCTACTCACAGAGGGGACAAGTTTTCTGCTCAAAATCGTCAGTGATCTTAATCATCCGCCATGTCGCTAATTTGATCCACGCGAGCCCCTGTCTAGTGAGTTTAGTCCTCATTCTGATTTTAGGCCCATTTGTACTTCCAGCGAAATCATCTCTCTGCATTGCTCAATTGTCTGCTGTTTATCCATATCTCTCAAACGGTTTCTAATCTTCCTCCATGTGCTCTTTCGAGGGCAAGAGACCAGTATGCCTTCCGTACGGAGAGTAAAAGGCTCCCTAAATATTCTCTATGGAACAAACTTTCTTAACATGGTAAATACGAGTATGTTTTTACTTTGTAAGCACTAAAACGTTATAACGACAACAAAAATTATTTACAGACAAGGGTGATATTATTGCGACAAGGTGAAAGTTTGTTCCAATAAGTCACAGAAAAAAAGTCTTTAGGCAGGAAATCAACGTTTTCCTAGACAAGAAATGAATAATTTGCATAAAATGCATTAAAAATGCCCATTTAGATCTGGAGTCAGAAAGCGAACTTATATTTCATCATTATGATAATATAAATTATTACTCTGCAATCGTTAATAAACTTCCCTTCACCTTATCCAGAAGAAAAATTAAAAAAAATAATTCAAGAAATATTTGAATTTAATATATACAGATGAAACAAACGTGTTATCAAATATCTGATTTGAATTGTTTATTCAACCAAATAATATAAAGGAAATTCAAAACGGTAAAGCTAAAGATAAAGTTATAACTAAATTTTCAAAAGTGGTTACAGCAGAAACGAATTAATTCATATGTGCCTATTTAACAAACTTGATAGTGCAAAAACATTGCATTGCCTTCCCATATCTCGCTGAATATTTATAGGAAGGCGGCATTGAAAAAGAAATAGATCGCAATATAATTTTGAGACCAATCAGTATACATTTTAAAAAGATATGTAAAGAGCGCTAGCTTATCAGCAAATGACAATATACACCACGATGAAGCTAATGAGAGTGAAAAAAGTTTTTGGAATGTTCATGGCCAGATATATATATATATATATATATATTATAGGTTAGAAATTCATTATTAACTGCACGTGTCTACAGGCATTCTGCTGTACAACGTGGAAACTGACTTTCTACCAAATGAGACAATGTGGCTAAATGACATCTCTTTGTTACTGGCGCTTGCTATATGAGGTAAGTTGGTAGCGGCGTTTAACAAAAGTTGTTGGCTTAAAATATTTGTGAAAATTTTTAAAATTTTTATCTTTTTCAATATTTCAATTTCATTACTCTTTTTGAACGAACGGAAACAATGCTAGTTCATATTGCGGGTAACAAACTTAGCAAGACCAAACTCATGAACAATTAAATACTTTTTTAAGGTATTTTAATTTTAAAAATCTATAATATCCGCCCTATGTTAAAGAACAAACATTTATACCTTTATCAAGCTTTTTATGTAACTGTAGTTTTAATTGTAAGCACTGTACATAATATTCAAATGCCTATCATGCAGTTTTCGTGAAAACCCCCTTATCTCATAACTGAAAATGGAAATGAATTTTCTTCACAATTTATTGCAATTTTTCTATTTTCGCTTGTTTGCTGCAACCAGTAATAAACAGTTTTATGTAAAAAGGCTGTTCATTCAACTGACAACGTTTACAATACAAAGGTGGCAAAATATATTACAACTAAACATTTCTATGTGCCAGCGAAAGGGTAAGGCAGGGATAAAGTTAATCATGTTTAATAATCCATTGTCTTAGAATATGCAGCTTCTAATATTGCCTGGAGACAATTTTATTCTCGGATGCAAATGGTGCTGTTATATGTATTTGTTCGATGAACGTTAGTATTCAAGGTAAGAAGCAAGTTATGCGTATAGAAAATACATGGATATACATAGAGTCTGAATCTCCTTGCTAACAAAGCACCCTGGACTCAATGAAAATGCTTTGGAAGCAGTAGCAGCAGCAGTGTAATTATTCTAGTACCAATAATCAAAATTAGCTTTCAACAAGCGCAAAGGATTTCGACAGAGTAGAGCAGTTGCATTGTGCAGTTAAGAGTCAGATTTCAGCAAACAGTGCAGAAGTTTATGCATGCAATCACTGTGTCGTCGTATTTTCAAGGCATACATCAGGCAGAGAAAGTAATGTGGTAGAGCGAGGCAGGGATTTTGGCGTTAATTTCCTAGCAGTCCGATTCCAAAGTGAAAAATAACATTAAAGTTCGTGCAGAAGTTTAATGTGACAGTTCTATGAGTGACCGTAAAATAGTCGAACACTGCTCATCAATGCTTGGAGGAATTGTGCCATATATTTGGTTCCTGAAATGTTTGTTCATGACCTCCTCGTTTCCCAGATCTTGTGAATTTTATCTTTGGGGCATAATGAAAAAATAGAATATATTAAACTAACCTTCACACACTGGAGGAATTTAAAACACACATTTGAAGCAGTTCCATTAGGATGGAGAACTCGTGCCTGTTAGTTGTCATTTCCTAAGAACATGTCAATGTTGTGACGGGAAAATGAGCAACATGCTGTAAGGAGGGTGAGCACCAAATTCTGTCATTTAATATGTTGTAACTAAGTTTTAAAATGGTGAAGCATTTGAGCACCGCGAGTCTAAGCAAGAAAATACTGGTGGCAACGCGAGGTCAAACCAGCTGAACTATGTATCTGGATTTTTAACTGCTCTCACTGTATAATACACTAGGTGTGTATGATTTAATACAAGGTATTATATTGAATATTTTCTATTCCATAATACAACATATAATACATTTATAAAACAATAAATTCAAATTATAAATATCATACACATAGCTGTACCGACTCAATTGATTTTCTCTACCATTATAAGTGAGTAGGTGTGTTTTAATGCTAACTCACTTGCCTGCCAGACACTGGAGTTCAGCGCTCAGGGCGGTAGTAGTCAGTAGCGTAGGTCTAATGAAAAGCGCGCACTGATAATTGACAGACTAAATTACGCTGGGTGATGTTGAAAATGGCTATAAGATAATGATGGAAAAGGCGGAATAAATGGAAGAGGAAATGGAGTACCCCGAGAAAACCTGCTCAGGCGGCGCATCCTTCACCACAAATTCCACTTAGGGCCGTTAAAACCGAACCCGGTTTCTTGGCTATATCGAGGATAATCATTACCAGCTTCAAAAATTTTACTTCAGGCAGCTTTAAGTGTTTTAAGTATTGAGAGATATAATTAATCTTCATTGTCAAAAGAACTGCTATGCAGTTTGAGAAGCTTACGTCAGGGGAAAAAATGTTTTGATGTTGAACAAAAATTGAGCCATATTTTTATATCACGCCCATTTATTTATAAGTGAGATTAAACCTCTTGATTTAATTTTAGTATTTATATTTTTACTGAAAGCATAATGATACTGTATTTAAAATTTTAAAAAATAATTACTAACCTGATGTTGAAAACGATGTCCCTCAGTGACAATAAGTTGCCAGTATCTGAATAGGAAATTTCTGTATTACATCTACCTTTTCTTCCGCAAGAATATGACTGCCGTTCGGAAAACATTTCTTGTCACTGTGAGATCCTGTCTTTCGTAACTTTTTAACATGTTGATGAACATTTTCTCCATATGGAAACGATTGCCAGAATATTTTGTTGCGAATTGCCTCACCACTTCTCTGCAATAATCCTTTTCACATATGTATCGTACATAAAAACTCTTTATGTAGTGAGATAATAAACGAACAACAATTAATACAGAATTCACACACAATGAAAGTTCCAAAAATGCATGAACGTACAACTCGCTAACGAGGCCTCCCTCATAACTACAGACTGCTACCTGCACATGCATTATAGATTATGATGACTGGCTTTTCCCAGTACGCAACCGCGCTCTGCCGGCCCAGATTACCCCAGTATATAAAAGTACAATCACTCAATGTAAAAATTATGCTTACACAATAATCCAATTCAAATTCATGCTTCATGTACTTAACGTTTCGGAAAAAGACGAAAAGTTATTAAAATATGTTTGGAGTTTGTGTACTGTCGCATTGAAAAAAGTATATGTAATATAAATTACACTATGGTAATGAAATTACCGCAAATCTACCGTAAAACAGGTTTACAAATCAAAAAGCAATATACCTATTGAAAGCAAAGTTATCAATTCCAATTGCTAAACTATTCAACTCAACTAAATACGCCAATGTCTGTAATAAAGTAAAAGTGCTAATAAACTTTTAAGCGATATCTCAATAAAGTGTTTTTTCGAAACGATCAACCTCAAGGTTGTTAAGTGTTCTATTCCATGCCAACGGCATTATTGACTAAGTAAGCTAATGCATTTGCAGGTTTATGATCCGACATAGATATACAGAGCTGTTAACTAGAGTTAGGACAATTATGCCGTTATTTGCAATGTGTGCGTGTTGCGAGTCTAGGCTGGCATGCTTCGTCACTGATGACGTAATGCCTGTAACCTTCAACTGTAACTGGCGTACGTCACGTCATCAGTAGCCTGATATCATGTTGAGATCCTATATGTCCAAGCTTTACTAATAGCATATTTGAAACAAAGTAGCCACACCAGTATAAAGCGTGTGTTCAGCGCCATTCATTTGTTTCTGAAAACACTGTACAACTGTGAAACCTGTTTCGTTTGCTGGACCGTTTTATGTCATATTAATATTTGCAACAATTAAAGATCACCTGGTGGCAACTATTTCATAGCGCAATAATAAGCTATGAGCGAACTTGCTGTTTTTTTTAAATAAACATATTTTCACATCTCATGTAAGATGGCCTGGAATTATAGTAACCTTGAGATAGTTGTTTCATAACAGCTGCATCAGTTTAAGAACCCTTTACTTAAAGAGGTTCTTTGACTACTGGGAGACATGCGTTCATTTTTTCGGGATTTCATTTCACAAAATACATTTTTATGTTCTTTACTTTTACTATTTGTGTGTAACCAAGGAATGGGAAACCAATCTCTTATCCTTCATATGATCTACAAGGAAAGTATCAAATACAACATGCCGAAATCTACTTTGAAATGTCAGTGAAAGAACTGATTTGTCATAAAAGGGCTACATTAAAACTAGTTACTAATTCCAACTGTTAGGCTCCAAATTAGAGCGCCAAATCGCTCATTTAAATCAAAGAGAAACAACATACATATTTACTGGATTTGACAGCACTGAAATCCTGCTTGGGGACGAGGAGAGGGCCGTACGCAGTGCATCCGAACCCAGAACCGCGGTCCGATCTATTTCAAGCAAGGATGTCTTTAGAATACTGCATTGCCATTGCAGAATTCTGGCTTCTATTTCGAGATCTGTAACTGAAACTGGCAGCTAATTTTTTTCATGCTGCCTTTTTGAGACAAATTGCTTATGTAACGGAAAGTTCAAGGTAGGTTTCGGCATGTAAGGCTGATGCTTACCTTTTTAGTCAGATTAAACCAGAAACAGTGTAATCTGAATTTTATGTTCAAATGCATCCCCAGGAATTCTCCTCACCGTTTAAGTAAAAAGCATTTCTATTTTACTTTCTCTTATTTTTTTTATTGCAGTTTAAAGCCCCTTGTAATAACGAAGGTCTAAATAGACGAAAAAGGAATGTTTGATGAAATGAGTACATAAAGGAACCCGAGGTACATTACGCTTAAATTTACTTGGGTTTTCATCTTTTCAGGTTAAGGAAAATCTCCGGAAGAAGCTCATCTAGGCAACTGATCTAACTAGATTCGAACCCAGGACCTCCGGATTTGCAGGTAGACACGCTGTCCAGAAGACAATGGGGGCAGTGTCCTTTGAATGTTGAAAGTCATTTCAAGATGTTTGTTTATTTAAATTAATAACCACACATCCTGTGTCCTGCATTTGCATCTTGGGAGTAAAAATTATTTTTTTTTTCTAGTACCCTTTTATTTTACGTTTACGCTGGTCTTCTCAATACCATGTTGTGAAACGTTTCTACAGTGTAACTGAAGGCACAAACATTGACAGGCTGAGTGTTTATGGGCGCAAAGAACATAATGTTATCACCAGTTATGGCTCAGATTAAGCAGATAGAACCTCTCCCTCCCGCCTAGCTTGATGTGAACCTCTCTCGGCAATGATCCTCGTTTTTTTCGGCAGCACTCGACTCCAAACGACAATTTCTCGGTCGCCTGCAAACATAAAATAAACAAGTAATGGGAAGGAACGTAAAATACAAGGGAACCGCAGTTCTGATGTAGGCAAAATGATCCATTTACATTTAAATAAGTAGGGTTGTTTTTAAATTGGTTTATACAGCAAACTAATTGTTTATAAAGCCTTATTCTTGAATATGCAATGAAATTTGAGAAAATTGATTATTCTTTTTGTGTGATCTAAATTTAGTAACTGGGATTAACAATGGTTCAAAACTTTCGCCTGCTAAAATACCAGAGTTTCTGCAATGATATTTCTGCCACAAAAGTATATTATAAATGTTGTTGCTAGATGTTTTAAAAATTATTTGGTTTGTCGCTTGAGACATAAGGTAAATTTATACCAAGACCACAAAACTGCATTTGCTGCCCACGAAACTCGTGTATTGATATTTTGTAACCGGTATAAAGATCATCAATGATGCCGGAGTAATTTGAGGAGTGCCACTTTAAAATGCCTTGCCACTACTAGGGGTGGATAATCTATGAAAGGTGAGTGCGGCGGAACTCTAGCCGTAGATTACTTTCTGGTGGCGGGGAGTGCGGCAATAACAGCCTAATGGGTATATTGTGCGGTGGGGTATGCAGTCTTCTGTGAGAGTGGACATAAATGTGTGATCTGTGTACAGCCTGCTAAGAAACGTAATTTTGCAAAAGTTATATCTGATGATTCTTATCTTCAAAGACTCATATGTTCATACACAACCCGCTCATGTTGTCAGGGGATAATTTCAAGAACTCACTACCATTCATAACATGTTAATAAATTTGGTGAAAGGGATGAAACAGAGAAAGAAAAACAATATCCGCACTCTTACTTTTCCAATTTATTTAAACAAAAGTAGGGGTTGAACAAGTAAATAATTTTTTACATAGTTTCCTTTTTTGATGCACTTTGTTCAGCGATCCACAAGCTTGCTTGTCCCCTGCAATCAATTATGCATCCCTTCCCTTACTTCTTCGCCTATGGAAAGTCGAGTATCTTTTAAGATGACAATCCGAAGGGTGCGAGATCTAAGTTGTAGGTAGGGTGTTTCAGCACCTCGAAACCCAAATGATTAATGGTTTCAACGGTCTGGACGACCGTGTGTGCCGTTCCATTGTCATGCAATAACTTTCTTCGACAATGGGTTGGTGCGAATTGCTGGCTTCATATTATTGACCAGCAAATCGCTATATCTTGCATTGTTGATACTATATCTCTTTTCCAGCAAGTCTTCCAGTGCGGGCTCTTTTGAGTCACAATATAAATAAATAAATGGTTATCATAAACATTTCCGCGGAAGATTCATTCTTGAATCACTTTTTCGTTGACGATCCCGGCGGTTTCCATTCACACTCTAGCGTTTGGATACTGAACATGTTTCATCCACAGTGGCTTTCTGCTCAAAACTTCTGGGCTTTCATTATTGTAGCGGCGACTAAGCGTTGGCAGTTCTGAACACGTTTGCGTTTGTTTTCTGCGATAAGTTTTCTTGGCACTCATCTCGCACAGATGGAAGCAGAATTCGTATTGAAGTATTTGACAGAAAGAACCACCTGCATCACTAATTTGCAGAGAACACATCACCTCATCGATGGCAACCCGCCGGTTCGCCAAAACCATCTTCTGAGCTCGCTGAATCTCCGTCAGTGATGGAGGTTGATGGACATCCTGTTCCCTCTTCATGCCTGACGCATGTGGGGCCACTTGTAAACTTCTCCATCCACTCATACTTACTTCTATGCGGTACAGCGCTGCCCATATATTGTGCTGAAAGTCTCTGATTAATTTCAGCCCCTGACACACATTCCGACCAGAGAAATTGGATGATGGATGATGTTCTTTGTTCTTCCTTGGTGCACACTGCTAACGGAGCGGCCGTGTTTACACTGTCACAGCAAAAAAAAAAAAAAAAAAAAAATCCTTATACATGGACAGATCCTATGCTCGAGCCACACCTCCTTTCGCGAATGGTAGCAAAGAAAACCGAGCCCAATTCCAAGTACCGCCACGGGTAGCCGAGGTCGTTAAGGCGGGGTCTGGGGTTCAAATCCCACCAGGACCGTCCTCCCTGACTGGGGTTTTACCAGGTTTTCCTCAGTCCTCATAACTGGCAATTGCCGGGGAGGTACCCTAATCTTAGGCCTAGAACGTTTCCTTCCTTAAAAATATCCTTTCCCAATATATTCTATATATCATTTCATTTTATGTATCATCAGTGTCCACCACCTGTGGTGCCTCAGTTGTAAAAACGGGCGTTAAATATTGCTCAAAAAAAAAACAATTTCTAGTAGAGTAACAAAAAATATATTCGGATGTTTACTATATTGATCATGTCGGCTTCATAGCTCAGTTGGTCAGAGCGTCGTCATACAAGTGGGAAGGCAGTAGAAGGGATGAACCCCTCCAGGTGCTAACATTTTTTTTAATGTTCATAACTTGTCTACAATGTTAAAATATAATAAATGTTTCTTGTTTACTATATTATATCAAAATTTACAGTGTTAAAACAACGCATAGGATGCACATTTATATTGCATTAGATTAGCTTACGTTTAAATGTATATGTAAAACTCATAGCATTAAAAGCAAAATTGTATGCCTTTTCCTCTTTGATTATTATTTACTTTATGTGTTACATTGCTACATTACAGTTTCCCCATTTGATTTCTCCGTTTACTGATTTTTTTAATAGTGTTTAACGCCCATATTTACTACTGAGGTACTGCGGGCGGTGGACACTGATGATACATGAGATGAAATGATTGGCAAAGGATATTTTAAGGAAGGAAACGTTCCAGGCCTAAGTTTAGGGTACATCCCCAGCATTAGCCATTTATGAGGACTGAGGAAAATCTGGAATAAACCTCAGTCAGGGAGGACGGTCCTGGCGGGATTGGAGCTTTAGACTCCCACTCACGACTCCGCGCCTTAACGACTTTGACCACCCGTGGCGGTATATACTGAATGTGACTAACTATTAACATGCATCCCAAAAAGTTACTCTTTTCGTACGATAGCTTGTTTCTGTGCGTTACGACTGTTCTATCCTTCTGTATGTGTTGCACACTACAACTTGGACTCTGCTCTCTCCGTTACCGTTCGTAGAGGAGGCGTGACTTCAAGCACAAGATCATCGGTCTGTAATGGTAAGTGGAAATTGAGGCGATCAAGGTCAAACTTCGATCATGTGACATACATGCGCGGAAAGTAGCCTGACAAAACTAAATACCTGTTAAGGTTATGGTACGAACAATTAACTTCTTTCGTAATATTACCTACATACTACTATAAAATATTACAAATTACAAAATTGTAACTGTCATTGCCCTCTGAATATTCTATTCTTTCTTCTGATTCGTACATTTAGAAAGCCGTAAAATGTAATCAGATCAGTACTGGACACAATTGTAGTCGTTATGAAATAAATAATATTCAAAAACAAGAAAACGGGTAAAAAAATATGTGTTCTGGATAAAATAAAGGGCAACAATATTATTTGACCATTTCTCAAATACGTTAACAAAAGCCGAAGAAATAGAGAAATGGAAATCAATGTTTTTGCCAAAGAGCATATCCATTCCTTCATACATGTTGAATTCCCAAAGTAATATCCTTTCTGCTTTGTTAGGAAGCACTTTAAACTTTTCATAGAACTGTGAATCATATTGAAATTCAAAGTTCACACACTGATGGTATAAGTTTGGTCTTCCGGGTGTAGGTCTTTGCGAGTTTTCCTAATCATGAGAATCAAAAGAAGGTTGTCAATCACTCTAATTAACATGCACACTAACCTTGCTAATAGTTTTAAGTAATGGATATAATGAGATTTGTAGAAATGTTTTAGCAATTACAAATAATAAACAGTATTAGTAATTGTTTCGCAAAAAATATATAAATTTTTCTATTATTATGGGAATGTGTAATAATAATTCATAAATTTTCTTGAAATTATTATGCAAACAATTTTACAAATTAGAAATTATAGGTGATTTCAATAATACCATTGGTGGATAGAATGGATTTGGTCTCAAGTACAGAACGGAGAAATTGATTGTAACTCCATTCGGTTTTTCAATTGAACTTGGTTCCACATAGATGGATATACTAACTTTAAAAACTGCCGGTAATATAATTCCTAGATGTCTAATCTGCTTAATGAAAAGCCCCTTCAAACCAAAAAATAGTATGGTCTTCAGCTGGCGATTACAGAATCATATAATTATTTTAGAAAAGAATAGTGCGCATACTTTTATAAAAGTTTATTTACAAATTAGCCTTAAAGAACGAATTTTTGCACTTTCCAGCGGTACTTCAATGGCACGTACAGTTCCGGCATGAGGTTCTCAATGGTAGCTTTATTCAGTAACAACATATGGCCGGCCCGATTATTCGACTCTGTTATTAACTCTGGGGAACATTTACAGTTAAAGTGCATAGGACTAATCTATACGTCTTAGAGGAATTGAAACATCCGCCAAGAGATTAATTTCATTTATGAAGAGATCAAAGCAGGATTAAATGTCATTTTCTAAGCAGATCTAGAAATGTGTGGCATATTACAGCAGAGTTCTCGTATCTCCTTGCGTCACTTAGGTGCGTGTTAGACTAAATAAAAATTGCTGGCCGGCAGCGAACTCTGGACTTCGCTTACGTTTCATAGGTGCATAACCCGCCCACCTTCTATAGCTGCCTTTCCCAACACATTTCAATTCTGATTTCGCCGAAACTCAAGTAGTTCCTTCGAGAACAGACGGTATGGTTTAGTCGTTTGTTTTGGAAACATTTACTCATATCAAAATAGGAATCTGAAGCGCTATTTCGAAATCATGTATGTAATTGCAAAAACTTCTGAGAAGAACTAACCATTAAAGTATGAGTGAACTATAAATTTGATTCACTATACTTCGTGCTTTTACATTTCACAAATGCACTTTCCTTTCCTTATATGTAATCCGTAAAAGGAATTCATAGTAAAGTTTAATTTGAATATGCCAGTGGTGGAGAGGCGACTGCGTTTTGTACGTTAAGCTATAACTTTTAGAGTTAAATTTTATACTAATAATAAACCAGCTTAGTCCGTCACCACCAATATAACAAAACTCTGAACCTGCATTTTTTTTTTTTTGTGAACATATGAAGCTGTATATTACAAGATGATAAAACTTATTAGATTGCATAATATAGTCATTGATTTTATTTTGGATATCCAAACAGAAACATGGTCTTTTTGCTGTATAGTTGCACTCTCTTTCTGAAAAGTTTACGCCCTATGATTTAATGCGCTTTTATCACATTTCAAATGAATTCACGCAATTGGAAATATTTCATTTTAATAACAAAGATTAATGAGGATGAGTATTAATTCTTAAAACAGTTTATCCACTTTCTGATAGACGTTGAGGTAAAGATGATAGTATTCTAAAATTCCACTCATTTATCAAGTTTATCAGCATATTCTGAAACTCTCCCTAATTAACGTATCCAGAGACCAATTCTACATTCCTTAAATCCCACATGAAAGTAGCCATGCATAATGAGCCTGCAAGCCGTTAGAGCTAAAGTGGGATTTTCTAAATTCCATTCATTCACTCTAATGGTCGTTCAGCGTGGAGATTTGGACAGTGGTACTGTAAATCAACATCTGCAATAGTAATATAAATGTGTGAATATGAGAGAATGTATTACAATCAAATATGGAGAACAATCAGCTTCATACGTACAGCTTTTGCTCACTCTAGCCAGATTGCGCTTCCTAAAGAGTTCGTAAATTAAAACAAGTATATTTTTATTAGGAATGTTGCTAAGGAAAAGAACGTAAGACCTGGTTCAGTTTTTTATCTGCATTTGTTAAAAGAATATTTTGGCAAATGTTGAATATTTTCGACATCATGTGCATCATTTTCACGTGAAACAATATTAGAAGTAAAGTGTAAAAACGAATGGTTTGTTTAAAAAGTAGCAGTAGCAGCAGCAGCAGCAGCAGCAGCAGCAGCAGCAGTAGTAGTAGTAGTAGTAGTAGTAGTAGCAGCAGTAGTAGTAGTAGTAGCAGTAGTAGTAGTAGTAGTAGTAGTAGTAGTAGTAGTAGTAGTAGTAGTAGTAGTAGTAGTAGTAGTAGTAGTAGTAGTAGTAGTAGTAGTAGTTCAAAGTTAAAAAGGAGAGTCAGACCTGAAAATTCGGGTCACGGGCGGAATTCCCACTACGGATCTTAAGCCTTCCGTGCTGATGCTCTAGCACTGAGCTGCCGCGCCCTCCCCCAAGCACGGAAACACGAACCTCTCTCATCTTATTCTATACAGATGACTCGTAATACTAAGAGTACTTATAACCTAATCTGACCACCATACGGATACGCGGCGGCTAGTATGGGAGGAAAAAAAATCGATATTTAAATTAACACCTTTAATGATGGTTAAACTACCTGAGTCATAAGTCTTGTAGCATTTACGAGTCGTCTCTTAAGATAGAGAAGCCTTAGGGATATCTCCGGGTGTATAGAATCAGCTGAGAGAGGTTTGTGGTTTCATGATTTAGGGGAGCTCAGTGGTTAGACAGTCAGCCCGGAAGGTGGTTTGTATCCCGGAATTAAACCGAATTTTTAAAGTTTGATTCTTCATTTCTAACCTATGTTCTGCACATGGCTAATGTGAAAGAAAAATTATAAATTCAACACATGTCTGTATTCATCAAGCTCAGCTCTTTTTGGGTCTTATTTCGTATCAAAGCTTGCCTAAGTCCTGAAAGGCATGTATGTCACGAAGTTTGAGCAGTATGCACTGTCTCGTTTTCTTCACACTGCAAAATGTGAAAACTGAGATTAAGGAAAATCCAATTTTATTCCGCGGATCAATCTTTTTCGATGCAGAGTAGTTCGGAAAATTTGGTATTTCTTGGCAGAAGAGGCTTATGATGCTGCAACAACAGCCGCAAATTATGGATTTCTGGCAAGGAACATGAATTTGTTTATTCTTCGAAGAATCATCACATTTCAGTCTAAATACTTGGTACTACACTGCGATCAGTGATACTTTCACTCGAGGTGCGGGTGGTTCCTATGAGCGAACCCCCACTCGTTTGCCGCACCGTGGAGAGGGTAAAAAACTGCGTGTTTACTTGTTGAACCTGCCGAACGCCACAGTCGTAAGGCAGCTGTTACCGGGTATGTATTGGTTATTTTTATTTGACAGTATTCATAAAGTGTATTTGTCTCGAGTGTTTACAACGACATAGCGTGTCCTTACATACGATTCAAATGTGTTAACTCAGTGGTGAAAGAGTAACAGAACCATTTTTTTTAGTATATAGTTGATTCTATTACTTAAGTGAATTTCATACGAACACATTGTTTCAGGGAATTAACCGACAAGAAGCTTGATCATGCATTTTTTCAACAGGACTCTGCCACTGCTCTCACTACGAATAATTCCATGAGAGCAATTCACAATCCATTTGCACAAGACAGAGTTATGAGTTGGAATTTGTGACTTCCTCGGTCCCACAATTTAACAGCCTGCGATTATCATCTCCAGGGTAAACTAAAAAAATATCGTGTACAAGACGAACCCGCACAGTGCACACCATACAAGAACTCAAAGATAATATTCTTCAGGAAATTGTCCAGATTTCTCAAAATAAACTATAGCGAGTGATGAATAAATTCCTAACGATATGCCATAAATGTGTGGAGAATGAAAGTGGGCAGTTTCAACTCCACATTAGATAATTGGTTTGTTTATTGTAAGATTGATTTGTTTTACTCTTCCGCTAATTACCGAATCCCGGATGGCAGCTAACCGACTAACGAGAGACGTACTCGCCCGTAGGCAAAACACTCCAGGGGAAAGAAAACTGATCGCAAAGTATTTACGAAGCAATCCTTGTGTCCCCCTGGAATTGAGGTAATCCCAAACCAAGATACTCAGTCAGACATTCCCGATGAAGCTAATCTGTGCTGTGGATGCTGCGTTTCATTGCTGCATATTCCAAGTTTTTGTAATTTGCCACTCCAAGCTATGTCATAGTTCGCGACATTGCTCATACAGAAAACGATCACAATTAACAGTTAAGTTCCGACATCTTGCCACATAATAATAATAATAATAATAATAATAATAATAATAATAATTTTCCACTTAATACACTTGCCATTTGAGAGTATATTCATAATAAATAGTGCAGTGTATAATATAGATTACGCAAGTGGAAGCTAGGAATAAGAGTTAAAACTAAAGGGCTACTTACTAGGCGAACACAGAGAAACGTAAGACAGCAAACTTAAAAAATATCCACATCGTAAGTTTATTAGGCATCTTTCACAGCAATAAAATCTAATTTCATTTATTGCCAAACTTCAATTATTACGTTTCATCTGTAGTTTATATAGCAAATTTCATTTTTTTCCTTCGTATGTGAACACATCTTAAATGCGATTGCGATTATTAACATTATTTTTTAATTATTGGTAATTCACGGTTCACTTAAAAAGCTTAAAAATAGAAACATGTATCCATATTACTGTCCTCTCAAAAATTCCAGCTAATTGGTTCAGTTAAATTGACGATTTTTACTTGTTTGTTAATGTTTTGAATGTATTCAAATGTACTGAAGTCAGTTCACAACAGAAATTTATATAATAAACAACGAAAAGTACTCGTGAGCAGCCTTAAAAATATGCCGAGACTGTGAAAGCTATGATGTACCGTTTTCTCTTTCAGAATCTTATCTTTCTCGTTGTGCATGCCGGATGGGGCCTTTTATTGCGTTTTACTGTTCTAAAGAAGGCAAGTTTTATTCATACCAATTATGAAGAGGAGTCAGGTAGGAAAAATTCCAGGTCACAGTGGAAATTCGATCAATGGATTTTAGCTTGCCATGCCTAAGCTCTTACCATCTGCGTCTGTTATACTCTTAGAGGCCTTTTAAGGTTTTCTCCCACCATATATATAATCCTTAAGAGGGGAATCAAAATATTTAAGTACTTAAATCCAGGTTTCATAGTTAGCCATTCTATTAGAGTTCAATTATTTGAAATCTGATTATTATCCACAAGCCTTGTGTAGGCTGAGGTTTGAATCAGATGAGAAAAATTTGAAGTAATGGCCGAGATTCAAACCACGCGGTTATGGTCTTAAAGGGCACTGTAGCTCAGATGGTAGGAGAGTAGGCACGGCTTGTCGAAGATCGAGAAACAATACAACTTGTAAAAATAGGCAGGCACTGAAAACTTTCCAGACTGCTGTAGAACACTTTAAATGTGCTGATTATATTTATGACCAGTAATAAAAGAAAAAAATATTTTAAGAGGCTAAACATTCGGCGTGGAATATTTATAATAATCGACATTTTCTCGTCTATTAATATTTCTCTAAAACAACCAACTTAATATACTGCTCACATGTACGCAAAGAAATTAATTTTGTTTTGTTTTGCTTTTGTTAGTGTTAATTACTAAAGCACCACAGGTGTAGGACATTGGTGAAACGTGAGATGAAATGATAAATTAGGAATTTTTTTAAGGAAAGAAGTGTTCCAGGCCTAAATTTAGGGTACCTCTCCGGCATTTGCCATTTATGAGGACTGCGGGAAACCTCAGCGAGGTCGGTACTGGTGTGGATGGAATCCCGGACATCCCACTCACGACTCTGCGCCTTAACGACCTCGGCGACTCGTGGAGGTAACTTTATTGGTTGACCTAGCTTCCGTATAGAAAAATGGTGACTTTGTTGATTTGAACACTTGTACGAAAATAACTACGCAAGCGTTTCATCTGTGCCCATTAATCGTTGATTTCATTAAAGAACACTAAAATAAAATTAAAATGTACAATTATATTAGTATATTTTGTAAAGTACATAAGTTGTAAACATATAATTATTTCACTCTGATCATGAATCTGATACATGTAGTACACTTCATGACTAAATCAGATATTCCACAAAGCCAATTACCAATCTGCTGTCATAAAATGTTTTCTCGAGCTAAATATACTTTGCTTTATCTCTCAGCAGCATAGTACATTTATAAACAAAAACAGTTTACTACTAAACCACGCACTCATGTCCCCATTTAGATCCAGTACGTTAATATGTATATTATGATATCAAATGAACTATAGTTGTAAAATAAAAACCAATGGTTGTAAGCACACAGATTAATACAAGCATAAAACATTTAGCATTTAAATATTGTCCCAACATCATTGCAAGTTAACATGTTAACAACAAAGAGACGTGGCCTTTCCATTTAGTGTTTACCTACCTAACTACAAACCTACGTACCCACTATTCCCGTAAACAAAGCAATAAAACAATAGAGGAAAGCATTAATCCAGAAATTAAATTATCACAAAATATAATTGTACAAATTCAACAAATAAGAAGGATATTTACAGCGATATGCATTATACATTTAAATAGCAAGGAAAGAAAAGAAAATGCGTTTTAAGCAGTCATTCATCGAAAACTATTAGAATATGGAAATATTTTTAAATATATGATAAATACTATGTCATTCTTTTGTTTGGGTAGTAGGATGATCTTGGCATTTGTGACACAGCAGTCACTCAAGGTTGGTTTAATCGGGCCAGAGTTTAGTTATCCCGCGGTGCTAATGATGGTTGATTTCTTTTAAGGCGTATACTCTCTAACCACTCTACTTAATATACATATATATTTTGTGTTAAGTATGTAATTTGGCGATGGTGGTTGTCGTGGTTGTCGTCATCGTGGTCGGGGTCGGGGTCGTGGTCGTGGTCGGGTCATGGTGGTAGTGGTGGTAGTGGCAGAGGCGGCGGCAGCAGTAGTAGTAGTAGTAGTAGTAGTGGTAGTAGTAGTGGTAGTAGTAGTGGTAGTCGTGGTGGTAGTAGTAGTCGTGGTGGTAGTAATAGTAGTAGTAATAGTAGTAGTAGTAGTAGTAGTAGTAGTAGTAGTAGTAGTAGTGGTGGTGGTGGTAGTAGTGATATGGTAGTAGTGGTAGTAGAAGTAGTAGGTGTATCTTTATTGTTATAAAATTCTATATACACATTACAAATATATGTTATGCTGGGTCGTAGACCGTACATGTTTAAATATGATACACAATTAGAAATAATAATAATAATAATAATAATAATAATAATAATAATAATAATAATAATAATAAAATATAATACAAACAAAAACATATTAATAATAAATAAGCATTAAAACGGAAAGAACGATATTTACAGATATATGAAAGGATACATATTATATATATTTTTAATAATTATACCAATTATTGAGTTCTAACCAGAAAATAAATTGCTTCTACCTTCGCACACTTTGGCTAGGAAAATGCCCACATTCAACCAATTGGTGTCATTCGCAAAAAGGTCCCATCATGCCAATCATCCTCTAATTACCTTAAAATTTTGTTAACAAACAATGTTTTAATCAGCTGTTCCCAGTGAGTACCTTCTGCCGGAATATGTACACGTCCTCATTCCCTCTTCAAAATGAGTAGATTCTCCTACCAGAACTATGAGTTATTTTTTTAGTCTTTCAACCTCCCAGTCTAAGCCAGGTCATTCCTGATCTTACTTTTCTCCCTAGAACGAGCATATATTCCTCTTTACCCCAGGTTACCTTAATTTTATTCCATAGGCTCAAGGAGACTTTCGTGCTACATTCTGCCTTGATTTCCTGCCTGCTGATATCCTCTAGACTTGTTCTAACCATCTTCCATATATTTTTATTATTTGCATTGCTTTATTGCCATATTGAACCAAGACCCATTCCTCTGAGTCTTCTTTCCACTTTGCAGCTCAAAACTTTTGTATTATATTTTTCATCTGGTGTCTATAGCATTTAGCACGAAGTGTGGACTGTCTCCCTGCGCTAGTCTAAATCAGTATTTCACCGTCCTTGTATTACTATTAACCGTATTTTCCAAACAACGCGCCTTACTCATGACCCTACAGTTTGACGTTCCTTTGGACAGCTCGAGAACCCTTTTCCAAAAATCGACTTGAATTTTATTTACATGTTCAGCTCTCCCCATCCCCATATTTCACTGCAATATAACACAATAGACTTAATCAGAGCATTGTACATCCTCTCTAGCATATTTACTGGTATATCTGGAACGCGAGTCAGAACACGCAGTAACTCACATAGTTGACCTCGCTCTTTATAATAATAGAAAAATGCTTATTCCATTTTTTTGTATTTCTTGCTAACTGTAGCACCATTTTAACTCTGCCATACACGTAGCCATTTTTAGAAGTCATTGTTTTGGTTTTGTTAACATTTACTTCCATACCCCATTTCAGGTAATACTCTTCTAGAATGTGAATGCCTTTCTGTAAACCATCTCTTGTTAGCAATAAAAGAATTAGTTCGTCAGCATACAAAAGTGTAGGGATATATGTGCCGTCCACTTCAGGGGCATTCATTTCCTACGCTAACAGGGATTCGGAGATATCATCTATAAATAAATTAAGCAAACGTAAACATGCAGAGGTTATACCATTGCACTCTGGCCATACAATTCATACCTATGCGCCATGTTTGGTCGACATCGACTTTTGATTTCCCTTGTGATTCAAAGTTAGGATATTTAGTAAAGAACAATAGAATTTCGTTCGTTGTATAACTTCATAAAAAAGCTTTGGAGAATTTCAGTAAGTTTGACTAGGGTTAATCCATCTGATAAGAAAATATATAGTAAGAGTATAGATCAGGTTTGAGCAAGAAAATTAGTCGAAGGCATCACTCTCTAACAGAGCAAAAGCGATACTTTGCTGCTTGATTTGAAGAATCGTGTTTACAAACTTTAAACTGTAAACTATACTGCTGGTATATAGGAATTGTTTGTGTATGTTTTATTTTCCTGATTGCAGATAATACGCCCTCAGAAAGAAAATAGAGTAACGGCCATAAACTATGACCCATTCGAAAAACGTAGGAAATATTCGCTGACGCTGGGTTCACAACACATTTTAACGACATCTTCAGCTCATGTTCAAGTTAATCAGAAAATGTGTTTGCCTGGGCTGTGTGCTCTTATGGTTGAGCGGGCATAAGCTGGTATCTAGCAATAAGAACTACGTAGGTTCAAATCCTTGTTATGCTTAAATGTTTTATTTGTTCATTATTACAAGTAAAATTAACGTTTAATATACAGCAATAATACTATATTTTAATGGACAATATATTCTTGAATTTTGATGCATTTGTGCTCAAGCACAATAACGCAAATTATCGTCTTCATTTTCAAACTACATGTCACGGTAAATATTCTAAAGAAAAAATACTAATTAATTTAATTTAATTTAAATTTAAAAATAATTATTAATTTCCTATTTATTGCGAAAAAGAAGAAGACCGATTTAAGTTTATTTTTGTGTGTGAGCACAAATACTTTAAAAATTTAATAATACTTTGCAATTGGAAGCTATATTATTATGTGCAAACTAAACATTATTTCACTTGCAAAAAATAGCAAATAAAACAACTACGCATTGGTAGTATTTGAACTTCGGAAGCGTTCATGTTGCATTTAACCATTATAGCTCTCAGTGTACTTCCGCCATGGAAAACTCCATGTGACTGGTGATGACAGCATTAGGCTAAAGGCTGGAAGACTCGCGCGCAGAGACATACTGTAGTTCCAACGCAGATCCGAGCAAAATTTAACACTTCGAGAGTCTGCTCATATTTTATTACCCCCCCCCCCTTTTTAGTGTGTAGCGCGACTTGGCAATCTTGAGGTCGGTTACGAATGTTGGAATCGATTTGCAGTTGGAATGCTGTGTAAAGCGAGGTTCAAATAATTGGATAACTCTGTACAATGCCAATTACGCAGGAAACATATGTGCAAAATAAAATCTATGATTATAATAGAAAATATTATAAAAATTATATAGGACATTTCCTTTAAGATTATATAGTATTTAAATCTATTTTAATATTTAGAATGTAAAACATATTCAAAGAGACCACTAGAAATACCACAAACGATATCAATAGTTCATTAGCAGGATGTTATAAAACAGAAAAGATTAGAATTTAATTGATAATGTGTATACACCTAGAGTATGGTATTTGATAGTCATTGAAATATATGAAGGAAGAGAGACTAACTTGAAATATAAATGCGTTAATTTCCATTGCTATCCTAATAGGAATTTTATTCGGGAGAAATATGACATGTATGGAGCTTTTGGTGTGCGAGAACATTTTATTTATCCATGTAGGTTGTTTGTATATGTGTATTTCCTTCCCCAAATGGGAGATGCGTTTATACTTCTATATATCGTTCTTAAACCTAATAATTTTTTACTCTTTTTAATCATTTCTACTCCTTTTCTTTGCCGCCTTTCTTTCTCTCCTTTTCATTTTGGTAACAAAAGAATGTCTCGTCATTGTTCCTAATGAATTAACTGCGTGAGACAATGGGAACACGAAGAGGGAAGTGCGCATGTCTATAGAGATGCGATAGCACACCACTCAGCGAGCTGAAACTTGGCTAATTATTTCGTAAAGGCAAGAGCACAAAAGCGCAGATAGAAGATTCAGATATTAAAGATCGTATTGAGGATTGGTAGACGAAATTGAAAGAGAAATGGAAGCAAAACGAGGGTCGAAAAGAATAGATGGAATACTGCCAATACTTCAGAAATTCGAGCGTTAAATTTTAGTCATTCTGGTTTGAATTACGTTAGTAGTTACTCTCTGAGGCACAAAACAAGGGAAAACATGCCAAATATTGAAATATAAATGTATCAGAGTTTGAGGATTTCAGCTTTCTTTGATCAAATTGGCAGGAGTATAAATAGAAGCATATTAATACGTGAAATCATGGTGTATGCTGACATTTTTAGCAGAATTCATTCATATAGCTCTTATAATCACAAGTTTATCACATGTTTGGAACCACTTGCCATTTTAGTAGCCAAGAAATAGAATCAGAAGTGATTCAGGGAATAACGGGCAACTTACACCACCAGCAATAATTAAAACAACAACAACAACAACAACAACAATAATAATAATAATAATAATAATAATAATAATAATAATAATAATAATAATAATTCAGCGGGTTCACAAACATAAGCACTTATTTTTTTCTTGGAAACGAATTTAATCTTTTTTCCTTTTCTTTTCTCATTTTTGTAGTTCACCAACTGCCACTAGCATAGAGAAATGTTATACTTAAAAAAATTTGTAATAAGTATATGTTAGTAAGAGAAACATATTTTGTGTTTAATCAAGGAATAAGACAGGGTATCACTATTACCAGCACTTAAAATAATTATATTATTCAGATCATCTAAGGTTAGCAAGATAATGCAAAACTTGAGATCAAAAAGAGAACTGTATGATTTTGGGCTAAGTGAAATTGTATAAGCAAACAGGCATCATTTTACGGCAAATTCAAATTTGTATACAGCATGGGCGACTCTGAAAGTTAATTGTTAAGTTGAAGAAGGGGCTCGTCAGGTGGCATATCTTGTTTTTGTATGTTCTCTTTTGCTCACATGGTTAATTCACAGTATAAGGAATACATCGAACCATCTCCTTATACAGTGCTAGTCACTAGAACATAGAGATTTTCATTTATTCACAATACAAGTTTAACCTCCAGGGACACGAGACTAGGAAAGGGCAAAAGTGGGCAGTGATTTTTATACAAATTGTCTGAATTTTCTTCAACATCAAGGATTGTGAAAATTTCTGAATATGCTATTGGACTTGTGAATTAAGATTTTTCAACTGTAAATTTCATTTAAGACTGTCTCTTGATTATATAAAATAGAAGATATGTCAGTTATTTTCAGTATCATTTCAAAGGCCCGTGTACTGCTAAGATACTCACAAATTACCCAGATACAAGTAAACTTAACGTGTTGTTGCTAATATTCAAGAAAACTATTATTTTAAATAATCATAACACAATCTGTGAGCTTTGTTTTTTCTCACAATGTCAAAACTATGACAAGTCCCTTTTTTTAGTGTCAGTTTCTCAGTTTTGAACTCGTTTTGAACTAAACAATATGCTTTATTTACCTTATTATTGCAGTGAAATATTCTAATACAAAAAAAAAAGACAACTATTAGGCACAGACCCAAGGAGGATAGTTATATTATTTTATATAAAGCAATGTTGCATTACTTTAATATAAGGCTCCGATTACTGGGCCCAGAATTTAAAACAGTAGACAAAAAATAGAGGCAGCGGAAATGAGATTTCTGATCGCTTGCTGGATTTACCTTCATGGACCAGATAAATTCAGTTATTATGGAGGAACTAAATATCCGACCTGTACTGAGCAAAATAGATAGACACACGCAGGAGAAATTGATTTACTCTCATCCAAAGTGAAACGCCAGCCTTCCTATATATATATATATATATATATATATATATATATATATATATATATATATATAATGTACTATCGACCAGTGGATCGTAGAGGCATAGGCAAATGGATTGATAACTTATATGAAGCAGAAACAGGCCAAGTAATTGTATATTACTAGTCATTCGTAAATTGCCTATTATGAGAGATTGCCAGTGAAAGCATAATATTTTATAGAAAGGAACTTGTCTGTGTTAATTTGTTTTGGTGACTATATTATAGCTGTGGGGGTTTTCAGTTTAGCCAATTTGGATTACTGTAGATTACTTGGTCACGGAACGAAGTGGTGACTTCCTTTCCTACAGCTTCATCGTCGGGAAAATGTTCACCTGAAAAATGATGTTAAAGAGGGCCGAATAAATTGAAGTAGCTTAGAACAAGGTGGGGACTATATGGAAGATGCTCAAAGACTTCCCATGGAATTTGGCAGCGTTTTATTTGTTTTATTGGCAGTATAAGGATGCACGTTGTCATACAGGAGAACACGCCTTTGGTGAGGAGTCCTGGTCGATTCCGTTGAATGGCCTTGCCATTTTCCTGAGGATGTAATTGTAATCGGCATTTACGGTTTGTCCTTGAAGGCATTATGCCTTCATGTACCCAGAAGAATGAGCTTCGCTTTCCCAGTGAATGGTGTCGCTTTAAACCAGCATGCGCGACAAATATTTAGTACAGACTTTGTGAAAACCTTACCTTTCATGCATTGTGAGGTCCAGTAGCAGCGGCTATAGTGTCTATATTACCCTTCTGTGTGCTCAAACCAAGGCTTCAACTCGTTGCAAAATCTCTTCTTTGGCAATCTCCTAGAGCCGTCCGATGCTGTGTTTGCCTTCAATACGTGCCAGCGCTTCAGAGAACTTCTGCACCCAATTGTAAACAGCTTGACGTAACAGATACTTCTCACCGTAAATGGGAAACATTTCTTTATGTATATTCTTCGATTCCGTACTTTTGCCCACAAGGAGCGCTGCTCGAAGGTTGTACACTCACTCAGAGGCCCGCCATCTTGTACTGAAGTGTCGCTATTGTAAACATCGATTGACTCGTGTCGAATGTCATCAATTACCGCCGAACTAATTCTGTCATCTAGTGGCAATAGCCTCAGGCGCCTAATTCAAAAGGTAGTACCCCAAATTAATTTGCAGCTAAATTAATGATTTACCCTCGTAGTTCCTATATTTTGGACTAACTTAACTGACCGACTGAAAATTTTTGCCCCTCTTGCGATAAACTTTCTTTGGTTGGGATTTTGCAGAAGAAAGACGGCGATTCGCACTGTTCTCTTCGTCACTATGTTAAAAGATTTTTTTTATTTGAATGGTGTTTAACGCCCGTTTTTACTACTGAGGCACTGCAGGCGGTGGACACTGATGATATATGAGATGAAATGATACACTGGGAAAGGATTTTTAAGGAAGGAAACGTTCCAGAGTTTAAGGTACCTCAGCGTTTGCCATTTATGAGGACTGAGGAAAACCTGAAAAAAAAAAAAAAAAAAACAGTCAGGGAGGACGGTCCTTGTGGGATTCAAACCCCAAACCTCCCACAAATTAGTCCGCGCCTTAACGATCTCGGCCCCTCGTGGCAGCCACAAGAATTTGTGATGTGCTCCATCTCATTCATAGGGGCTAAACCCACAGGGCATTCAATAATGTAACAATAAATGGATGGGAGTAGACTATCTGCTATTTCCTGGAAAATAGTCTTTTAATGTAGAACTTATAACATTTTCACTCAAAATAGACCGGTCAAGGTCCCGGAATCTTTCTCTTAATGTACAAGTACTTTATTCTACCAGAGCTGACCAAGTGGACGCATTTCCCTTCCCTCCCTAGCCACTGACCAATACGCGCTACATTTAACTTGCTGTTCCCAAGAAACATTGATAGGGTGGAGGTAACCATGTTTGGTAAACAAAGTGAAGTAAATGTCCTTGAACCGAATTGTCTATTTTCAGTGAAAATGTTATATACAGTGTTCTTGTACATCGCCGAAATCATTTTTATGGGTAAAAAGTCAAACCAGAGAGCGAAATGGAGACGTGCTTCCTTTCTACTATAGAGCTGCAACTCTCTATGGAACAGAATACTACAATTTATTTCGCTGTGTAAATAATTGCAGTAGGAGGAAATGGCCATCTTTGTGTCTTTGCTACTACGATGGTATACTGGTCAAATCGTAGTTTGAATAACATCTCGAGTGCTGTCGGACTTTCGAAAACGTTATATGACAATTTATATGAGTTAAGTGACAAATGTCGGGAAATTCAAGTGAAGTTCTTTGGGGAAACTTGACTATGATTCCACACAAACAATGTACTAGTGTAAAGTTGAAAAATCTTCATTTTCTAAGTGCGCAGTTTTCAACGTTAAATTGAGCAATGAAAGATTTTCAAGAAATGAAAGATTTCAAGTCATATATACAGTAAAGAGAGACAATTGCAGTTCCCTGAACTTTCAAGTTAAACAGGAAAAGTAAATAGATGAAAACAAATCAAATAAATCATGCGTTCGACCCAATCGCTCATCTTGCTTCCTGTAGTCACCTACATTTCCTTGTCAAAAACTACACTAGTGGTTTCACGCTCAGTGGTAAAACTAGAGTTGACAATGGTGTTACAGTACTGAAATAGCCATGTTGGAAGAAAATATTCAAAATTATACTGAAGTGTCCATTGATTGTTTACCAGCAACTTTTACTTAAATTAAAGAGCTAATTACATGAGTAATGCAAGATAATTCTAAAGTAGGGTTAGTGTTGAAGATGTTGCACCATTAATTAGCTTCAAGAGTTACCGATTTATTTTCGTACATAAAGTGAGAGAATCTACTCATATGTGTTCTTGATGTGGTTAGTCGTTTATTATATGTATATAGTTTCCCTTTAGTTTGGGCAATTAGGGGAAAGCGGGCCCAACCGAAACATTGAGAGATATTTAAGGATGTTAACCAAAACCTTGATGTAAGGCATCCATTGCCTCCAGTGCTTTATCACTGTGTAATTTCAGTTTATTTCCGCTGAAATTATATAACCCTCTTCATTACTGTGTTAACTTCACTGGTGTTACATAGATGCACAGTTGTTAGGTCGTGCAGTGATTTATGAGCCAATAGTAAAATGAAATAGTTTGCATACTGCATGATATGCTGCAGCGAGTGCAATGGTAGACCTGCACAACGACAATCAGAGAGGTTTACTTTGTGACAACCTCACCACAGCATACTTACTTCACTACTCTATCATTCCAGGTTAGAATGAGTCAAGATTTTTTTCTAGTTTGAAAATGAGATTTTAAACGTAATTTGTAAAATCCACAGAAACTGTAGTTGCCGTATCAAGAAATGTACTTGTAAGCTATAATGCTGCTTTCAAAAGTTTCTTACCTATTAATCACGTCCATATCATTCGCAAATGGTGCATCAATTGTAGTTTAAATATTTTCCTTGAAGAGCAAAGTTTGCAGCTTGGTTTGTACAAATGGCGACATTTTTCTGCTTCAGAGCTGTACACAGACAAGAAAAGGCTTACGAGGATTGATGTGTTTAGTAGACGAAATAGTTATATAAAGAAACAGGAAAATCCATATGCACTGATGCATCGACCCATTCAACAGACGTTCTATGTTTGTGTATCAGCTGGTGCAGTAAATATTGATGCGAATGAGCCAAAAGGTACAAAATGTCCTGCCGGGGTTTCTAGAGAACATGATTGGTGTTTTGGGGGCGAATTTTGGTTGAACATGATGGAGAGCCAATACACTTTGCAGAAGGTGATAGGGAATATCTTGGGGCAACGTTTAGTCAAATATGGATGGATCCTCTCATGACCCGCTCGATTACCAGCTTTAGCCCCGAGGAACTAATACTTCTGGGATCATGTGAAGAACTAGTTTACGAGACTTTCATGCACTAGTGAAGAAGTAGGTCAATCTTTCGAGATGCTAGAGAGTGTGTGATAGTCCATTAAGCATCGCTATACAGTATGTCTTAATCATGGTACTGCATTTAAAGTACTAACTTCACTGTACTGTCTTCAGGTTGTTTCGTTTATTCAGCCAGTACCCTCGTTATGCCATTTATATTATGACACAAGCATTTAATTAATTTTCTGTGTAATGTATCAGGAGTTATGGAATTATAGAAGTATCACACAATCTTTCACATTAACAAAATCCGGCGCGAATGGCCGAGAAAAGGCACCAACTCGTGAATGGAAGGCCTAAAATGCTTCCTATCCAAACATCCTTTCCAAATTTATCATTTCATCTCATATATCACAGAGTATACCGCCTGTTACGTCCCAGTAATAAAAAAGGGCGTCAAACATTTTTAAAAATGGGTTTTGCACAATAAAATACTCAGTCAGCATCTCTAAAATGTCTTTCAGGATTTAGTAAGGACGTTTTGATACACTCTAATAAGTTTATAACAATAAAAAACTACATGCTTTCCAGAGATCAGTTTGCATTTGCACGACAGTGAAGAAAGTTGTATTTAACTATGAAATTTAGCATTTCGTTAAGAAAGCATTAAGCTTAAATACTAAAAAGAATATATAGAAAGTTATAAATCTAATTTCGGAACTATGTACTGCGAATATTACTTTTCAGCTTCAGAGCTGCTTAAGATCGTTTGTTAGGGTTTGATCAGTTCTGTTGCCTATCTGCCTTTGGAATGTATTCCATATCCTGCATATTCACCGCATATCGTGCTAAGTGATCGCACATTTGGACCCCAAAGTTCAGCGCGTCAAGAAACGATGAAAATACACTATTAGTTAGCATAATTTCAATTATTAGGCCCACTAAATTTACATTGCTTTTTTAAACTTTCATTGTATTAGCATTCTTTTCATAGGCAAAAATTTCATGCCTGTATACAATAAATCTATAAGAAGAGCAATTTGATGGAATTATATAAGATGAATGGACCTGAGAATTCCACTTAAATTTTATAAAGGTATTCAATTAAAGATAAGAACAGAAAAAATTGCAGATGAAAATAATGTGACAAGATGGGGAGACATATAAATATTGCACTATCGGCAAATTGTAAGACTTGCAGTTATTGCATGTATTGTGTGCAGTTATTGCTCGCTTTCCTTCTTTTACGATGGATATACCAGTCAGTTTTCTCCTTCCTCTTTCCTTACGTAGCCCCTTCAACATGACGTGATGAGTAGGCTAATTTCTCATTGGCTCAAACAAATCGTATGTTGGTGAAATCAGGGTTTCTATCCACGCTGGGTTCTACTTGGGATATTTTCACTTTCGGCTCTTTAGTTCCAAATTTTACGCTCGAGGCCCTCTTCGTAACCTATATCCAGTGACACAGGTAGAGTGTATCTTTAAAACCTTTCATTTAAAGGTTTAATGCATTATTATGTTGGCTTAAAATCCCGTTGTTACAAATTTTCTGTGCAAGGAACGTGCATTTGTAGGCCAAAGTATTAATTCAAAGTAATCCCAGCACAGCATTCAAGTGTTTTTCTTTGTTAAACCAGGAGAATTTATGATATGCTTGTACCTAAAATTTTGTTTGCCATAATTATTTTACCGTTAATGTGGCAAACATTTTAAGATTTATAGCTAAATATACAAAGATTTAAGCCTTCCAATTGAATATTTTAATTGTATTTAAATATGTATTACTGACATGTGTTTACATCAATTGTAGGTAATAGTTATTTGCTGTTCTACCACAATTTGTTGCTATTCTAAAATTAAATATATATTTACTCGTGTATAAATACTTTATATTTATTTTTCAGCAAATTATATTGATTTTCCCAATGTTAGAATATTTCTTTTTCTTCTCCCGCACTGCAAATCTACTTTGCTATAGCCATATCTTGGGGGTTTTCCTGCAGCATACTATCAAAATTAATACTTCTCTTACATTAGTGGAAGGGTATGGAACCCAGGCTATTAATTACTTGAGACATAGTGCAGTGCTAATTAAAGATTTAGTGTAATACATCAAAAACTTAAAAAAAATACTTTTTTTCCCTTATAATTTTGTTACATGCAGAAGAAAATAATTAATGTACTTTTATAAGGGTAACTGAATTTTTCAAAAATAAATTTGTAGACAAATATGTTAATATTTGTAATTACTACACCATATTCAAACTTTAAATATGTTCTCTTGAAAACTTCACATTTTCGAGTTGTAGCAGTATGGAACTTATTACTTGAGAACGTGGGCTGTGTGATAACTCCCTCCGTTCTAACATATAAGGAAATTTGTTTTTTCTATTACGCTTACCTTGCAAACTATATTTACAATCTCAACAATTTGCACTTTTGCCATTTTTTATTTTATTGATTTTGGGGAAATTGTTCAAATATGTATAAAACATATTTTCTTCAATACTTTTAAATTAATGACATTTTGGGGGGAAACAATGAACTATAAAATGAGATATGGCTTAGATTGTCAAATTAAGGGGTTTGAGAACAATGACATAAACCAAAATTAAATAAAGCACCGTAACCTTGTCGAAATTTACACGAAATCATTTGGCCCTAGAATTGAATATTTCCTCAAAAAACATTCGTATTTACATATTGTAGTAGTGTTAAATCTAAAAAAAAGAAAAAAAAAATAAAAGAAAAAAGAAAGAAAGAAAATGAGGTGAATTGGTCTACTTTTTTATCCTATTTCACATGATATTCCATTTATTATTCATAGGATATCTTATCATTAAAGGGTTTGTAAGATTTCTGGTTTATTAACTTTAAATAGATCAATCAAAATCGCCCGGAAGACAAAAGAATTAACCTTTCACCGAATTTCTCAATGAATTTTGTAAATTAATTAACCTTGACGAATATTGCATCCAGCATTATAAATATCTGATGTCAAGATGGTATCTGTATTTCTTCATATATGTCATCTTGAAACGTGTAGACATCTAATGATCCTACTGAGGACAGTGTCCAGTACCAGTACTGTCTGAAAAGTTTGCCAATAGAACACAATAGACTTTATCACTCTGCAAGAGTAAACGAGGAACCCAGGAACCTCTGGAACCAACTATAAACATTCTGTACTGGAATCTTTCATATAAAACTTTTATTCCCAAATATCCACTCCAGGTAGAAAACTTTCTTCTAACTGTTATCTTGACTCAGATCCTAAATTACTATGTGAATTTTTGCAACAGAAAAGATGAACCACAATTCCCATGAGTAGAAGACGAGCAGACGGATGTTTGTGTTCTCAACGGGTACAGACAGATCTCGTTATCTGAAGAATAATATTACAAATATGTACCAAAATCATTTCATATCCAAGGACAATTTCATTTATGTAAACCAATAATTAACTGAGCAGCGATAAAAAGTACGCACCTTATATTGATACGCGCCAGTAAGAGTTAACATGCGGGTTTTTATGTATTCTGGTGTTTAAATACAGAAATAAAAGTTATCTGAACTTGGACTGCTGATGGTATGATTAAAGAGACAATGAGACAGACAACGATAATTTGGATTTGCGTACGTTTCACTGAGTAAATTAATACAGACCAGAAAGTAAATAATGCTTTAGACAACACTTTGAAACTGTCCCTGCCCCCCCCCCCCGGCGAATCTTTGATTTCCTGTCTATTTTCTTCGAGGATTTATCACTCCTGATGCGTTTGGAAAACATTTTCTTTTTACCTAGATTGGCGATACTTTTATTTGCTTGGGCTCTGATTCGCTTCTGCTTGTGCTCGGCTTCGTTAGACATGACTGAAGAGAAACAGTTCTAAGATGTCGCGTAAGAGAGAAATATCTATGGGTTTCATATCTATTGAAGGCACGATCTATTTCTCTCCTATAGCAGCGTTAATTAATATATTTCCAAAATGGACATCTGTGCATTCATTGCGCATGTCCCGGCAAGGAATTGTGGGGAAACAGCAAAAGCCCGTTCGTGGCATCGTTCCAATAAACGCCAACCGTCGCTTATGTCGTTATAATTATTTATGAAGACTTTCAGTACGGCTTTTTTCCTGCAGCTTCTTTTTTTGGCGAGGTGCTTTCAAATGTACCATCTTTCATCCAAAAATCCTAATTTATGAAATGGAACATATACGTAAACTCTGCAATAAAACGAATCACAATGCTGATAGAGGATATGGTTGACGTAGCAGCTTAGGTCATTAAATACTTTCAGCTTCTCTGTTCGCTTATGTAATCTGAAGAAAAGGTTTAGACTGGATAAGCTTGCAGTTACGTTTGGATGGTGAAAGAACGTCTTATATATTACTAAGCTAAACTTTAAAATTCCAGATATTTAAGATCCAGCATGTTTTCAAAACCACCATATTGCCATACCCCGTATAAACCTGGGGGTATAAAGTTATGTTTTTAAAACTTCTGGTTTGATAGTAAGTTTTATGTATTGCTATGCGTACCTTTCTGAGGACCAATGGATCTCAGTTGGGGACATTAATAACAAAATGAAATTACCAGGGTTGGACAAAATGATAGGAACACTTCTTATTTGTTTCATTTTTTCTGACTGGATGTTGGGTAAAACGCATCTTTTGTTTTCTCTGTGTACTATGATTCCGTTTCTATCTACCTAAGACACCATTAAGTCTCTCATCCAGTTGTTATGTCGGACCTTACAGGCCTCTAAAGTTGGTGCCCGATTCGTTGCTGCAACAACGAATGCAAAGTTACTAAGGTATATCTAGAGCTATTGTATCTACCGTCATTGTTGGTTGTTGATTTGTTTTATTTACGAACGCTTTTTAACATCTCAGGTCATCAGTGTCCCATTGAATTTAGGGCGTGAAACGGCCGACAAATTTTGCTCAGAGTTCTCTTCTTTCAGGCTTGAGGATCTTTATCGTGCCGTGAATGTACGACACGTGACCCACGGCTTTACTCTCCTTGCGAAGGAAGCCATACTTAGGATTTTTACATCCGAAAAAATCCATCGATCCTGGCCGGGTTTGAACCCGCGATCTTGGGTTTAGAAGGCAAGTACACCACCAGGACCGACACTTACCGTCATGGCTACATACATAGTTTGTGTAAGAATTTTTTTTTTTTTTTGCTAAACATATTAATGGCAGAAATACGAAACTGGCCAATAGGGATAGGAGAACACTAAGAAGGACTCTTGCCTCTCAGAAGAAGTTACCGCTGAAATTGTATTTAGCTGCCTCTCCCCCGTCTTGTTAATATGTGGGTATTTTGATTTATTGTAATATTCAATTAAATATTACTATTATGTATGTGTGTGTGAAACTTAAATTATACTATTAGAATGTGCGGTAATTCTGGAGATGACAATATGGAAAAAAGCTTACAAATATAATAAATCGTCAAAGAGAGGGAAAACTGCTATTTCTTTTTAATGACCAAATAAGAGCTCGTTGAAAGTGGAAAACAATTATAATCTGAACTATGATCTGGGTGACGCTGAGTGTTCGCACCACGTGACGTAATATAGCAAGAAGCGAGCCAGTTGTTGCTTGAGATTTTAAACTTTTAAATAGTTGCGGGGTAAAGATAGCGTCTAAAAAACCAGTGTAATCCAGTTTTGACCGGATATACAGTCCCGGCACTCTTAGACTCTTACTTGAAGGCTCATTCACCAATGCACGTGTAAAAGTGTTGCACGGACGGCGCTTTGGTTCTGAACAGCACACGAACGATGTAAATGTAATGGTGCTAATACCGTTATCAACGCAATAATCATTTGCATTACTGTGGTGTGTATCAGTATCAGAAATAGATAAGTTCGAAAGAGGGAATATGGCCCAAGTGGTGTAGCAGTTCTTAATTCCGAAATCGGAAGCTAAAACCGACAGACATAATTTTCGGTCAAGTTCACACATTCTTATTGCCTTCCTTTAGTTAGTGATCCATATTGAGTTTGTTCATTCGTATATAATAAAATAATGAACTGTGTGTGTTTTTCTCCGAGAACACTGCTTCAGTCCCTGAAAAAGACTCATAGCGTTAGTTATAGCAAACAACCCTGAGATAAATTCGTCGTCATTGTTTTATTTATATCGTTTGGATTACGTCTGCCAAGTGCAACACCATCAGTGTGGAGGCACCCCGACCACAACGCCTACTGCTCAGCTGAACGACAGAAAAAGAGCATATTGCTATAATTAAACCGATCGACTTTTCTCCTGGAGTTGTTCCCTCAAAGTTATCGAGCACATGTAATGTGGTCCTGAGAATCAAAATTTACAATGCTCCCCACTGCTGGACGTGTTTACACATGGAGAACAGCGGCAGAAGCATTGTCATCTTCTAACAGTAATGAATGGTGGAATTTCGATAATTTATTTCATGGTTTCCAGAGGGTCCTGTTGTCACATTGAAATGAAAGGTTTTAGGTAACCAAGTCCGTTCAATGGTTCAGAAGTTGTTCTCAGCAGTGGATGCCACTTCCACGATGATAATGTCTGCATCCATATGGATGTAATTGGATTTGGATTTAGAAGCACGAGGACCAAATTACATACCATCCCTGGTATGTAAAATCTCCTAATTTGAATATTATGGTGCCATTGTGTATTGGAAAAAAAAAAATAAGTGCCCATTACCCTCCTATAAAATTGGAGTAAATTCTTTTAGTGGAATGATGTAGAACCCCATTGACAAACATTCACGTTAGCATACTTCAATTATCAGGAAAATTGAGAGTTATCAAAGTCCAATAGGTCCTACATCATGTTAGGTTGATGTTCATATTATTTTGTCCCACCGCTATTGTATGAACATTAAGTGTAAACATCTTTAAAAAAAAACTGACCTATAAGTCAGAGCAAAAGGAAAAAATCCTGAAAGGCAGCTGCTTCGAAACCGAAATGGTTAATAGAGGATACTTCAATAACCTGTGTGTTCAGGTGTAACCTTTATGCTTACGCAGTACTGGAATTGAAATGCACTTCCTTGTCTAAAATTTGCTTTCTCAGGTCATTAACTTAGGATTAAGCGGAAACAATTCAAAGCTATTAAGAAAAACAGGGTTCTTTTCGAAGCGTCAAACATGCTCTAACCGGTTTTTATGAAAGAAGGTCGCCGGATATGGGAATTTTTCTGCGGTACATCTCTCAAATTGCGGTTATGATCCTGTTCCCGATGCAGCAAGTTTTATTACTGGAGGCTGATTATGGCAAAAGGTTAAATCATGTTACGAAGATACTGGAAATGCAAGTTTTAACACATCTACGATATTACTTGAAAATCAGAAACAAATTCCAACTAATGTTGTTATGGTAAGGTAATGTACGTACTTAAGGTAATATTTCTAATGTCGTTGGCAGCTACAAGATTTTCTTCATAGCATAACAGACCCATATGTCAAAATAGATGATATTGCACATTTATGTATTATTTGGGCCATGTTTTTTGTTTAGATTAAACATTTATAGCCGGTATAATTCACTCTATGAAAAATGTAGTCACAGTTGTTCTTGGAAGCAAGAACTATTCCAACGTACAAATCAAGTTTAGTTGCTATTATAGAAAGCCATATTACGCTATATTTTCCTTTCTTTTGTGTAATATAAAAAGATCCTTCGTACTGTAACGACGAAACTTTGCACTTTATAGTTACAGAGAGAGTACTAAACCAGGGCTGAAAAACTCACCAAAGGTCACGTTGCTGCTTGTTAATAAAGCTGCCATAAAACGGAGACCAGTAAGCGCCAACGTGACTTTCAGTGCAATTTCCCGCCCTGTACTAAATCTAATGCAACATTCGTTTCGTATAATGCTTAGAAACTTATGGAACAGAGTCTTCTGATTTCTTTTCTTTCCAATCATAGAGAAGGGTTTCCTTGTTTATAATTTGGCTTTTCAGAACACAAATAGCGAGTGTTGTGAGTGTTCACATGACCATTTTGGTGGAGCCACGCCTCGTTTGATAAGAACACAAGGTGCGTGTTGATTAGCCCTCAGACACTGATGAAAGAAACCACTCACAATAACAAACACGTGCTACGGGATCACAATTCGTAGACAAAGGACACATGTATACATGTAAGGTTCGAGTTTTAACAATTTTGTTGCTAAAGATACTGAAATCCCAGCTTGTGCTAATTTCGGTAATCATTTTATTGGTGAACGTTCAAAATTTGCGCCAATTTTATCAGGTTTGTCTACTGTTAAAACTGTACGTCTTCGCGTGTTTCTTGTTTTGCATTTAACCAGTAGTATAAAAATCATTCACAATTGTGAATTGCATTTCTATAAGGAGGCATTTGCCCCGGGAACTTTCGAATAAATTCCTCACGACGAGACAAGCTGATTCGCATTTATAATAACATTTGCAAACAAAAATACGTTGCTCTAAAGTGAGCTGCCTTGCCATTTTGGCTAACGAATGTCGATTGGTGACTGCTCGGAGAGGTACAGGACGCAGCGGTCGCTAAGGCAGGCAAAAAGCATGTAGGATAAGAACCTCAATCGTGAAAAACAGTTATTTGACATAACTTTTCGGCAGTTTTACGCCCTGAATTAAATAGAACAGTAACGACCAAATATGATATGATATTAAAAAGTAATAAAACAACCACTTCTATTGATCAGAGCCCCTGACTTCTATTCTTAGGGTCCCAGGTTCAATTGACGAATTTTTCAATAGGTATTTTCTTTAATAGGATGACCCTTGGTGCATCATACCACCCTCATCATTATCTTCCTTGGGACAACTTAGCGTCCTATGGGCGTCCCTGCCTTAGGAGTACGCTACAATTCCGCCACGGCAAAAGGCAATGCTCACAAATTCGTATGAACAGCAAGCTAGTATTGGCAAAAAATTATTATTATTATTATTATTATTATTATTATTATTATTATAATTACTGTTATTGTATCTAAGTACCGACAGCTAACGCCAGTCACATTGTCAAGGGATCCTGCCTTTTTATTATTGCATATTATAGTTTATCCTAGTTGGGGCTCTATAGCCACTTAGTAGGCCTTTAGGTTAATGCCCGGTAACTTTTAAGCTTTTAACATTGATTACCAACTGCAAAAAGTTCATGGAGTTATACTTCGGAACTTAAAAGCTACCAGACATTCTGGAAACAGATAGAGAGAGAAGTAAAATCCAGAAAACTACTTGCAGCTAAATTTATGTACCTCAGACGGTAGGCAGGTACTCAGCCCACAATGTTTTCACATGCTGTACTTGGTTAAATATAACGAATTGTGAAAGTTTTTGGGAGCGCTTTGGAGAAGTTCACAAACGTTTCCTGACCTAAGGCAAGAAAAATAAGTGTAAAATGGTTGCTCTTCAAACTTCATGGAGAAATAATTCATGTTTATATCATATTCAGTTATCTGATATGAAATTTAGAAATACAAATTTAATGAAGCAAATATAAGTACAATACAAAATCAAAACAGAACTTTCATGCAATTAGACATTAATATCCACATCCGCAAGCGTTTCCAGCGCAATTTATTGAGGTGCTGCAAAAACTTCGCGAGATTTCAGGAGATGTACCTGAATAAAAGTTCAAGAGAAACTACCTTTTAAATTAAAGAATGGTGATAGGAGGTGCTGTTCAAGGTTAATAAGACGAAAAATGAAAGTGGTCATGTACAGCATTAAGTTAGCTAGACAAAAATGGTATAAACATGCTTAACATTAAAAACAGTTTAAATAAGTTTATTGGCGAAATATATTTGGAACAGCTTCCAGATAAACCATGCTTTATTATGTTTAACCCTAGAAATTTCCTTCAGTATTGGTTAACTGCCTTTGTTTTTAATAGCAAAGAGAAAATATATATGATACCATAACGGTATGCGTTAAATGCCTGCAATCACCGGTTTCTCTTCAATGGTGAGAATTTTCTGGATATATCGGATCGAATCCAAGCAGAGTACGGTAAAATCCACACATCCGCATTTTCCATGGATTTTAATGTTAATGTCCCAATGGCACACTAAATTGATGAAAGTTTGTGATTTTAGGAAGCATTTATTATGAAAAAATACACGTAACATTATTGCTGGGGAGGGGGAATGTGGTATTTTTACGATCGTTATAATCCCATTTTATTTAATTTCAATTAATTTACGCACAATCATGGGGAGAAATGTGATCAGAGATGCCTGGTTATAATTTTATAGAAATCGACAAGCTGTATTGAATTGTTTATGAATAATATTTCACATGTTTTGTATTCAAAGTGTATTTTTCTTCTTTTTGTGTACATTAATTTCATGTTATTGTTCCTGTAAAGTGTACTACGGATAACTTTTATTTTCTAATTTGTGTTAAGAAGTTGGGTTCGCCAATTAGTAATAGCTTACTTAACATGCAGTGTATCACCTAACCAAATGTGATGCAACATGTTTCGAGTGAATGATTAAATTACTTGAGTTTGACACCCTCCTGTTGATCGGGCAAGTTTTAACTTTAGGAATTTTCTGTAGGAAAACCCCAAGAATATGAGCCTGGAAAGGTTACTCAGAATTCGATAGAAGAATAAAAAGTAGAATTTACAAAATTTAGCAATGAATATTCGAATATAATTTGCTGAACAATTATGTCGCTCCAGGTAATCCACTGGTAACCATACTTGCCTCGTATACCCAAGATCGCGGGTTCAGTCCCAGAACCCCAGATGGATTTTTTCGGACGTAAAAATCCTAAGTATGGGTTTCTTCGGAAGAGAAGGCAAATAAAGCCTTGGGTTCCGTGTGGTAGATTTATGGCACGTAAAAAAACCTCAAATCTGGAAGAAAGCACTTCTGAACAAATTTATCCGCCGTCTTACGCCCTGAATTGAATGGGACGCCGATGACCTGAGGTGTTAAAGAGCGTCCATGTATAAACCAAATCAACAACTGAACAAGTATATAACGCATGTCAAATATATTTAAATTTCGTATAATGAGAGAACTGTTTAAAAAAACAGGAAACGTTTGAAGAGGTTTTGTTTTGTTTAACTTGTTGCTTGCCTCGGCCTATTGCCTGCGCTTCTCGACAACAGCATCTCATGGGCAGCTATCGCTATGTTTTGTTGAACCCTGTGCTCAACAGGACTGGGAGAGGATATTTTTCGTTAAAATCATTAGACCCCCTTAACATTTTACAGTACACTCGTTATCAATCGCAATTTGTTTACATTCGCAGGTGTTTCAAAGAATAACCCCGGGTTGATGCAGTGGCCTTGACCTACTCTGGATCGCCGTAAAATCACGTTGCAAATGAGATAGTAACTAGAAACCGACTTTGATCTTAAGACCCTTGCGTTCAGGTCCCTGAGCCTCTAATTAGGATGAGTAAAACGTTTTGCAATTCACTATTCACAAGACATTACTGATCACTAAGAAATAATGATTTATCTAAATAAGCAAGCCATCAGCAATTTATCTTTTAATATACACTACGTGGTTCGTACGCCCATAGACCGAATTGAACGCAATTAACGTGAACGGTAGACAGACTACATCGAAAAGAGTTCCGCAACGAGGCGGATTTCTCTTGGCATACTCTCGAGAAAAATCATCTCCACGTGGTTTTCTAACGCCGATGGAGTTTACAAGTACATTTGCATGTTATCCGCGACTTTAGAAGCTAAAAATATGTAGAACGGACATTAAAATTAACAGACATGCACATTTATATACAGCTATTAAAGTAAAGCGTATTATACTACACTTTGCTTTCAACACTTATTAAAAGTTAAGACTTGCTCAAAACTAAAGTACGTCTTAGCCACAAAAAATCAGCGAGCTTACGCGACCAAATTTCAAACCATAATTCCTCTCCGCTCGCAGCATGGTCATTAAAACTACGTTATGCTCACTTTTAGTGTTCATCTTTTAATATATTTTACTATTTCTTTATCTTGAAATTCTTTCCTACTATCACATTGTAAATAGAAATATTATATGAAAACTATTTTCATTGAATTATTCATTAAAATATATACATAATATTAACACTTTTAATTAAATATAATCTATAATAAAATATTGACAATGGAAGGTATATAATGTATACTTCAAGGATAAGTTTTATGTGCATTGCCAATATTTTATTATATATTACATTGTTTAATTGATATTGTTAATATTACATATTCACTCTTAAAATTTTGACTATACACAATATAAAACATTAGCATTATCATGGAAGCATGCTATAAATACTGCTTCAAGGTATAATATATCTTTGCAGGTAAACGTACAACTGCATTACTTACATGATTATAGCGTTTAGATACAAACTATAAATCTAAAATTTTGAGTCGTAAATCTTGCAACTTTTGCCACATTTAGCACATAATAGTCAACGAATTACTTGCAAAGAATACATCTTCTGCTTTAAAAGAAATAAGAGACTTTAATGCTCTAATAATGTCTGAATGCCTTGGCATATCAATGTACATTCCTTGGCTAGAATAATTACAAAAATGTACCATGATCCAAACTAATAATACACTCAAACCATTTACAATATCTTACAAATATATTCTATCTCGGTCACTGGATGTACACAGTGGATAAGGCCACAGAACTAAAATTAAAATTAAGAGGCCGTAAAATCTACACCCCATCCCTAAGTTGAACTCTCCTTACTGCGCCTTGTAGGCATTAAAGTGTCTGGTGAGCTCGCTACGCCGCTTTGGAGGAACCTCTGATTACGTTAACATATGATTTGTTTCAACTAATAGCCAAACAACCTGCCAATCACACTATGCATATGTAGCAGCATAAACGAAAGGGAAGAAGGGCATAAGGAAAAGGAAGAAATAATGCTTATATATCGATCAGAAAGAAATAAAGCAAAAACGCCTCATTGCTATAACAATGACAATATAAATAAAAAAAAATAGATACAAAAGAAGTTGAATGCGTGACGTTAGAAGAATACCAGCAAATAGAATTCCAGGAAGCCTAGGTATCATAGATCTCAACTAAGTGTTATATTCATAAGGGGAAAGATCGCGTTCTTAGAGCACCAATATGCTGTCATAATGAATAAAGTAATAGCATACAGAAGACAGTAAGCTAGAGAAGAGATGTCGAAATGGTATTGTTTAGTGGAGCTAAAGCATAACGTCCATAAGTGTCCTATAGTTGGGGAATAATGCAAGATGCGTTTGTTTTTTGGATATTCCGTATTTTAACTCTTACAAATATTTAATACTTCGATTTTAAAACTTCTCTTTATAAATGAAGTAAAATTTTAAACCAGCAAACAAGTTACTTTAAAATTGTACAAACGATGTATAACCTACATTTTAAAATTGATAATTTCGTTTAAGAAACAAAACATTAAACAAATTTAATCTATTTTATTGACAAATGTTTAAAGATATGTATATAAATGCGCGCAAAAACATGTACAAAGCATTTGTAAACAGAAAGGGTGCTTGACGTTAAATATTTTGAGAGTAGGAACGAATGGTCTCTCCCTTTTCAATATGGAGTACAAAGCATGGATATGAATCATCGTCAGAGCTACGTTGCGACATGACATGTGTTCATATAAATCAGTGTCTTTGGTGCAGGTCAGCCATAAGCAGTTTGCAGATCCATTTAATTGAACGTTTACGCACTGTCATTCTATAAGGCGTTTTGAACACTACAGTGGGTAAGTTTTATGAACGATTACTGTATGAAAACTTTAAGGAATTTAGAGACATGGGGACTGACTTTTTGGCTAAATAACAAATTTTTATATTTATATTAATGCATATAAAATACCTATAAGTGTTAGGAATCAAATGAATAAGTAATTTGGCAGTATTCAGCGTTTTTAAGGCCCCAGTGCAACATTTAAATGCCAGGATACGTACTGCTTAAATTGGACAATGCATGACCATGCCAAATACTGAATCTAAGCTCATAGTTTACATTTTATATTGTTCTTTCTTCATTGTGTTACAAATGTTTTTGCATTATGTTATCTAACGATAAATGACATAGTTATATACTGCATTCAAAATTATTGTCAAATAAATTAATATTTTCTTAATTAGTTCCAATATATTATTTTTACCTATACAGTTACGTTTGCATTTACTGTTAGATGAATACTTCCTTGTTATGGTTACACGTAAATCAGTGGAAAAAGGTTGAAAGCAAGTGAACTGATATCAAGTATACCTGCAACTGGTCCCAGTTTGCTCAGAATGCATCGAGTCGAACGATTGCATTTGGAAATGATTATGAGGGTTGGAGAAATGAACAGTAGAGCTGTGTTCTGTTCACAGAGGAGTCCTGTTTCAGTCTGCGCTCACCTGATGGACGTGAAAGAGTTTGGAGGAGAACGATTTGCACAATGCTGCGTTTCCGAAAAGTTATCATTTGGAGGTGGCGGGGTGATTGTTTGGGCAGGAGTGTCTATGGACACTCGTACTGAGATAGTTTTAGTAGAAAATGGAACATCTGATAGGTACATAAATTAATGTTGGTTAATCGTGTTGTATCATTTGACCCATTTACAGACGACAATTTTCTCGTATTGCACGACAATGCACGCCCGAATACTGCGCACGTGGTCTGAGATTGTCTCCAAGAAGTGGAAATTCATGTTTTGCCATAACCAGCAAGGAGTTCAGTCATAAATCCGCTTGAACACGCGCGGGACACGCTGGAACGGCAGGTTAAGACAGCACTGCAAAAGGTACTCACAGTTAAAACAAAACTTGTCATTGTTTTACTTCCTTCATAACTTTTCTAGCCAGAGTTAAGTTTTTGTTTCTATTGTTGTAATATAAAGTTCTTAATAAAGCAATCCTTTGTTTAAATTGATACTTTTTCATTTTAAAATGATTAGGAACAAATTATAATCAGATATAAAATTGTCCTTTTTTTTGAGTGTGTTAATTCATGACCTGCAATAATCAATGTCAAAGTTTTGTTAAAAGGCAGAATAATAAATAAATAAGAATGAAATACAATTTACTCATAAAATAGTATACGGTATACAAACTAAACGTCATTTTAAATACATGGGTACTTAACGCTTGTATCATAAATATCTATTTAAGTATAATATTTTAAATATAATTCTATTAGAATTTAGAATTATCTTCAACCCTGTCACCCGTTCTATGAAATTAAAATCTGCATTTTAGAATTTTGCTACCATAGTCGACTAGAAAACAGATTATATTCCAGCTGTTTTGTAATTTTAATATTTTTAAACTGAAAATAACTGTCAAAGTCTTTGTGAATTAAATTTTCCACTTAGCCTAAACATGAATATAGTATTTTGCTGTAGCACACAATTTCGCCTGATATTGCTTGGAACGTCATAAGGGAAATCAATACATACTATTTTATTCCCAATGGTACCCATGTGCTATAAATTATCAGAGGACAGTGGCATTGTTTTATTGTGCTGCGCTTAGAGGGGTGATATTTACTCATTTCTTTTGCTGAGTAGTTCACTCTCTATTGTAGGGAAGTTAATTCATTTACAATAGAATCCTAAGTTAGTTATTCTTTAATAATTCCATAACTTTAGAAGAAAAGTCCTAGAATTGCATTTTAGTGTTACACTTTTGTGCCTGTAACATTTGTTAAAATTTCTAGTGTACTTTATTTCTGCAATGCTCATTTTCTAGGCTATGGAAACTTTACTAACACTGAAGAAATTGATGATGGAATTTCATTTTATTAAACTTCCTGGTTTTATTTATTTTTTTTCTTTAATTACCAACATTTTTCTAAATCTTAATTATTTTAACTTGGGACAATTTGCATCAGATTCTCCATTTGTATATGTCAGCAGAGCGAACAGGTGTGGAGAAATTAACTGCTACAGTAGTTCCCAGGAAACAAACTTTATTTTACGGAGATAATTGAGATGGCCGCGAACTTCTAAAATGCATAATACGTGGTTTCCGGAAAATGAGTTCAGACGAGAGGGGAAGGTCAACTGTGCATTCCGAAATAAACATTGGTTAGGGATGCAATGCTATTGCACTAAACAGTGAATATTGTGCCACATCATCATTCATGGCGCGACATTCAAAATAAGGCCTGCTTCAGCATGCATTACAAATCGTTGTAATGCTTAATTTTGCGGTGCATGGTATAGCGCGTTCTGTTGAGCCACGTCCGTGCTATCGCCAATCCACGACTTAAACATCAGAGGCTGATTGTCACAACGTCGTGTTTACGTATAGCTCTAACCTTTCACTTGCTGTCCTGTATAAATTTTGGTAATTCTTGTGACCAGAGATCGCTGAACAATTCGGAAAAGATGTTCTGGTGGTGATGGAGAGCTGAATCTAGAATAGTAGCAATAAACAATCTTACAGAGACAAGAGTCAGAAGAGATGGACGAGTGCTTCACAACAATTCCCTCGATAAACTGTGCTGTGCCCTGTTGTTTTAAGCTTAGTAAGAGCACTGTTTGAAAAATTATTTTTAAGACAATCAACATCCTTTCAAACGTGCAAAGGTAAATTCTGATACCGCTGCATATTCTTTCTGCAAGGATTAAAATTGATTATCCGTGAACTCAGAAGCAGAGACCGTAGAGAGGATCGCAATAGCTGGCGCATAAGCCATAGTTGCGAATAGTCAGATACTCTACGTCACGCAGTCGGTCCTGGTGGTGTAGTGGTTACCATACTTGCCTCCTAAACCCAAGATCGCGGGTTCGAACCCGGCCAGGACCGATGGATTTTTTCGGGGCGTAAAAATCCTAAGTATGGCTTCCTTCGGAAGGGAAGTAAAGCCGTGGGTCCCGTGTCGTACATTTACGGCACGAAAAAGAACCTCAAGCCTGAAAGAGAGGCCTCTGAGCAAAATTTATCGGCCGTTTCACGCCCTGGGTTGAATGGGACGCTGGTGACCTGAGCTGTTAAAGAGCGTCCGTAAATAAATCATTCAAAAAAAAAAAATTCTACGTCACGCTGGGCTGATACGGTTGATCCACTAAAGTACGGTTTAATACATACAAGTGTATTAGTATAAGTCCTTGTAAAGTATGATCTTGGAACTTTCTATGCTACGAATGAAGTGTAATACTCGTAAAAGTATTAGTAAAAAGTTACAACTGACATCATATAAGAGCAAGATGGAGGAACAGCTGTTTGCCATACGTCGCCATACCTTGAATTAGGTTATGTCCACTCCTTAGGGATTTAAAAGTACAGAGCAGATTATTGTTATTCCTGCTAAATGGGTTTTATATTTTATTATGCATTTATAGATATTCAAGCGTAATAATCTACTTTCAGACGACGCGACGATCTCATACGATTACATTTAGGAGCATCAATTTCAGTCGTCGAGAAACGGCAGAAGAATCCAGCTTCCCGATTGTTCTCGGTCATTTATTTTTTTAGTTAATTTCATCATCTATATATATTTGTTTATATTGCTGGACAATCAGTTTCTCAGTATAAGCACAAAAAAGGGGGAAATTGTGTCAAAAGATAATAAGAATGAAAAGAAATAATTTTTGTGGCATGTAGTTAGAACCTTAAAAATACATTTAACTTAATAAATTTCTACACTTGTAGAGAAATTTATGCAAATTACCAATGCCAGACAGAACAACGAAAAATTACTTGTACACTTGCAAGTATGGGGTTGTAAAGTATAAGCGTAGCAGAAAACTTTGTGGAGGAGAATTTTACTAATAACTACAAGTTAAAAGTCAATACACTTGAAATGTATTAGACCATACTTTTATGAAACATGGCCCAGGTCAAAGTGCAGCACTACGAACGCATCAAAGCATTTCCATGGAGACATTCAAGAGTTTTCACTATAGGATATCGTACATTAGCAATCGTGTAAAAGGGACAATTCCTGGTTCAAAATGATGACTTTAATACAGTAAGAAAAGATCATAGTGCCCTACATAATTTCAGCTGTATCTGTTATGACTTCTGCAATATGGTAGTTATTGCGTCTGCCGTGCAAAAGTGAGCAATGGCTCCCTTTATACAACCGTTGCCCATATGGTCATATTTGACCTACTGGCAATATAACATTTCTGAATAAGTATGGTGGGAATTGGAAGGTTATGTTTGTTTACACGACTACCAACTCCAACTCACTGAAAACAAGCATAATTTTGTGAGTACAGACTCACAAGAATAACAAGGTTGATACATGTCAAAAAGTTTCCACTTATGACTTCTCATTTTTGTCAGTCCATTATTAATAAAACAATTCAGCTCCGAGACTTAAAAAAAGCACAACATCAAATCTTTCTTCTTCTATTAGTTCTTAACTTTAGATACTCATATCTTGATTAGGGCAGCATAAAAATAATGTATACCTGTTGCTATAATTTGTACCCCCAAAACGTGAAAGTCTTCAGTGAAATTTTGAAAACTATTTAGTTAGCCACAGAATATAGTTTTGTACTTCCAAGACAACTTTCGTTACATCGTTCAGGAAATGCATTTTTTATCAATTATGCCAGCATGCATGTGAGCTCTAAATTTTACAAGAATGAATACATTAATGCAACGTAGGTAAATGTGGGCACCTTCCGCTGCTTAACGGATGTCTCAACGACACCTATTTTTCTGTCATGTGTTTTGCACAATAATGGGTGCTATTCCACTAAATGCAATTCTGATTCTTCGTCTTACTTTCTGGTGAATAAACAAATTCTTTGAGGGCCTTTATATTTTGCAAAAGACAAGATTTGGTCTCTTCTGATCCATAACACGATACGCTTCGCTTTGTTTGAAACCGTTCCTTATTTTCCAAGCATGTGTGACAAGTATGTACATATAAATGTCATGATGATATTTCCACTTAAAGAGTCCGTTAACACTTTAATTTCTTTGTGTTTCTATGCATGGTTTCCCGTTACTGCATTATTTTTCATTAAAACTGCAGGTTCCTCATTCCACTATGCAATCGGAAATTGATTTTGCCGATGGGAAGTTACTGCCTAACGGCCTTGTCACCTGCAGAGGAAAATCATGCCGTGCGGTCGGAACACAAAGCGGGCATTTTTTGTTTGTTTCTTTATTTATTAGTAGTTGATTAATCTTGTACTCACCATTATAGTAGATGCTGTAAGTGCTTGTCTTTCACTGTGAGACATGCCTGAATACGTTTGTAAAGATTTTGGGACAGTCACCGATATTCATCCTCCCAAGTTTTGTAAACTACCTCGCGGATATATTGATTTTATTTCAGGTGCACCAATAAGTAATTGTATATGTACGATGTACCAACTGAGTGCCCTTATACGCACTGTCGACAGATACACCAGCTTACTGGCTAATCTTGTTAAAGATGTTGTGGTAGAAGTTTATAATAGATAACCTACCTATTTCATCATGCTTCTCTTCTGTTGAAACCCACTTTTTGGTGTCTGCTTCGTGTCAATGAAAGTGTCTTGTTCATCAATCTGAAAATTGCAGTTCTGGATGGAGTTATTACTCCTGGATATTTAGCACGTGCAGTAATTAGTGATTTATTTTGTAAATAAACCTAAATAAAATATTCTTTTTATAGCGATCCCACGTTCGGCATAGCCAATACTCTAATACATATTAGAAAGTCTAGCACGCTCTTCCTTCAGAAAGTGAACTGATAAACATGACTGAGCAAGTTCAAACGCCTGTATTATTAAACTCCAATATTACTGGGAATCGCACATCCACTTGAGATCAACCAGTTTACACAAACTCCGATTGCGTAGTGGAATGAGGGATCGGCATGAATAAATCATATTTCCAAACTGCTCTGTTGCCGCGCAGTATTTTGGAAACTGTTAAACGGTTTTTTGTGTGTTATCTTTATTTTCTACTTGTAAAGGTCGTGTTGGAAATGTTTGTTAGGGAGAGAAGTATTCTACATCATGAGTTGGTTATAGTATAACATTTTATCTGTTTACGATATTCACTCTGTTGGATAAATATTTGCCATGGGTACTTCCCAGATCAATATAATGCTTCTCACATACTACCCGGAGACTCAAATCGAAAAAACCCTTGACGTATGTTAAAGCTTGAAGAAAATATGCTACGGTTACACGTGTACATGAATATTTTAATTTTATACTACATAACATTTTACCGCCAGGCAAAATCTTAAAGACAGCTCCTTGAAACGCGAATAAGTTACAAAATTAATTCCTAAACAAATTATAACATTTTATATAAGTGTTTAATTTTATAGAGTGACTTTTGCAGTTTACATTGAGTACAGCCGTAGGTTAGTGAAAAATTAATGTGTTAAATTAATAAAAACTACCTATGAGAAGACTCAGGTACATAATTAGAAGATAGACGTGCTTGTATGAAAGACTCACTGGGGTTAAAGAAATCATTCTGCTTATGAATGCATTATACTCATCTATGTAGGTTTCCAAAACGTAGCAACTTTAGTGCGAGTGTTCTAAATTTATCGGTTATAGCATGTAGTTCATTTGCAAAAACCGCGATCTTCAACGGTACTCTTTTCCAGAAAAGAAAAAATAAAAGCTTAAACTTCAAGATAAACAGACTTATGATGAGTTTAATTAGAACAACCCCATTTTTAGAGTGTAGCTGTTTAAATATTATAATTTAAAAATCTAGACGCCTGGTTTGAAATAAATAGTTCCAATGTGCAGCTAATAAAGTAATTTAAATTCATACAAATAATTTAATTCTCTGCATAAAACTAGAAATTATGATGAACAACCTATGCACAATTATAACACTATAGTGACTGGTGTATGCATTGGAAACACTATAATAATTCAGTGTCTACCAAAAGGCTGTATATAATTAAATATTAATGTGTATCATGAATGTCATTTTGTAAGGTGTATTTAATTTTCTCTTACTTGTTATTTTTTGAATAAAAATACAATATTGTTACTTTTCTCCAAAACTGTTAAAAGATAGAGTTTCAGCATGGCATACTTGGAAATTACATTTACTTGGACAGCTTATAACAGTTACACTTTTCTTACATATAAATATGAATCACTTTCATCAACATTAGTTACCATTTTATGCTTCAAATATTTTAATTAAACATTTTTATAAAAATATATACTCATTGAAATTTTTATTCAAAGCGTATATACTTCATGAACTAGCACTTATGGCAATTGCTATAACTTTAATTTTTAACATACCGTATTATTATTATTATTATTATTATTATTATTATTATTATTATTATTATTATTAATTAAGAAGCGCATTAACATCTCTGGTCATTAGCGTCCCATTCTATTCAGAGTGTGAAACGATCTATTAATTTTGTTCAGGGCCCTTTCTTTCCAGCATGAGTTTCTCTTACATTCCTTAAATCTACAACATAAATCCAACGGCTATTTACTTCTGAAAGAAGTCATATTTGGGATTTTTACGCTATAAAATATTCGACTCTGTTCGGATTTGAACCCGCATCTTGAGTCCACGAGGGAAACATAGTCTAGTGGTAACTAGACCATCACGACCGATTACCTCAATTATGGCAAGAGTACATGAAGGAATGGTTTTCGCCATTAGTTTTGCCGCTGGCAAATTGATGGATGCATCATTAAAGACTGTATTGAAGATATATCCAGTTTACTTTCGGAAGATCAACTATATAGAGAAATTATACATGCTTTAATAAACAATTTCATTTATAACAAAAAAAGTCATGCTAAAACTATTTGCAGTGTCTCTTATGGACGTTCTAAAATACGTATATACTTTAAAAAGTCTTGTGCAGCGTTTGGTGTTTCCATTAAGAAGTTCATATTTATGGTGGAGAGCCGGAGCTAAGTGACGAGAGTTATGAAAGGCTTCAACTCGAGCTGAAACTAGCCATATTGTCCCACGTCTTTATAGACCAAAGTGAAGTTGCCAAAGATGTTTTAATGAGGAAGAAACATTAAGTGCTCCATTCACTCAGCTAGGATGGAAAAGTTGGCTTTAAAAGTTGCTAATTACAGAGTTCTAGAGAAGCACAGCCTTTTATTTACACATTTCGCGTGTCAACTTGCTGAATGATTGCAGGGTTACTTCCTAATTACTTCACCAGAGTTGACTAACTTTATAAACAGCGTTCGGCATTACACGAATAAACTACCATGCTCGTACTCAAATATGAATTATTTGTCAACTACTAACGAGATTTCATCCGGTGGAAGTTTCAAAAGAAATGCATAAATTATATAAATATAAATACATTTGATAATATTGTACACCACCAACTAGTCCAATACTTTTTATGCTCCTTCAAATACATACGGGCTCTGGAAGTGCAACAAATAGTTAGTTTTTTTCATGTATATTTCTATTTACAAAAAAAAAAAAAAGTCCCTATAATCTCGAAACAATGAACTGCTACGGGTGGCCGAGGTCGTTAAGGCGTGGACTCATGAGCGGGAGGTCTGGGGTTGCAATCCCATCAGGATCGTACTCCCTAACAGAGTTTTTTTCAGGCTTTCCTCATTCCTCATAAATGGCAAATAGCGAGAAGGTACCCTAAACCTAGGCCTGGAAGGTTTCCTTCCTTAAAAAATCCTTTCCTAATATATCATTTTCATCTTATGCATAATCAGTGTACACCGTCTGTGGTGCTTCAGGAGGCAAAACGGGCGTTAAACTCTAATCAAAAAAAGAAAGAAAAAAAGAAAGAAAAGAAAGAAAAAAAGAAAAGAAAAAGAAACAATGTGCTTGATTTTCTTACTTTATGTATTTGGCTATAGGACTTTATTTTTTATTTTTTCTACATTATTTGAATTGAAATTTTCTGGTTTATTTTGTGTATTTTGCCCCTATTTTCCGTATTCAACTTATCTATACACTATGCAAATGAATAGGCTCTTTAATATATATTCAATTTTGCTCCTCTAATTCAGTACCCATGCAATAAACTGCAACATTTTCCAAACTTTCCAAGAAATAAAATGCACCATTTGACTCCAGTAAAGTGTACAAACAGGCACCTTAATACAATAAAACCTACCTAGTTAGACACGGTCATACCCTGGGCACTTCCTTAACTGGAAATTTAATTTATATAAAATTAGCCACAGCCCTATATTTTAATATATGCAAATTATTTATGTTCTGTATATTATTTTTATAGTATCTAACTTGGACATTATATATTTGGGTTTAAGCATGGCTTTTCTGGTGAAAATGCCATATGCTTTGTTCATTTGTGATTACCAAAGGCTCACGTAGAAGCTCCTGTTTCAGTATAGTCTGTTTAATATTGACTTTGGAACCTTGTGTAATAAGTCATTAGTTAGCACTTTCAAGAACAAAATGAGCTCTATCCTTTGTCATTAGTGGAGCTAATCATTGACAAAAGTAGTTATTGATCATATACCTAATGGTTTAATCTATAAGGAAATGGCGGAAGATTTTGACTTTCTAAATCAACAGTTCCCAAAATAAATGCCAACAAAACTTCAATAATAAGTGCATGGGAGCATAATTGCATGCGAAAGAGTATGTTCAAAGTAATTAATGGATTTATTATTATTATTATTATTATTATTATTATTATTATTATTATTATTATTATTATTATTATTATTATTATTATTATTATAATATTTTTCCCCGTTTTATCGAATCAAGAGTATTACAGTCAGTGGGTAGCTTTTGCAGGAAAAAGCAAATCAAATTGCTGAAACCAACTGACTATAGCCGAATTTGTGCCAGCAATAATTACTTAAATCGTTTCAAAAAACGATATTTTCTATCTCAGACACTTCGTCAGGTTGGACAGGTTTTAATAACCATAGCTATCCCGGTTAGAGAGTTTTTAATGTATCTACAAATCTTTTGATGCGGAATACTTAATTTGCAACAGTCAATAAAGAATTCGTTCTTTAATCTGTCAAATGCCATTACGACTTATTTTCTTACAATGACCCATTGTTAACTGTATATAATTCATTTCATGAAGACACTCACTGTTTTATTCCTAATATATACAACAACTTGCAAATGATGGACGTGCCACATCTTTGAATGTAAATCATTTATGAATCTGAGAAAATAGTGGAGATAGATGAAGCCGGAAGTACAACCAAATTTATGTTTCACAGGCTATACAGACCCTTCCTAGATATATATTCTAAAATGGTTTGAATTCGCATATCTATTTCTAAATTCTCAAAGGTTTCGTATTAACAAATTATGGGATTCTACATTAAGGTCTTCAAATTTCTATGATCAACGCATCCTCCCTCCTTGTAATGCGAAACCTGGAATAATTTAATGAACTGACTAAACAGGAATATAAAATTCGAGACACTACTGTTGTTTATAATGAATTAATTTTTAATTTTCTCTTATTCTATAAAGTGTATACTCTATTAAAATGCACATATGCATCACATCTCGGTAGTGCTGTAACCAGATAACTAAATGGCTACAACTACGAATCTGAGTACAAAATGGGACACAAAGTCAGGATTCTGGGAGTGTTTCATCCTCTTTTTTCTGTTTTCAGTCCTTCAAAATCCCCCATTCAACTCTATTTTCCATTTGATTTAATTATAATGGCTAGCAAGTATCAAAATATCTCTCTGCTCTGGAAAACACTCGTAATATTCTATACAATTATGAGCGTGCAGTTCTGACTTGGGGACTCCAGTCTTTGACTAAAATGAGCATGGTGATTCCCGCACTGGACGATAGATGTACAGAGCTGGCCCACCCCCTCTGGTTTCCGCAGCTAGAAGGATACCACTTGCGAACGGTCGGCAGATGAAACGTATGACGCAGTATGGTTAAATGTGCAATGATTCTCGGACTTCAAAGGCAGCTCCCAGCTTTCCTCTTTTCGTTCCTTATCCTTATCCATGATGAGCACCAAACTGAGTTAACTTTGTTAATAATTTCGCCCTTATTCCCCCCTTAGTGAAATAGCAAGAAGATAGCTTATTCCGAATCATTTACCAAGTGTACTTATTTTACACTAATTAAATAATATTTTTAAATTGTGTTTAACGCCCGTATTTACTACTGAGGGACCACAGGCAGTGGACACTGATGATACATTAGATGAAATGATATTTTGGGAAAGAATTTTTTTGGGGGGAGGGAAACGTTCCAGTTCTAAGTTTAGGGTACCTCTCCGTCATTTGCCATTTATAAGGACTGAGGAAAACCCGGAAAAACTTCAGTCAGGGAGGACGGTCCTGGCGAGAATCGAGCCACAGACCTCCCGCTCACGAGTCCGCGCTTTATCGACTTCGGCCACCCGTGGTGGTACTTAAATAACTGGTTTACCTTCTGAGCAATTTCAACGTTTTCGTTGGTGTCAAGAGCTCGCAATTTATTTGTTCTTTTTCTGTTGTAAAAATCCTCACATTACAGATCTGAATGATAATAATATATCTTTAACAAAATTCCAAATACGAATTTAAACAAGTTGTTTTTTCCGGGGTATTTTGTATAGATCCCACAAATCAAACAGGAAATCATTAAAAGCTTTCTCCTATTTTTCTATAAGAATTTTGTTTTGTTTTTTTCTCTCCCTTTTCTGTTCTGTTTGTAACAATATCTAGTTCTTTAAAACACTGCAAGAGTTATCTCCGATTGTTTTCTTTTATGAAAGCGCTCTCACAAGGGCTGTTCAATGATCCAATTTATTTATAATACTCTGATATCGTTAAATTTAATGAATAAAATTTATGAACATACCTCTGAAACGATATTTTTAAGAACCATATATTAATTATGCAATAACGTCATTATTCAAAATACTGTTTATTTGTTATTCCATGATTGTCTTTTGTGTGACACACTGAAACACACTATTTATTCATTATTTATAAGCAAAATAAGTTATACATAATTGTGAACATTTTTGTTCCATTATTTCGGATAATAATGCAGTGGATATGTTTTGTGTTCACTATAAGCCAAGGAAATGTGAAATTTAAATGAGAATTTTGGTTCAACCAACCGTCTTGTTTTTTATGTGCCGGTGTATCTTTTTATACCTGGTACTTGCTTTATTAGTGCCCAAAAACTGTTATAAATGGAAATATTCTGAGGTGGTATCGTAGAAGGTTGTTCGCGGGGGCGGCACGCATTCGATAATATTAATCGAACCTCGATTACCTGCTGCCTGCCGCGAACACCTCGATGTAACTGGTTCTTGATTTGTAATTAATTACTCGTGGGTTTCACCTCGTAACCCCGAGCATATCAGGGGCTTGATATCGCTGTTTTGTACAGGCGGAGTCACAGGACAAAGGAGAAGAAGGGCTGTGACACAAATTATCACGCACTGTTGTATTTAAATCAAATGAATTTATTGGAACAAGAATTTATGAACAACCTTCTGGTGCGCTGCCTCAGCCAAATCTTGCCTACTACTCAAACACTCGACGAGGAGCTGGCTCGACGCAAGTGTCTGAATGTTCGTGAATTAGCAGAATCTTAATCTTAGGAAGACTGAACTTGAGTGCGAGAACAAAATATTGAAACTGAGCGTCGAATAACTGCATTGCCAAAACTCGTAAACTGACTCTTAAAACTAGCTCGTCGTCCGAAGAGCTGACACACTATTTGAATGGAGAATTTTGACTGAGTACTAGAAACTGAAAACTGAGTAGAAAAGGGTTATCACAGGCTACTCTACCAATAGGTATTATACGCACGATCAAATTCCCATGTTGATATCTCTATTGATTTGGAAAAAAATGGTTTTATATATTTTTATATGCTAATGTGTTAAATGTTCCACACTATGCACAATTTATAATATGAATATATGAACATATTAATTTTGGCAATGAGGAAAATTGGACGTACTGCATTGATTATTTCAGAAAAATCCTTAATATTTCAGAATTAGGTTTTTCATAATTTTTGTAACTGTTCAAATTAATTATTGTCCACGTATATCTTGAATAACACAAAATTGATTTGAATACTATAAGATACGTATTTGTTAAGTTTTGAGATGCTGAAAATTCTAGAAATTTTGAGAATAATCGTGTTTTGGAACATTTTGAATGCAAAAGTTGCAAGAAAAATCATTATCGAGAAAAAAAAATAGTATAACTAGAGTTTATTTTACAATGTTACCCTCATGAGAGTATAAACCATCTGATTTGATAAAGTTATATATAGTTAATAGGACGAAAGTAGGAAATGTTCACCCTTTTTAAGCTTTAAAAAATACATTGTTCGAAAATTTTGTCCAAATATCATTTGCGGGTACCCTTAAAAATGAAAATTTAATTCTGAATGGAAAATTCAGAAAAAAACATATGCACACATGTGCTAAAAAAATATGCACAAAGAATTTAGGGGTAGAAATGGGGACGACAAATGAATATACAATAACTTACCCTAAACAAATAATTTGTTTTCTCAAATACAGTAATTACTTAAGTACTTTTACAGTAATCGTTCAATAAACTTACCTTCTGTAGTTTTCCAAACGCCTTACCACTTCCACTAAGGTGTACAAACTGAGCGGCAGTGCGTGACGTGTAGTTGGATTAAGATACAGTTTGCTTATGAGTGCGCCTGCGCCAATGGCATTGACTGCATTTGACTGGCTATAAACACACGTCGCATCACAACGTAGCTATCACGTTGATACATATCAATGCCTGTAGCTGCACATTGAAGCGTCTGAGACCCTTCCTTTGTTCCCACTATCAAACTTCTCTATGTCAAGCATCCTATCGTCTCTTATCTTCTTATATTCCTTGTATGTATATTTTTACCGCACTTGAGGAAATTTACATTGTTACTGCTATAGATTGTTTTTATAAATATTAGCAATAATTCAGCTATTCTGTTCGATGAAATGTTATCTATTTTGTACTGGTAATCTTGATCTGAATGCGTATAATTTAAATGACCCAAGACACATTATTTTTATTAGCTCAATTAGAATTTTTTAAAATGTATTATTTTTATTTAGTGCGCTTTTTTTCACCTTATTAGCTTTCTTTTAGTGCTTAAATTTTTTAAATAATATTTACATAAGATAAAGCAAAGTATAGATTTGGCAATGCATCTTTCGCACTTATTTAGTGACATTTTTACTGATTTAAGCGCAAAACTGCATCAGCGGAAAGCTATTTGTAAGAAAATAAGTTGAAACTAAAAGACGTACTTACCCATATACATTATTATTACTTATGGCCTATGAAAGCGATGAGTAGCTTTCTTCTTCTATTTTCTTTCTCCCCCCCCCCCTGCATGGTAATATGCAAAGAGTCGTGCGGTAACATGTTCAGTAATTCACAGTGCACAGCACTTAAACCTACAAAAGTGAAACTAACCTCGGCATTAAATGTGACTCTATTAGGATAAGGCTTTACACCATACTTCTGCTTCAACCTGCCAATTTTTGACTTTCAGAGATAAGGAAACCCAAACATATTACATCCCTTACAACGACATCCTTGCTAAATCACCTGATAGGTCGCCAATGGATCTCTTCACTTTTAGTGCTTTGGAAGTAGAAGATGCGAATTGTGGATGATTTCTGGAAACAGGAATGGAGTGAAAGAGCGAAATAACGCGGACAACAACTTGCTGCAGTAGAAACCGCAATGCAGAGCTATAGTTAACTCTTTAGGCCCTCACATAGAACATCACTATTGGTAGAGGCATAGTTTCTCATAAAATTAAATCTGTTTGAATTTGTTACCATAGATCACAAACAACCCTCTTTATGTACACAAAGTTTATAAAGAAGCACAAAATAGATCAGCCGAAAATGTCTCGTTACCACAAAACTATGAGTATAGCTTGCATAGGGTAAATAAAAATTAAAAATACCTCAAAATTACTTCATAATGGTGTATAGCAAGTTTTTTATGAAAGAAATTCGTACATCTGTATTTAACAAACATTTAAAGCAATGTTAATATTCGTAGACATTATATGTATTAATTATATTGTTTTGTAAAAAAGTTCTCTTTTATTAAAACAACTGTAATTTTTTCCTGTGTTGAAAGAAGTTTGTATTCCGGACTATTATTATTCTTGAACAAAATATTACTGCAGAATACAAATTAAATAAATTCCTAAAGAAGATGTATAATAAAGTTATACGCGGGTTATCTTTTAAGCTGTTACAAATGGCCACAAGATGGCACTATTGAAATATGTCATTACTATTTCCGGAACAATGGCCATTTGTTATTGTGCAGTTGCAGGTTAGAACTTGACGCAGTAGCTCGCTTATAGTGAGCATTTAATCAAAGCAATTTTGCGAAAAAAAATAGAACTTTCACGTAAAGGTTTTCGTCAAATGACTTTTTCACGATTTTAGTAAAGACCAAATGTAAGAGCAATGCATAGAATCGCTTCGTTCAACTTTGGCTATTGAAGCACCATCAGAAAAGATTGTTTATAACGGTTTGCAGAATTTCGTCATGGTCGTGCGTGCGTCCGTCAGTAATCAATTTCGTGAAGGTGGACCAAAATCGGTTGTCAATCCAAAAATCATCGATGCTGTGTGCAACATGATTGAAGAAGATCGGCACGTACAGTGAGATAGAGGCATCCTTAAGCATATCGAAGCTTATAGTACTTTCGATTTTGATTGATAATTAAGCTGTGAAAAAGATCTCTTCCCGATGCATTTCGCATAATTCGACCGAAGCTATTAAAAAAAAAAAACTCGTGATAAATAGTGTAAAGAAATGCTCAAAAAGTACCACCTAGGAACTGCAAAATTCCTATACAACATCGTAACAGGTTACGAATCTTGGATATATTCGTATGAACCGGAAACTAAGCAACAATCCACTGTTTGGGTGTTCCAACAGGAACTGAATCCCACGAAAGTTGTTCACGAAGCACTTCCAAGAAATTGGTTGCATATTTCTTCGGTTTAACTGAATATGTTGCACCCATTCCTTTTAAGGATCGAAGAGCAGTTAATGCTGAATGATGTACAATTATTTGTTTGCCAGAAGTCATCGAAGAAATCAGGGAAAACAATCGAAAACATCGCATCATTCTTCAATCATGACAATGTCAACCCTTACACAACACGTCAAAATTTCATTATTTTAAGTAGGAAAACATCGCATTAATGTCTTGTTGCCTGTGCTCACCTGATTTACTGGATAACGACTTCTTTTTATGTCAAACAAAAAATGCATGAACAGTGATTTTCATCACTTCAAGTAGCTATTGAAGTTTTAAAACCATGTTTTTGAGATACCAAATTCAGAGCTGAAAAAATGTTTCGAGAATTAGTTTGAACGCATGCAAAAGTGTATAAATCTTACAGGTGAATATTTTGAAAAGCAATGAAACGGTTGATTACAAAAAATGTTTATTCTCTCATAGTTTTTTGTAAAAACTTAAAAGGTAACCCCGTATTCGTTATTTATAACTGTAGCACAGTTTACGATAGCTAGGTGTTTTTATCTCAACGGCCCAAGATTCCAGCTCTGGCAGATGATGTTAGTCACTTGGAGCAGATAAGCGATTTCTGCATCACGTTCCAAACCAATACAAAGCACAGCTATGAAATTTGCTGTATTTGGTATTGTGCGTGCACTGAATCTTATGAGATTACGTGAAACCATTCAGTTTACCAGCATTCGCCCCTCGCACAATAAAGCATACACGCGCCTGCATATGCTTAATATTCTGTGCATAAAAGAACCTTGCCCACTAGCAGCTGAAAGTAGAAACCCTCGCCCAATTCACTTACAGAACCTTAGAACTAAAAGTTGGTCATTTCCACCGGCTATCATTTCTGCTGGTGTATGATTAATTTTCACCTTTCATAATGCAGGCTAAAATATGTTAAACATGTTCACGGTGAAAGTATTTTGACAAATGACAATCCCATTAAAATGCTCACTTCTGTTTCTTAACGCCATTCAGCTCCATACGTTTTTTCAAATTCCAAGATATTTATACATAGAAATTGTTCTTTCACACTACTGTATGCATGCTGGAAATGAGGAGCTAGACTTGAAAATTTCGAGTCATGGGCGGGATTCGAACCACGGATCTTTAATCTTCCGGGCTTACGCTCAAACCAACTGAGCTACCGTGTCCTCCTCCAAGCACGGAACCACAAACCATATCTGATTCCGTATACCCCGGAGACCTCCCTGAGGTTTCTCTATGATGAAAGTCGATTCGTTTACTATTAACCCAGTTTAACCACAAACTATGAAGGGGTTAATTTATGTATAGAAATTATTGTTTCACACTAGCTGTGTGCATGACATTAGTTGCAAATGAAAAATCAGGCCTGAAATATGAAAGAACAATGTTACTGTCAGGTAAAACTAGCTAAGAGGATTTATTTGTTTTCACATATTTAAACAAACTTAGTGAATATCACGCGAAAACTTTTAAATACACAGGGACATTAAGCATTTTCTCGCGCTATTAATTGTTGGCGTCTGTAATGGTATATGGATGCAGAGATCCACTGTTTAATCATAATAATTTTTTGTTAAATAGATGAACAAAATGCTGAGTAGAGGAGATAAAAATAAATAATTTCTACCTCGCTTCTTCTTTTTCAGTACTGTTTACATTAATACGGTTGGTTGCTGTAATATTCAATTGCCTCTAAATGTGTCGCAAATTACCCAACTGGAAATTGAACACAGATTTCTATAAATGGACCACAGAATACACAATGCTATTAAAAAAATCAAGTTGTTAGTACCAGTGTATGCAATAAATGATTGAATAGCAATATTTCGCCTCGCCAGAAATAATAATAATAATAATAATAATAATAATAATAATAATAATAATAATAATAATAATAATAATAATAATAATAAAAACTTAATTTCATTGAAATAACATATAAAAACTTTTCTGGCCAGGATCGATGGAGTTTTTCGGGCGTAAAAATCCTAACTATGGCTTCCTTTGGAAGGGAAGTAAATCCGTGGATCCCGTGCCGTAAATTTACGGCACGAAAAAGAACCAGCCTGAAAGAAGAGGCCTCTGAGCAAAATTTTTCAGCCGTTTCACGACCTGAATTGAATGGGACGCTAATGACCTGAGATGTTAAAGAGCGTCCATAAATAAACAAAATCAACAATATAAAGACTTAGATTTACAAAGTCTCTGCAAGTGTCAAAAATAAATTGACTCATATTGATGGAGAGAAAATTAACTGATTTTAAGGTCAAGTATTTTAGATACATGAAACAATGAGGTATGAATACAACTCAAGAGAAAAGAAAGTTGAACGGAAGTGCACCATGCCCCGTGAGTGTTCCATGGAGGTGAGTGCAAAAAGGAGGATATGTTGAAGTTGTGTGGCACTGGAGTCATTCCTAGTGATTTCCAGGGCTGATATAAATCATTGCCAGCATCTCACAAACTAAGAAATTGCCAGTGTTAGATGACTCTTGACAAATGAAATAAGGTTTAAATGTAACCAATGAGAATGGGAACTATTTGCCCTATTTTAAGACTAAATAGTTGAGCCTTTTTTGTACACCATTATGTTTGTCCTTCGGTGGCTTCTCTCGGTAAAGTAATAACATTAAGATGTCGGCCTTGGGTGAGAATTGTTCCAGATTTTCCTCGTAACAAATAGCAAATGCAGGGGAAGTATCCTTATTTATAATTTCATCTCACGTTATCATTAATGTCCACCACTTGCGGTGCCTTAGTAGTAGTAATAATAATAAAAGCAGGCGTTAAGCGCTATTCAAAATGCAATAAATTGCACTAATTAACTCGAAGGCAAAATGAATGCTAAACGTGATAAGAATTTTGAATAATTTTAAACAAATCTATAAATTGAAGTGACCGAAGAGAAATATATCATTGAATATAAAATACTGGTAATTGATGGCGCAAACATTAGGAAATTCAATTCTTTTCCTGTTCTTTCTCAAAGATTAACAGCCATGTGCGCCATTCTCAATCAAATCCGTGCTGATCGAGGGTTACTGAAACGTGATCAAACTTTGACCGCGGTGAAATTGTAGTTGCGATGCATCATGGTTAATTCACTTCCAACCAACCGCCATCAGCTGACCGGTTGCTGAACGATCAAGATTCCTAGATAATCTCTCAAAGGAAAGCATTTAACTCTATATCCAAAAGGGATGTTGTACAATTACAATCTCCTTGTATATATCGCTTTATTTGTGTGTGTGTTTCATTACCATTTGTGATAAATGAAAATGGAGAACAAATAAAGGTATCCAAATATTTCTCAACATGAGATAAGATATTCTGTTGGAACTAGCTATTTCATATTTCCAGTAAACCGGAAAATAAAAAGGTTCATGACATCAGGCCGGTTCTAATTACCAATTAAATAAATCAATCGCTATTTGTTAAAACTGTGCGAGTCATGAGGTGTAAAATTCTATTCCTGGGTGTAATACGGTGATTGCGGTTAGAAGGAAACTCTTAACCTCTCAGTCAGTTTATTTACTAGTCACCGCATTGCATCTCTTGATAGCCGGAACCTTTCTTCAAATTTCCTCCCCCTTCCTCTTCAAAAGAGCCACCTTTTCCCACAATGATCCAGTTTTGACGCTGGTTCCGATTTAGATGATCCAGGTATATTATCTCGTCTTCAATAACTTCAAGAAATTCGAAACGGGCAGCCATTTTGTGTAGCTTGAACCCAATCAACGAAGTTGATCGGTCCAGCACTCACGGTCAAAGATGACCATAATCAACTACCTCGTTTAACTTTTATCATGTCGATGGACAGAAAGATTACATAGAACGCGGTCAAATACCGATTTTACCTACTTGAAACAATGATCGAGAATGGTGCACATGGCCACAAGTGCGCGGAGATATAACGTCAATAACAATGCTTTCAAAGTAGATTTATTTCAGTTTTCTTTGATAACCATTTGTGAGTTGTAATTCTACACATGTAAAATATTGTCCTCCATCTTACACGTTAGACAAATAAAAGAACATTTGTTAATTTTTCACGAAAAGTTATCTAAAGTATATCTTCTTGATATTTTCTATCAGAGTTTCAAAGTTTCAGAGACACTTTATCGAATAGATAAAGTTATCAAACAGATATCTTACGTTTCGGAAAGGTTTATCTATCCGATAACCTATCGAACAGATATCTGTCGTTTTAGAAACCGAGCCTAAGTTCAGTATTCCTTCCAAAAAATTGAAAATAAGAGAAAGTATATTCAGACTGTTGCAGACAAGAGAAACCATTCAATTTAATTGAAGAAATGTTCTCAAATAAAAAGAAAGTGATTTTTGATATATTAATAACCACCTGTGCTCAGTAGTAAAAACGGGCGTTAAACACTATTAAAAATGTATTGAAAAAAATTTAATTTCTTGTTTTACAAAATCTGAATCATTGGACTTGACTGCTTTTAGAAGTTTATTACTGGGAAAATAGACCAAGTTTATTTCTGCAGTAAAAATAGTTCAGTTCATTCCCTGAATTTGAAAATAAGAGAAATTATATTTAGACTATTGTTGTAGACAGCAAAAATTCACTTTAATTTAAAAAATCTCAAATTAGAAGAAACTAATATTTTAGGCATTCATAAAAATTAAATTGCTTGTTTATAAAACTTGGATTATTGGACCTAACTAGTGTTAGGTAAGAGCACAAGTTCATTTAAAATTTGCTTTGAAATACTAAATAAATTTTGACTGGTAATGCGTTTTGTTTTTCAGAACCACTTAGAAATTCAATAAACTAATGTGTTATAGGAGAAGCTGTATAAGGTAGATTTGTCACCAACCGCTGTGATTCGCATGTAAAGGAACAATAAACGTTAACGTTGACAGTTTTATCATGTATTACGTATTGTTCAATGAAAAGCAAGCAAAGGATTATTTATAATTGATTAAAAATGAGTTTTCATGGTAGAAAACTGATAAATCATAGTCCAAACCTACTAGCTTATGCCATGCAAACCAGAAGCTAATGGCATGAAGTCAATGCTGCTACCTTCAGAACTTTGAGAGAACACTGCAACGCAACACTTTTTTTTCGTTCAGGACTTACAAACGCAATGAATTGCTCAATTCTCTAGCTATAACCCGCTATTTTTCAATATAATCTTCTTACAAATCTACGAATTTGTGTCATTTAGATGTCAGAGTTTAGAGGCCAGCGCAATACTATTTTGAAAGTCTATGTCAGTCATTTTCATACTGGCTGTGTAAGAGCGTCTTCGTCAAATCTCTCGCAGATTGCATTAGTTCATAAAGATGAAAATCAAAATGTACGAAACTCGGGCTAAAAGGTGGGCGAGAAAAAACACTATACTCAAGTCTACTGATCTCTTCTGGAGGACATTGAATTGCTTATCGTTGTCGGAAAGTATTTGCGCCGGAACCGCTTCCTCGGCTTCCGAAGGGTTTTCTGTTTCATCACGAGTCTACTCGATCAAAATAATCCGTTCACAGAATGTACCGGCTTATGGCACTATCTTCAATTTTTCTCAGAAGAGAAACATTTTGATGCCATTCCTGGACGTGTCGTAGCGTTTCATCTCCCGTTACAATGCTGGACAAGAAGTGTTCACCTTCAGCCTCAGGGAGTAAGCAACAATGAACAAATAATGGTTCTCTGTTGCTTATGATCGGCTTCAAGGGACCCATTCGGCAAATTCTTTTAATATTCTAATTGGTGTATAAGGATGTTTAAGTTGCTCAGTTAGTTGATTGATGGTTGTTCGCCAACAATCCCGAATAAGGATGTCGGCACGATGCATTATTGCAGCTTTGACTGCTGTGTACGGCTGCCCGGAGTATGCATGATAAGTGACTTCTTTCGGTGATAGTCTTCTCGCCCAACAACTGACAGTGCTTTTATCCATACACGTGAATGTTGGAGATGGTCTCATAAAATATTCAATAATTTCTCTTTATTTATAACGCACATCACTTAGAGAACCCAGTTTGAAAGCTAACCGCATTACTGCCATCCGGTGGTACAATAAATTATATGACAGTGTGCAAAGATTCAAAGATAGGTACTGCACATGAAATATGAATTTTCCCAAATAAACTGGCCGAGAAGAAATAAATTGCTTACTGATGTCCCTCTTATCACGCGTTTTGTACTGGAAACTGCAACTTTCATTTACTTTGTGTTAGGAAAATATTTTGCTCACAAATAAATTTAGAGAATATTAATTCTACGTTGTAGGAAATAATGTTTGTAATTCCCTACCGAGGTAGTAATTTATAAAGGTGAACAAATCCTAAAAGTACTACATAATATTATTTCGAAATGCAAAATTCTTAAACCTGAGGACTTTATAACATTTGGAGACCACCCTTGCTATTCCGTAAAACAAACTGCCATTTCCCCGCACTTCTGAATATTTTCTGACGGGAGTGAGGCCTGGTGTTGAATTGCATCGCCTCACTGGAAAAGTCTATAGGTCCATAAACTTCCCGTTTTCATCAAAGAAAGTGGAAATGCAAGAGGATTGATCCTCAGCCCTTAATCTCCTATGAACTCCTAATGGGCGCGTCAAACCACAAGCCTCCTTCAAGGTGCTGGGAGAACGATTGAGGGGGCCTTTGAGAAGTTATATGAAGCGTACTGTAAACATGAGTTTATGTTTGCATTTACTAAGGTGCGGAACCCTCCATTACATTGGTGTAACGTTTTCACTGCAGGGTACATTAAAGTAATGTTGGCGTGGTAAATCCAAAATCGATACCTCAAAACCCCTATCATATATTTCTAACTCTCCGGTTTTTTATATTTACAAAATGCGTCTTTCTGTGAGCATTACCGACAGAATACTGGACTACGATATTTCTCATGTTCTCATTTACGTATTCAGTTTAGTTCTTGACGGGATATTAAATGTGGAAGTCCAAGTTAATTGTGGCCGTTCTTTTACAGTGTAGAAAGGCGAATTACTACTAAAAGGAGAAGCTAGAGGCATAAAGTGCCAAAACCATGCAAAAAATTGGTGATTTACCTTAAAATGTTTTGCAATAATTAATTTATTATTCCAAATTGAATACAGAATTGAGTGAATACTTAACACATGAGGATGTGAGACATGGATTAACTGTGCTGTTTTAGCAAATATTTGCGTTTACCTGCCAATTTACTCGTCTCGCGGCGCAGTCCATGTAATAAAATTGCACCCAAAAATAAGCCACGAGCATTCCTTGGATTTGCAACAATTTACGGACGCCTCGTGAATTGCATGGGGCTCGCATGTTTTCAGTTAAGATAATATGAAGTAAATGAATTCATAACTGAGAAAAGCCTCAGCCTAGAATAGTGAACTTTCAACATTATACAAAATGATTGAGCTTTTGATACGCGTAGATTGCTTAGCATTCCTTTAGAGCAAATTATGTTCAATTGCAGTTCAATTCTGGAACTGTGCAGGTAGCCATTTGTTACAGTATATGTTTGTCTATTAATTCAGCTGCTTTCTTCTGAATGAATTGTCTTTACGACTTTGGCCTTCTATGTGCAACAGAAAGTCACACAAGTTCTCATTAGCGGGTATTGTTCAGTGTGTTTCCGTAATTGTGTTTGCATCCGTGTGGCTGTAGTTTGGATACATGTAAGAAGAACGCACAACGTGCATGATGGATTGCTACAATTTAAACCACTGCCACAACTCCTTTTTAATGCAGAAGGGTATGTTTATACTGGAATCCATCACAGAGTCGCAGAGGTTGTAGTGTATGGAAAGAATGCTTAGGGAAACCTGATTTAAAGTTCGCAGTGCGCAGTTTCATTGAGGTCAAGCATATCTTTATAGGATGCGGATGTTCTAAATGACCATGCCACTGAGAATGACATCATAACCTCGCAGAAATCCCCCTGCAAGCATTATTTTCTATCGTTGCCATGATAACAGATGTAGAATAGTTGCTACTTTTGAGGGTGAAAATTAGAGCATCACAGCCATGACCAATCTCCATTTTCACCCTCCACGACCTTGAGCATTCCGAACTCAGCGAGTAAGGCCTTCGAGGGTGGGCGGAACGAAGGAATGTGAATGCGCGATATTAGTGCAAAATAAATCTGAAGAAAATGAATACCAACTAAGCAATTAAAGTAGTAAAGAGGCGATTCACTAGCTTCTCCTGCTTTGTTCAAATTGCTTCTATAGACTCCTGCATAATCTGAAATTATTGCGTTGTAGTTTTCTAACACCCGGTATAGGAGCAAGCGAGAGAAAATACATCGTGTTGATGAATTTGTACCAGAGAATAGATAAATGAAATAGTGTACTTTACAGTTGTCTAGAAACCATGAACAGTTCCACTATTAAACAGTTCAAGAAATCCCGCAGCGTATCACATTTTGAAAATATGAAGCGAGGCGGAAAGTTGTGCAATGTTGGTTTAGCTTCCAGTCAAGGCAATCAATCTGTGTAATTTTAAAAGAGCTGTATTAACAATAAGTTTGATTTCTTCTACTTTCATTTGTCCAAACTTGTTTGCGATAGAGGGCCAAGAGCTCTATATTGTTCATATTTTAAAAGGCATGATTTTATATAATATAAATGCCGCGTTATACTTTCCAATCTACTAGATCGGTGTGCACATTTCAAACATTCTGTTCACAATTTCTTTCATTTACACAAAATATACGATATCCACTATGTGTTCTTGAAAATTGCTTTCGGATAGTTCATTTATTTGTAGACCTCACAAATCAAATATCAGTCTCGCAGGACTCCTAACGCAAGGATGCGTCAGTCCTAAAACTAATGTTTATATTCTTGTTGAGTAATTTAGCACTATTTGACCAGCAATGAATGCAGTTTGCGGAGGAAACCATTGTAATATTGACATTGTCATTGTGTTACAGATATAAACCCTGGTAGCCGCGAGAGGGGGAATATATATGACTGTGCTAATAGCTTCCCACACTGTTTACTTAACATTCAACCCTTAAGTCAGCTAACTGCATTAAAAAAAAATGTTGGAATGTATTTAAGCGAAGCAGGATCGGCCTATCCTATCTATATCAATTTTTCATATCGAGTATTTCATGTCTAGGTATTTAAATTAATTTAAAAACAGTCATTAGGACATTACTACTAACTATAGTAAACTCCACGCATTATTTTGAATTTAAATTTGATGAAGGGGGTGTCTTCTTTTGTTCCATTTTCTGTTAAATAGAGGGTCACCCAGCAAATATCCCTCTATGCGGAGACATTACGTAACTACGCGAGTTATAACGAAATTTAATAACAATATGTTAAAAAAGTCTATTCATTGTCACTGTAACAATGTGTTTTAATCCTTATAAAAATGAACATTTCACATCACATAAAGTTACTGCCTTTTTGTGAGGTTTTCCCGCTCTTGCTGTACTAAACTTATAAAAATGCATGTGATAAAAAGGAAAGAAAAGCATGGTAAGAGAAAATATTTGGTAGATTTATGAAAGAAATACAATAAAAAATACAAAATATAATTAATTGACAAAAGGGAAGAAAAACTGAAAAAAAAAAAAAAAACTTATAACAACATATACAAGAATTGGATGTAAATAGGTTAGTATAAACATTTGAACTCTTTACATAAATTGACACGAGTGGCCGATGCTATTAAGGCAGAGATCCGTGAATGGGAAGGTGGAAGATTCGATTCCGACCAGGAACGTCCTCCCTGACAGGATTTGTCCCGGTTTTCCTCAGCTCTCATACATGGCAAATGCCAGAGTGATGTCCCAAACTTACGCCTAAAAAAACTTAATTTCTTTAAAAATGATGCCCTTGTAGCAAAAAAATGGGCGCTAAAGCACTAAATATATTATATACATTAGTAAGGGACTTTTGTTGTAACATATTTGTACACCGAGTGTCTTCTAATCCTATGGATTGGTAACTGGACAAACCTGTTTTACAGTCGATGGGAAATGCAGGTGCTCTCAAGTGACACGCCGCATCCACCAGATCGTTGCATAAGGGAGTTCTTTTATGTAAGAATATTTACAAAGAATGAAATATCATTCAATGCCTTATGTTTGTTATTTGACATCAATGTAAAGTTATTAGCATTTACTTATTATGTTCAATAAAACAGATTCTTATAGTATTTTATGTTTTAATTTAAATTTACATAATTAGGATTTTAGGTTAGTAAATATCACAGAATTAGCATTATTTCTCTCTTCCATGTAGAAAACAAAACAAAAACGATATACTTTCATGATCCTTCGCCGCTGAAAACCAGCGAGAGCACATTGCAACACACTCAAACACTCCAAGAGAGACATAACAGTCAATTCCGCCGAAATTGCCAAGAAGCAGGGGACAGCGTTTAGGGATAGTGTGTAAAACGGTGGGATTGTATAATTTCCCAAATTCGCAGGATGAAAAGACTCGCTCGCATATGCGTATACAAATGTTTTCAACATTTTTGGTCATAAGGCACGCGCCTGTACTCATTATAATACCGTCATTGTCGTGAAACGGGCAATAAAACCAACTAAAAAAAAACTTAATAATATTGTGGCATTCATTGGATCGTGGCGGTCAGCTAGGAATTTCATTAAATTTTTATGTGGCAAGAACAATGCTATGATGTAATTTTTTCCCCAGACGTGAAAAGTAACAAATCTTTCTCATTTTCGGTTGAATATTGTGCATCACAAACTTTTTGGTCATCGGTCCAACTAGGTGAAATACCCCAGCGCATCACATTATTGTCATGTCTAAGTAGATATCCTGCACTGCATTTGCTTTATATACACCACCATCGCGCAATAATTGCAGTATATTCTGTGAGATTCCATTGCAAACGTTTGCTGCCCTGAATTTGAAACTCATTAACATAAATGTTTTGATAGTGCTGCGGGAACATAGGAATACATTTTCTGTGTTTCTATGTGTCTGTTTTATTGCAGAAAGAAACCTGTCTATTATGGGTAAGATTCGTTTAGTATTGATTGGATTATATTTGGATCATTTTGTTTTGTAAGGTTTCATTATCCATTGCGTATTGAGGATTTAAAGCTTTCTCCGCTGTTCACGGTAATCCTGTTGCTTTAACTGCATCTGCTATTGATATTTTTAGAATATTTACATACTTTTGAATAATATGGGCAGCCTAAGGATAACGTTTTTATGTGCATTTGCTGTTATATATTAGTTTATTATCGGGTATTGCTGTATTTCTCTCATATAGTCACATATTTTATCAGTTTTCACAGATATTCTTCTAAAAGTTGCATATTCAGTACTTCACACAACGCTTCCATTCTGAACCGCAAGCCACTGCTTTGGTTGAGCTATGCTCTTGTTTTATGAACCTCTCACTCCATTGTTCTCACCTTTTAGTCGAAAAGACTGCATGAAGGGCAGATGACTGTATATTGGAATAAAAAAAAAATAATGATTCTACACACAATAACTTTCCGAGAGTGCTAAATCAAAAAAAAAAAAAAAAAAAAAAAAAAATGTGAGCATTATAAATATCTTAGTTAATAATATCGACTTTTTTGCTTGAACTTTTTGCACAACAAATTTGCCTGATAGTTCACTTCCATTTTTGCATACACATTCTTGTAAATGAAACATTAGCACTAACGAATGAACGGACAGGCCTGAATTGCAATAGTGGAATACTTTTGCAATTTGAAAATTATGAATGCGCCTGAAAATACAAGATGTTTAATTGTTTGTTTGCTCTATTCACACGTTGCAACTCTGCTTTCCAAACGTTGTCTATTTTTCTTTTATGCTATTTTGCAGTTCGCCTACTGTTCACGTATTTGATTTATAGATTCTTTTCTTTAAACTGCCGCACAAATTAAAATTATAGGTCGTTAGATGCGATCTTGAAGGGGCCCCATGAAGCGCGTGCAGTCATCAACTGTCGGGACCACCCTGCCTCGGAAAGCAAGGCATAGACAAATATGAAAGAATGTTTGACAGCTTTAGTGCTTTATTTCTAAATTATACACGTAGTTTGAAAAAATCACATTAACCTTTTGTTGGTAACATGAAGAAGACAGTATTCGATGCTACCGGGTGTTTCGTATTTCGTATTTTTATTATTTTTGTTTAAGCTCCAACAATACACGCTTGTTGATATCTGTATATTATTGTAGTTTAATGTTATAGTTAGCACACACTGTCTAATTTTAAGGTGTTAAACAACATTATAAGCAAAATAAAAATCTTCAATTTAATGGGTGTATCTTCCTGATTTAGGAAATCTGGTTCTTTTCACACTCAGAACGTTTAAATATTTTCCGAATGTGGCAAATTTTTCAGTAGATGTTTTTTCATGTATGGTGATGCAAAATGTAACCAAAAAGTCTTTAAATATTCCTTCCTTCTTAATATTTGAGGTGTTTTCAATGCGCGAAAAGAATGCATTTATTTCAACTTGATTTAGGATAGACACTAGTATTTTTTGAAACTGAGTAAGCACGTACCATTTTATCACATACCTCTACTCCTCCATTTGCAGACTAGTAAAATCTTATTATATTGCATTTCATCGTTATATGGTCAATATAATGGTTTCCAGTTTGTACCTTTGAAAGAAATAGGCGTTTTCTTCTCGTGAAATGAAAATTGTGAAAGCAATACTGTGTTGCTACAATTCGGTGAGGAACTTGATGCGATTTCCGATTCCCTTTATCCTCGTTGTGCCAATAATTGTCAAAGTGTACTGTTTCACCAACATATCTGACGGAGAAATAGAAGTAAACCAAATGTCACTAGTGGTGTTTCGACCTGCTTTCACGGGCAGCTTTCGTTCACAATACTTTTTTCTTTTTCCCATATACGGAATTGCATCTATCATATTGAAAGTTCGGGATAGGACGTTGATTCCATACTTATCTGGCTTTGAATTGATATACACCTGAAAATAACATTTGCCACTTTATCTGAGAAACTATTCATCAATTGTTACATACCTGTGAGGAGAGTAACTCGTGCTGCAATAGGATATAAAGTCGCTCAAAGATCCCGAATAGGTTGAAACTTATCTTTTTTCTCTTTTTTGTGTAAAATCTCAGGAAACATTTCAGATATTACACATCTGTACACTGTAGAGGAGGAAAACACTTCAGTGTTGATATGACTAACTTTTCTATTTCCTGCCCTATAAGGTATTTTCTTCTTCGAATTTCTTCACCAGTATGGTTTATAATAATTTCAATTATATCGTATCTAAAAATATTTTCAGGGTATTCATCTTTCAAGTAGTATTTTGAGTAATGCTTATAGCTTTAGGAATTCTTACAATGTGAAGGAGTAGGAGGGTGTGGGTGCAGGCATTTTTAGGTACTGAAGAGTGTTTTCAGAGAACACAAGAGCAGCACATTGCACTATTTTATTGTATGCGAATAAACAGACACTTTACAATCACAATTTAATGACTGGAAGGCAATGACAATGAGTAAACTTTACCTAAAATTGTGTCTATTGGTTTTAGCTCCCGTTGCCGGAATCAAGAATTACTACACCGGTTCGACTGCATTGTCGTCATCTGGGTTAACCCAACTCTGACCCTAATAAGACGGTATGAACCTATTAATACGATTTCGGTTGATGTGCCGTCTATCCACTTAGTAAGTCTACGAAGCTAAGAGAGTCAGGCTCCTGTATAAATATGCGGTTAAAGCCGGGCAACGTTGCTTTTAAGACGCTTATTTTTGTCCAGCGAAAACTTAAAAGTTTAAAATTCTGAGCGGGGATTGGCTCGCTCCTAGCTATTTTACTTCATGTGGCGCGAGCTCTGAGCGTTATCCAGCGATCCTAGCTCATCTTCTTGCACTCTCAAAGAACCCATACATGATAATTAAAAAGATATGATTGATTTTTTTCTTCTGGTCTTTCTTAAAATGGTACCACTTTTCCGTCAATGAATTTCCATGCTTTGAAACATTTTAACTTAAGATTGCGTTTTTTTAAATAGAAATAATGGTGCTCTCTTTGTTCTGCCCATTTCTTATATTTATAAATTTGTTCTATATTGGTATTTTCAATGATTTTCGGTGCGTTATCATATAAAAGTTTAATATTTACATAAACATAAGTTTTACAAATATACGATAAAAATTTAATTCAATATTATGTAATTAATAAAGATGTTTACTAATAAACAAGGCGGGAAGAGGCTGCTAAATACAGTTTGATATGTTGCAGTTTTAGTTCTCGTTTTTAGGTGGTTATTTTAAGCTTTTATTGCCTTTGTTGGTGACACATCTCCACATGAAGTTTCATTTCTGTTTAAAGGTTGAGCTTTTCAATTATCCTCTTCACTAGAAAAAAGAGGTCATGTTCAATGCAATCGTATTTCTTCAAAGCTCTCACTTTTAGCTATTCTATTTTACATACACCAGCGGTAATAACCCCGGGCGACATTCAACCACGCACAAACGATGAAGGAATCTAAATAGTTTAATATCCACCCATTGTCTGACTCAATTAACAATGATAAAACATTACATAGCATAACAGAGAAACAAATTCCAGTACGGCCAACCTATCAGAAGAAACAAGTTAATGCTAGGGTGACATATCACCCATACCAGGATGCGAAATCATTCAAAATGGTGGGGGAAAATCCGAACTAGAAGTAGGGTAATTTTACTGATTTGGCAACAGTGTAGTTTATAATCTGAGACTTCATTGTTGACTGCAGCTGTAATATAAATGGCACTGAGTTGCCACGATTCTGAAGATCCGATGGTCATTCTATTATTTCTATATGAGTTATTGCAATTGTTTTCATAGAAATACATATACTACATTATTTTAGTAATATATATATATATATATATATATATATATATTTCCCTTGTTTTATAATGAAAGAATTCTCCCCTCTCCCGGGTTAAATTTTGGTGGGGGGAATTTTTTAGGTAAAATCGTCGATTGGGGGCCACTATCCCCATCCCCCCGCGATTTCGCATTCTGCCTGTTAGCATCGGGAGGTTAACATAAAGGACTTATATAACATACAACTTGGGCAGATTTCTGAAATGTTGTTTACCTTTCAGAATTGTTACACGAGGTTAATGCAAATTCAATGAAAAATCGGACAAAATCGAAGCTTTTGCAACATGTTGTAATTCAATTGTGTATGCACGTGTGCTAGGAGTTTGGTTTGCGTCTTGAGCAGTTGCTGATTTAACATAATGTTTTTCGAGCCCATCGAATGCATTACGAGTGTTATTCTTTGATACAAGCCACGGATTAAGTTTCGCTCGAGTCCTGTGGCATTTAAATAACCATATTAACCTACTGGTTCGCATCGCTGTGTTGAGTTAAGGTTACTGCGATTTTCCTTTAATCACCTTCGGCAGTAAAAATATCGTACAAGCGGCTCCAGTATGGGTAAGTTCAGTGAGTGTGAAAGCGGCAAGATAAAGTAAATGCGTGGGTATGTGTATGTTCATCAGTAAAGGTGTTTAGTAAACCGTGAAATAACCATACCTAGGCAAAACGAGCGAAGGATGGATGAAAGGGATGCACAAGGGATTGAGGTTGGTTGATTGGATACCTGCCTGGTTAGTTAGTTGGCTGGTTTAGTCTTACGGTTCTTTGCTCTTGACAGTTAGCACTTTGTTTGCCAGCGATGCCATTGCTTTTGTTTCAAGCTGTGAGCTTCGGGTCGCCATTCTGACTTCTTTTATCTTCGAAGCGTTAGAGCATGACTCGACCGGAGTTAGTAAACATTACCAAACCTTAAGTTTGCTCTCGCTATCCAATAACTAGAGAGTTTTAAATAAAGAAATACATAACAACATTGCTGCATCAGAATGTAAATATATTTTCGCTAGAACGTGTTAAATAAGTATGAACACAGCACATAACAGCTATAACTGGCAAAGAACAGCACATAGATTTGAAGCTGTGTATTCCTGACCCCCGGTTAAAGTACATTACTATTGATCTAACTATTCTGCAAAAGGCATTTTTCGAATAAGCATAAATTCTTTAGTAGGCAGCTATATATCAATTTGAAGATTAACTTGAGTTTTTAAAGTTGTATTTCAGTATATTAGTCTGTTTTTTCGAAAACACTAAAGAAAAATTTTACTTTAGCGTTAAAATGGTTGAGAAACTGCCACTAATTTAAAATACACCATATAGATAAAGAAAGCGTTTTCCTTCCTTATATAGATATCCATAACCGTAAGTTTCTACTAATAAAAAGGCTTGGATTCATACGTTTCAACAAATTTTGGTTTTGCTATCATACGTGAAAATGTTAAAATATTTCACAGTTTCACACAATCAAACCGAAGTTCTGTTCAGTGATCCTGTAAAAAAACCTTGCAGTCACTATAAACCGTAATCTCTTTTATAAAGAGCATGTTGCTGAAACCTGCAGGAAAGCATGTTCTCTAATACACGCCGTTAAAATATTAAATGTGCACATACCGAGAACCTTAATGAAGCATCTTGGTACAATGCGTCACTTCGACTATTGTGATTTGCTGATAAATTAACGCAAAAACTACAGTTTGTTCATAATAATTACTTACGTTTCATCTGCGATGTGCGTTTGTTCCACCATATAACACCCTTCCTCGATATGCTATCTTGGCACCGCTTGAACCGAAGAAATATTGTCTCACACTACTTTTCAAAATATCATGCATCTTCTCCATCTTATCTATTATCTCGCTTTCAGAATCTATCTTCCTCTCATAAACTTAACACACGTTCTGAAGCTGCACGTACTATTATTACATTGCACCGAACATCACTGTACTCTCATCGTTCACCGTAACCACTGCCCTTCTCTGGAATGCCTTGCCACAGAACGTCAGAGACTGCCAAACTTTAGGAGCATTTCATAAGAAATTGTTTAGTGCTACTAGAAATAATAGATTACCCTAGCGTTAAATTCCTTGTGTTACAATATTTTTTTTATCCTGCGGTAGAATGTTTCGTTCTTTTGCTGCTATTCTTGATGTTATTACTGTCACAATTCTTCGTATCTACTTTTTAGTATTGCTTATGTTTTCATTTTATATGCTTTACCAGTAAATTTATTTCCACCTTGGAAATTTATTTCCACCTTCCACGCTTGTATTATTGTTCTTCTTCTTCTTCTTCTTCTTCTTCTTCTTCTTCTTCTTCTTATTATTATTATTATTATTATTATTATTATTATTACTATTATTATTATTATTGCTATTTTTCAATATTAATGGTTATGTATGAGCACATTTATTTAATTCTTTAATATTTTACGTAGGTTTATGTGTACGAGTATTACCCTTGTTACTGTTACCTTATAATTGTGGTATTGTCACTGATACTTAGCATAGCTATTATTAGATTGGTAAAGCGGAAGAGAAGGCCTAATCGTCTCGGTTCTGTTGAATGAATTAATAAATAAGGGCTCTAAAATACAGATACATATTGAGCCAAAAATGCTTACTTAATTTTTTTTTTTTTTTTTTTTAATTCGTGCATATCAAGGTAAATTTATTTTTTCACAATAGAAAGCTTGAAATTTGGTATCAAGTTTTAACCATATACAGCGGAACTCAGACATGATGCAGCTTTTCAGGTGGAAATAGTTGCACTTATGATCTGTCTCGACTTCTATGAGAGAAAAAAAATGATGTTAATCAACGTATATTGATTTTGAAAGACAGTCAAGATACTTACATTTAGTGCACTTAAATCTCAAGTGAACTCTAAACTTGTATGGGAACGTCTTCAAGCTCTCAGTCTTTCCACAAAAAAAAAAAAAAAAAAAAAAAAAAAAGAAAGAAAGAAAGAAAGAAAGAAATAAAGAAAGAAAAGAAAAGAAAAAAAAAGTAAATTAGAACTTTGTTGGGTGCCTGGACATCAGGGCATAGAAGGCAATGAAGTGACAGATAAACCGGCAAAAGAAGGAACTAAGATTGAATTTATTGGATCAGAACTTTTCTGCGGAATTAGCAAGCAACTTTTTGTAACCACAGCACATCAATGGAGCAAAAATAAGATATGATAGAACCACTGTCCCGGTAGAAATCTTATTAAAATATCCAATATCACTCTGGTTAAGGACCTACTGAATAACGATACTCGTAGAAAGCAAACCAGAAAAGCTATTGAACGATGCTTGGCAACTACGGACGATGGGACTTTACCATGGAAATCCCACATTCAATCTGATGAGATGTAAAAAACACCTTGCTGGAGTGTGAACTCTGGAGGCCAAGAACATACATATATCAGGATACAAGCCTTAAAAAGATGTAATTTCTCAGCTTGCATACAAAATTCATTCAATGAATCAACAACGGAACTCACAAACAGAGGTAATTATTGAGTAGTATTTTTGATTCTATCGTAAACACATAGTACTCGGTAAACTGGAATTTTTGAAAGCAAGGTGAAACTGGGATTACAAAACTCAAGTCATATACAACTTGACACAATTTTCACTGGAATGTTTTATAACTTTTGGCAAAAATAAGCTGATCTTGTACACTTAATTCAAACATTAGAGACCACATGATAAAAGTTGTTTATGACATATATTGACAAATTTTATGCTTATTAACTTGTTTTAATTTTTATATACTGAAACCTATATTTAATAAAAAATATTTCAAAATCTATTTTTTTTTAATTTATCAAGTTGAATATTTTTGCCTAAATTTGTTTGGTATTAAATAAATTAGAGAACCTATTATTTTAATGGATTGGTAAATAATGTAGTTATTTTATACCTACCGAAATACAGAAGCACAAGAATGGCCATCAGGTGTTAAAAAAGCAAACAATAAATCTAATTTATAGTCGAATCATTTATCCACTTTGTGTTTGGTGTCAAGTGCGAATCTAACTTTGGCACGTTTTGTAGACATTTATTACAATATGTTAGTATTAAAGGTTAAGGTTCAAGTCTAACTTTTTTCCAACTTTCTTTGTGTGATAGAAAATAATCGGCACCTAATTACATTGGTTAATTTAATTGCTTTTTAAAATAATATACAATCTCTATAGTTATTATAAAATGATTTCTTTCCGAAACATACATCATATTCACCACAAAGTACTGGGTAATCAAATTTGTCGTTTGGAATGAATTATGTCACATTCGCGGATCGTATTTCTAGCAGTATAATCAGTCACAGGTTGATCTCAGTACTTGTGAGAATTCGGGAATGTACCTTATGCAACATGCAGACTCAATTATAACGGTAAATGTTACGTTTGACGATTTTGCTGGGAGTGTTACGGACTGTTTACATCCGCTATTGGTTCCTTCTTCACATAACACTAGTGAAGCCGTGTAGGAATGCTAACTGAAGGCACAAACGCGGAAATTATGTCAGATTTCATTGTTTATTGACTCGATTCAAAGCAACGATAATTCTTTCCTTTCTCATTAGCAAACGTAAAATAAAGCAGCAATAAATCAGTTTGTGTATAAAATGTGGTTATGTTAGCTGTTTAACCACCAGTTGCATAGTATCGTACTTTCGAAGCGGTATTCTTTCGTCCACCCCTTCAAGGCAAAATGTTAAGTCGTCTTTCAAAATGAATCGCGGAAAAATTCAAATAAATTTCATCATACTGCATGTATGTACGTACGTGTATATATATGAATTCCAAGCGACCAAAATCAAATTTAAATTCCGTACTCACTGATCAATTATAAGCACATATTTCTTAAATAGTATAAGAGAGTAAACAGAAGTTAGTTTGCAGAGTGAATAATAATTCAGGTGGAGTGTAAATATTTGAACAGATATAAAATTTTATTGACAGACAGCAAATATAAGCTATAGGCAACCAATGCTATGTACACGTATTGGTTTAAATCGAATCTTTTATAGAGCTCAAATCTCGCTGTTTGCTTTTTTTACTTTAATTTATTATGTATGAGCATCCTCTTCCTCTTTGAAGCGGCTTTGGACCGCCGCAGCGACTGCTGCGTCCTCTACCTCCGACTTGAGACATCAATGATAGTGGGCAGTATTTCAGAAGGCATATGATGAGCATGCGGCACCCTATCACAAAATCATAAAAAACCTACTCAGTAGGACCCGAAATTAAGGTTTTCGAAACCATTCTTAGAGGTTTTAGAGGATTTTATAGTACTAAGTCTTGAAAAGGCTGATAATGAGTAATTGAAAATCAAGTTCTGAAGGCGAACTAAGGAAAACATTTACCCCATTTTGCTCTAACAATGACTCTGATAAAATTTTGCAGTATTTTTATTATGCAAATAAAATCAGATCTGCCTTTCTGAGATTAGAAATAAAACATTATTTTTAAGTATGTGGTAATAAAAACTACTGTAATCGGTCCCGGTGGTCTAGTGATAACCATACTTCGTAGACCCAAGATCACGGGTTCAAGTCTAGCCTGGGTGGCTGGATTTTTAGGGCGTAAAAATCCAAAGCATGGCTTCCTTCAAAAGGGAAATAAAGCCGTGGGTCCCGTATCGTAGATTTACGGCACGTATAAGAATCTCAAACCTGAAGGAAGAGGCCTCTGAACCAAATTTATCGGCCTTTTCACGCCCGGAATTGAATAAAACTGAGATATTAAACAGCGTCCGTAAATAAACCAACTCAACAAAAGCAATGCAGCAAAGCTTTTTCTCTAAATTTTATACAAATAATTAAGTATTTTATTTCCAGTTATTTTTGCCGTCATGTGTGTGTGAATAGTATAGGCAGTAGATGTCGCTGCACTAAGCATTAAATCATATATTATCTGTTTTTCTTTCATCTATATTTTCATAATTTAAAGCAATCATTAGTAAACTTTTGTTTTGGGTTAACGTTTTCATAATTACCCAGTAGGACCAAGTTGTCTAGTTGATGTTCCTGCCGTGATGTTCTTTTTTACATCCATAAAAAGCTACTAACAATGAATTTTTATGTTCTGGCACACCTCAGGCCTGCCAACCTGTCTCTATGAAATGAAATACGACGGACTAATACTCCCAAAGTTGTTCCCGAGGGCTCCTTTGACTTTTGCAATTATGATTCGCCTTTGTAAATTATTACCGTTAAGTTTATGCAATTTTCATATTTTTCTAACTCTTATATTGGTGAATTTAATGATTTATTTGTTGTGTTCTCCAATATGCACACATACAAGACAGTAATTTTTTTTGTTTACTAATTGACTGCTATTTTTTCAATCTTTCAATTAACAGCGAAATTATATGAATATATGTTTAGAGGCCAATATTGTGAGCAACAAAATTTATGAACGTCTACGAATTTCATGGAGAATAAAAACAGACATTTTCCCGCATTAATTAAAAGTCTCGTTGTATAATTTTATTCACAATTTTCTTCTGTTTTATCAACAACCCATAATAATCGTTATAACAGAAATTTATAATATGAACATCTTAATTTTGACAGTTTATGAAATATTTCTGTTAAAGAGCCGAATAAAATTTATATTTGACAAAATTTGCTACTCGTGAAGTAATTCTGGATTGACATCATGACCGACACCACTAAGATTGAAGAAATGTGGATACAATGACTCTCAACAAGCAAATGATTGGTTATATTCTTGAATAGATGAACTTCTAAGAATTCAGTTAAATAACTATAACAAATTTGCCTTGTTACTTTCATCTCTTCATGTTATCAGATTTTCCAGCAGTCCGGGCAAGCAATAGATTCTTTCGAATTAATCAATAATTAAAGTTGCAGCACAGCTTAACTGAAAATGCATTTCCCTACCCTCTAACAACCTTACGACAACTTTTCCAGTGTATACGATCATTGAAATTAAAAACTATAACTTTAGAGCAATTATTCTTAGAAATACCGTGAGTTCGCAAAATGTTGAACCTTCCTCTCAACTAGGCACAGATTAAAGTGTAGGTTGCTCAATTTGCAAAAGCCAGCCATTAAATACTGAGCTATTTATAAAACAAAAGAACTTCGGATCAAAATTGTGTAAACGATGGCTTCACAACACCTAATACGACTATAACGAAGGAATGATTAAGGCAACGTATTGCAGAATAATCATTTCTATATTTAAAATTAACACTACCAACTATCGCTAAAACTAGCCTAACCTAACCACTAATTTCGTGCACACGTGTATCGTAGCTTTCTAAAGTGGTTAAATGAAAAGGGCCTTGACGTACACAATTACGTAACTAATGGCATCACGACAAAAGCGTATATTGGTCTCACTGTATTATTCAACATGCCAATAAAATAATGGTCATTCAATTATCTGATGACCGACATGACGGCGGGCACTTCATCTGCAGATAAGTCGTCGGGAAACAGAGTTCAGTAGGGCGAACAAGGTAGCAAAAGAGTCAGTGTGTATGGACTTTTAAACTTGCAGTTATTAGTAGAACTCTGGTCCACAAATGTTCCCTACACATTTATTTACAGTTCCATACTTATAAGAGTACAAGTGATTTTTTGTAGTTCGTTGTACAGAAATAATAGTGGTGATATTGTGTATAGATTTCTATGCGAGTATAAGAATATTGGTAACTTCAGATATTAGCGCAGTACTTTAGGAGTCAGTTCAGCTAAAGTATGCGAACTAGGAGCAAAAGTAACAGATGAAAATAAACTTATATTATTCAACACCTTAATTATTGTGTTTTTAATAAAATAATATATTTCCTTACTTCATTCTCTTTTAAAAATAATTTAATCTCTTTTCACAATATTGGCTTTTAGTGAAAATGCGGTTACCAAGCAATATTAAAAAATGTGTGTAAATATAAATGGGTTAGTAAAATAAATTAAGTTGCTCAAACACAAAACTTGAGTCTTATACCATATCTCGATTAAATGCAATGCAAACGTTTGCATAGAAATATACGACGATCTTAAAGTGGAATATTACGCTTTAATATTGACAAATGCACAACGTATTTTAATTGTCATTATTTCAGAGAAAAAATATCACATCAATATTATGGGAATGGTGATAAAACGTTCTGGGTATTAAAAATCTAAAACAATATTATTAAGGAGTAGACATAATGTAATTCAAGGTATGTTGACATTTTCAAACCCTTCATCATGCTCTTATATGATGTCACTTTTTATTAATTCTTTACAAGCGTTAGTCGGTCCTGGTGGTGTAGTGGTTACCATACTTGCCTCCTACACCCAAGAACGCGGGTTCAAACTCGGCCAGGACCGATGGATTTTTTCGGACGTAAAAATCCTAAGTATGGCTTCCTTCGGAAAGGAAGTAAAGCTGTGGATCCCGTGCCGTACATTTACGGCACGATAAAGAACCTCAATCCTGAAAGAGAGGCGTCTGAGCAAAATTTGTCGGCCGTTTCACGCCCTGAGTTGAATGGAACGCTGATGGCCTGAGATGTTAAAGAGCGTCCATAAATAAATCAATCAATCAATCAAATTTACAAGCGTTGTACTTTCTTTCGTGGGACAGAAAGTTACAACTTCACTTTGCATGTAGTGGAACATACTTTTGTGAATAGGAGCCAGGAGATATTGGAACTACCTGCCTTCATTTTCCACACATTTTTGGCATCTACTTATGTCACTTAATTCTGTTTGATAAATAGTCATATTATCATTCAATTCGTCTAAATTATGAAGATAATACAAATTTATGAATGTATTACGACTTGAAAAATTCGATCACCTGATAATTTCTTTTCAATTAATTTCATAACAGCAGCAGAGGATTAGTTTCGGCCATAAAAATACAATTGTTGTGGAATAGCATAATCAGACCTGTGTTTGCCACATAGTGTTCGTAGTAGACATGACTCTAGAAATAGACATGTATTGTTTTCTTCACTGTTCAATTGCCACTGACGTGAGACCCAAGTCCAAAGTAGCAGTTCAGTAACATGTAGTCCGCCTAGTCTAGAGCGATGGTTTATCGGCCGACGCAGTACCCCACCAGCGGTCGGTCATCAGATAATTCAATTCCGGAAAAATAAAATAAATTTCTATTCAAATAAAATTAAGTGTAAGGAGACAAACTTAATCATTTCAAAATTTTGCAATGAATCACAGCTCATTCTTGTTTGACAGAGCTGTTACCATTTTTATGAAAATAAATGTTTTAAAAAAATGTGCGACATTTTTGTCTGAAGGCAGAAGAACGAGATTTTACATCCTTTGCTACGGAAAATGAGCACTTCTCAGAGATGGAAGTCTCGGTGGGCAAAACTTGGCAATCTTTATGTATGCTGTGTTCACGCGAGTGTTTTGAAATTCCCTCGTGATTCTTTTAAAAAGCACGTTCGCTTTAAATCACACACGAGAGGAACAGCACGCCACTAATAACTATGGGGTCTCTCCTATTTTAAAATCACTTTATTTACTTTGCAATACATAATATGACATACTATAATATTAGTTTAATATTAATATTAATTTCAGCTTCTATAGTACACATAACTAAAAATACTCTTACCTGGAATTAAACTTTCACCTCTCTTTGGAAAATATCAGTTATTTATGATTCAAGTGGTAAAAAATAAGAAATTATTAAAATATGCATCATGTTCCATTTTTAGATAGCTGTATGGTTGAATATTGCAATAATATGTGTAATTTACTTGTCTGAAATACAGTTCATTTTTGCGCTAAAATGTAATTTAGTTTAAACTCGTTTCTCTATAATAATTCTTTATCATTTGATTTTATTGTTAAAAACTTAATTTTAGCTATGGTTATACAAAAAACAAGCGAAATTGAAGTAGATTAATTATTGCAGGTTTAGTTATAGAGATCTCCCAAGTTTCACAGTGTAATAACAAAAGCATTATTGAAGCTATAATGACACAATAAGCATTCGCACACACAGCAACTGTGAATTTTTTATTTTATTTAATATGTTCAAAATAGAATTTTATGGTTACATCGATATCATTGTCTCACACATATAGAGGGGCGCACGAATGATTTTGTCTTGCTCGGACAAACCAAATCTTTAAATTGCGCATACCATGCACGGATAAATATTTCTGTGGTTGATTCCTTCGAACGCTCCATTCAAACGGGGCATCCATATTTTTCATTTGCATCTACTTACATATTGGAATGCTGTAGGCACCATTTTTATAAAACATCACGTGATGATTAAAGAGTTGAACTATTTTCATCTAAAACGATATAAATAAAAATACACATAGTTTATTCTATAACTCTGTGCAAAGTGCAAGAACAAGTCAATATTCAGAAAGACGTGATTGTTTAAAACTTTGGATATTTTTTTTATTAACTTGTGCTAGTTAATGTGAACAAATAATAACGTTTATTTAATTGCACATTTACTGCCAAATGTTGCTTCGGTTCCCCTCCATAGCTACTCAGCAATGAAAACTAAGGTTACTGTTGCTTCCATTGTTGTGTTTCAGTTTTATTAAAAATATTTGTGAAGTGTTAGTGCCGATTTGCAGGTATCTTTACTGTATTGGAAGGTGGAATTGATACCTAAAAAGCCATCAACTATCATAACTCTGGATGAGAATATTAAGGCATATTGCACAAAGGGTTAAAGTTAGTCTTAGTGTATTTAATAAAATAATTAAAATGAAGAGGGTTTAGTCCTAAGAAAGGGGATGTGGATGAAAAAGAATTATCAACTGCTAAAGATGATGCCGGTCCCATCAAGAACTCCAACAATAACAGTTTTGACGTACATAAGGAGTTAGCTGTAGTTGAAGTTAAGGTACATGACTTGACACCATTGCTAGAAGTTGGTCGAAATCTAGAAGACCAATTAAAAAATCTTCTGGCTATAACAATGAAGAAGAAACGAATGGAATGGACAATTAACTGTTGAGTACTGGAGGATAATTTGTAATCTCCGATGAATCCCACCCATTTCAAGACGTTTGGGTTGATTCACAAAGGAGGTTTGAAAAGCAGTCACCCCATACAGATAAAAAAAAGTTATTCGTCATATAATTATGTTAGTTCTTTAATGTCATGTGAAGGAAATTCACAAACACTGAAGAGAAGAGTGTTTCCTGAGCTAAAGAAGTTATTTCGTGAAGGAGGGGTTGGGTTCCAGCAAGATGGTGCTGGCTATCATGTTTCCAAGAATCATGAAAGTTATGGAAGATGCCGGCGTTTAAGATATGAATTGGTTAGATAATTCTTCGACACGAATCCTATCGAGAATTTATAGTCTAAATGTAAAAACAGGCTCAGAAAAGTTGATTGCTCCACTAAAAAGACATTGATTTGCAACATAATTTGTGTGTGGTTTCAGACATAGACATTCAAGAAAGGTGCCAATGTCTATTTGAAGTGTTTAACTACTGGGACATCACAGGCGGAGGATACTGGTGATACACGAGATAAAATGGTAAACTGGCAAATTATTTTTTGTTAAGGAAGGAAGTATTCCAGGCGTAAGTTTAGGGTTTCTCCCCGGCATTTGCCATTTATGAAGACTGAGGACACCTGAAATAACATTTCAGTTGGAGAGGACGGTCCTGATGGGAATCGAATTACAAAATTCAAGTTCAGAGTACGCGCCTTAACGATCTCAGCCACCCGTGCCTGTTGCCGCAACTTATTAAGGTTAAAGAGGAACATACAAAATACTAATAACTCATTAAATTAAAGGTAGATTCAATAAAGGTGTCAGATTTAGATAAATGAGTCAACTTCTATAGTATTGTGCTTGTTCATAAAAATTGCATAAGGTGTATAATACGAAGATATATTTTCTTAAGAAACACATAGTGTAGGCATGATCATCATCCACGTAAAAATTCCTCCTTGCTAACTAGGATGTCAAAAGGTAACGTTAACGAGTTATGTTCTTGAATCAACAACGTTAACAAGTTGCATGCCTAAAAAGGCTTAATTGTTACTACACTTTGTAACTCTATACTGAGTTCCATGGCCTTGCGTTACTGTAAGATTTCTGGGAGATTTTGGAATGACTTTCAACTCCCTTGTCGCGTTCCGTATGTTCAATAAAACTTTCATTTTAGACTCTGAAGTCACCAGGGATCACGGTCTTCAGAAACGCATAATTTTCGTTTGGGTACTCCAGCATGTCCTGCCCGAACTTCAAAGGGAGTTTACTTTTACTTCTGCAAAACCAGCTTGGGCACAAATTTCGTCGTCATTCTAAACACGAGCAAATGCTCCGTTATATTCGAGTGTACAGAAATTATGCTGATCCCAATTTCTTCAGCAATATCTCGGAAAACCTCAATCTGCATTTCTGTTTGTTGGTGACCTCTTGACATTTTTGTCACCACTCGCCATTACGTGTCCATTTTTAAACCGGTTAAACCGCTCTTTAATTTGTGCAGCCTCATTGAGTGCATCCAAAAGCCTGCTGATCTTCTGAATGGGCATACTCTCCTTATACAATACAGCGTTCCATCATCTCGGGAAAATGAAAATGCGACCATCTCTGAGCTAATCTTTCCATACAGCCATTGATTTTCCCGGAAAAAAAACTGTTCCCTTGCTTTTTGAACATACTTCGTCTAATGCAACGTAGTTAAATCCGTCTAATTTAGGAAGTTTTCCTCAATCGAAGAATTACTGGAGCTTCCATTAGTCGAATAAGGCAGGCACACAGTACAGGGATTCAATGGAGAATAAGCAAATAGAAAAAAAAATTGGCATTTTTTTGAGTTTATTCACATGTTAAATGAATTTGGTTAATTTATCGTCCTTTCAGCACTCGGATAAAGTGCAGTAGTGAGAATCAGACAATAGAGCAAATAACGATGAACGTTACATTTTCACTATAAAGATATTATTTACATTTTAACCTTTGAAATGCTCTTTTAGCTATATCTAAAAGATGGAACGCTAATACTTGTATCTCTAATGATGTGTTATTTTCTTATACACACAATGATTAATAATGACTTAATTTAACTCGTTAGCTGAACACAACTTTGTTATTAGTATATAATGGAACTAAATGATAAATGTAAGTATCTTTATATCAGGGATTTTTGTGATAAATATTCTATCCTTAGCTTTTTTGCCCCATAATCTGCTCTAAGATATGACCTCGATCTAAAAAGACCATAAAATCTGCTTTTATTGGTCTTCGTATGATGTGTGCGAACAGAAGGCCATCCCGCATAAAGAAACACTCGGGTAATCAGAGTGGTTATCATGGGATTAAACTCTTATCACAATTATAGGACATAGTATGTAAATTAGGAGTAAAAGACAAGTGTCGTTCCAAAATCACATTGCCGTGAGTGTGGCATATTTGAATGTATTGTTACACGAGAGGGGCGAAAATGACGTTGTGTAGGGAGCGATCCTAAGTCATAAAATCTGACCCAACCTCTCAGATCCCCACTTGCAATAACCATGGAAACCCTGAAGCAAACAAAAGATACCGTTAAGTCTTTTGTGTAAGTCCAAGAAGGGAAACTTGACTGTTTGAACCCTTTAGAAAAATAACACTAAATTTCTTCTTAAAAGTGAAAGAAAACAAGTCACGGTACATCTTTTCGTTCAAGGACCCAGGGAGAGTCATATTTTGTAGGTCGAAATCTAGATTGTGATATCCCCGCCAAGTCAGGAGAAGCGCGAAAAGTAGAACCGATCAGAAAGTTCCGTAAGATAATAGCAATGAACAGCCAATGAACGGAAAGTAATTAAAATATTAACATGACTAGAATTAAGACTCAACAAGCGTCATATGGACCGACGGACCATCCCCAAGTAAAACCGCGAGATGAGACAGTCAGCGGCCAGCAGTCGTTATCGGAGTAAGAATCGCAATGGAAGTCAAAATCACAGTCGCGGTCTGAACTACAATTCGGCAATTGCAGCCGAAGGCACCGTAGCAGACGTAACAGAAGCCTGAGTGATGTGAGTTAAAGTGCAAGTCTAAAATTAGGTGCGTCTTACGTCTTGAGTCTATTGCTATTGAAGTCGCAGAGTGTAGGAGAAAGTCATTAGTGTAAATGTGTTGTGTATAGAAGATAATACGTGAATACAAACCTCCGTGAGATAAAGGGTACAGAAAGGAAGTTAGAAAACGCGGGAGGTTAGGAAGTGCTAAAGTACACCGATGTATCGCTGTTAAATGCGCCCTTTGCCGAATACTCTGATTTACTTTTTCCAGGGTGAGCGAGTTTTGAATTGTCGCAGACCTCTAATTGTAATCCTAACCAGTCAAGGTTCTCTAGTAGACCATTCTAACCAACAAACATTTTCCCTTCACAACCAATAAAACACTTTAGTGGATAGACAAATTCAGACTCATTTAAAGTGATAAACCTTTTCAGTTCCTCTAGCCGTGAAGTGTTTACACTCCAAAAACCCATTGGTTTTGAGACTCAATAGCTGAAGAACAAGAACAAGAACAAGAAGAACAAGAAGACAGGGACACCACACCGCAGTCTCAGCTGAGAGCCGGTACAGGAGAAAAGGAGTTAGCAGCCATAGGGATCAGGCAATCCCTAAATTCCAGGTATAAACTCCATTTTGACCACTTCCTCGTCCATCCTACTCACCTAAAACAAACATATCCAAAAATCCCTGGGTGGGCTTAAGAATTTCGTAAGCCAGGAAATAATTTCTTCCCCATATACAAACAAATCTTTAATTAACCCTTCCTCTAAATTCCACTCCAGACCCTTTAAGTGCCAATCAAAGGCCCAGTAAATGAATATCTTAAACTGTAAAAATTCAACTTAAAATAAAGAACCTTCTCACTTCGATAGTTATTGGCGTACTGACATTACGACACAGTGCAAAGCTACATGGGAAATTTTACCCGTTTCAACTTACTTTACCGGTGGCGAACTTAGCAAATGTCTATGTCACAATTTGTACAGTCGCTGCAGAAAGACTGTGTCTACCGGGGCATTCAACAACACAGAAATATTGAATATAATTTCTAACGCATTTTTAATGATATATTGTACATTGTTCAGTGCTAATTACTCACTATATTCGTCTTTATTCCCCAATATTATTTGAGCAACGCACTATTTACATATAACGTTATGTCTCGACTGTATGGTTTCGAACCCGCCAATCGTTTCGTTTTCTGTCATTACCAACAATTACACCAGCGGAAAAATAACTGAATCTGTATATAACAGGTGAGTTTATTCGTACTTCAACAGGTCCTACTGTAGTTCTAATAGAAATTAAGTTTTAATTTTATAACACACTATATCCCTAATACCAGGAGGTTGCATCTACAAATACTCTGCTACAATGGGCATCTTACTCTACAAATGAAAAATTCCATACACCTTTGCAGTTACACCTATACTATATATTTTTTTTTTTTTTTTTTTTTTTTTTTTTTGCTATATTAATGAACAGGGGATAATATGTTTAAGAATACCATAAATATACATTTTAAACCTGCCCGCATAAGCTGGCGATTTCTACGTGCTGTGACGCACCATTTGAAATATTAAACACATTTCCTAAAGAAGGATATAGTATGTCATGTTAATATAGTTTTGTATTCGTGTGATATAGTTTTATGTAGATAGAAAATAAAGCAAAGCAAGAACTGGCGGAAACAAATCAATATGTATACGCGCAACAGACATCGATTTGAGCATTAAAAAGCTTCTCTTTCCGCTTACTAAAATAGAGTCATTAATGGTTTAAATTGATTTAATTTAAACAAACACGGTATAAAATATAAATAGGAGAATGTGACATAGCTATATTAAGAGAATTTTTAATTCCTGTAATATCCTAAGGGCCATTTGATACACAAACGTATTTGAAATTAACTGAATTATTTTTTCTATAACATGCATTTGCATCCCCTGTATATTTTAAGTTGTATTTAAACTATATTTACAGATTATACTTCCTCTTCATTAGAAATGTGTGTATGAATTGCTCAGTATTTGCTTCTAATACTTAAGAACTTGCAAAATGAAATATCAAATTGTGTTTTTATAAGAAATTTTATTGAATAGTAGCAATAAAATAAAATTTCATAAACACGCATTAGTGTGTTTTAAAAGATAAGAGCATAACTATGGACAATTATATATATATATATATATATATATATATATATATATATATATATACACTTCAATTGCTATTTTAATCTTTTAGAAGTGTCATAAATAATGGGTAAATGTGGTATTCATTAATTATTCATCGGGTCATCCGATTTTCTGAGAACTGATGCAAAGGCCGGGTCTGCATTGGGCGATTAGCAATTGCTTACGGCTAGCCGGCGAGTAAGCGAGCTTGCTGGGCAACACAAGAATCGGTGATAGAAGCATTAGAGTGACAGTTTAATAAAATATAATGCATTTAAAATAATTATGTACATACATATGTCACGCAAGGAGATGCAAGAACTTCCTACCTTTATTTTCCTCACACTTCTGCCATTTACTTGTGAAATACTGTTCTTAATACTTTCTGAGGAATTAAATTGGTCTCTTGACGGATGTCATCCTTTAGTTCGTCTAAAGTGTGTGGATACTGCTGATTTATGAATCTCAATACGACTCAACTAGATCACTTTCAAATCTTCTGACTCCAGTGGGCTTTATATGGGCATTCAATGATAAATACACGTTGTAGAATTGAATAGAATAATTAGACGTAAAATTTTCCATTTATCATTCTTAGTAAACTTTATTCTAGGATAAGATACGCGTTCTTTATTTCAGTGTTTAAATTGCAGCGGCCAAGTGGCGTGTTAGACACGTTGCTTCTTTCACTGTTGAAATTACGGTACCCGAGCAGCGTGAGACTCAAGGCCAACGTAGCAGTTCGGCAAATCCAAATTAATTTTAAAGCGTTGTAATTTTTCTTGACAACCATAAGGCGCCGAAGAGTTTAAGAAAAAGCAAGAAACCTAGTGATGAACAATGGCTTTCCAAAAACAAAGTTTCATAAGATGAACAAAGTGGATGAACATGCAATGCATATTAAAAAGAACACTTCATCAACTGCATATTTTATACTTCGCAAGAAACTAAACATCGAATGAAAGCAAAATATGATTCAAGAAATCTGTGGTGAATAAATACTAAAGAAGGGCAAGAATATTCGAATAAAATATTCTCAACTCCTTTTAAGACAAATATATTTACTTTTGCAATTGATTTTAGATATTTCAAAATAATGCTTAAATAAAACATGTGAATGTTTGCCCAGAAAGTTAAAAAAGTTTCCCACCTGAAATCATAAAGTAATAAATTTCATATAACGCTAAATATACACACTATTTTACACAAATCTCGTCATTCACAGTAATTTTCATTAGCAAAATATACTTATAAAGAACCTTAATCAATACTCCTTCATTTATTCCATTTAGGAAAGAATCTAAGTAAAATTTTATTGAAGTTGATACTGTAACCATCATCATTATATATATATATATATATATATATATATATATATATATATATAAACCCCTAATTGCTGCTTTTCTTCGATGCTGCTAAATGATGGTTACAGTACCAACTTCAATAAAAAAAAATATATATATATATATATAAATTAACACTAATAATAAAAGTAGATAAAGATAAAACACAGAGAAAGAGTCACACTTGAATATATATATTCATCAGTAAATTTTCATTTCTGATGATCTCCGAAACTCAGAATTCTGCAGCCCTTTTGCATCACCGAAGAGAACTTACTATTTTCCCATTGTATCTGATCTTTCAAACTTCAGCACTTATTTTTCTAATTCAGGAGCAGTGCAAATTGCATTTACAAAACCCTTTAAAACGAGTAACATTTTTGAACGAATTTCATAAAAATAAAACTTAAGTTTAAAAACAGTATCTTTCCTATGATCGATGCTAAATATTAAGACGTAAAATGAAGGTGTTCATCGACAACTATCACCATTCATGTAGTCTTTATAATGATATGAAAATGTTTCTATCTAACATATCATTAGGCTAATTCTTCTAGTTTTCATAATACCCAGAAACGTTTATCTCCTTTAGAACAGAAATCTTCATTTATAAATATTATTTTCATAGAAAATTAACTATTAAAATCTTTATAGAGTAAATAAAACAAATTTAGATGAGTAAATAAGAGATTGAAACGAATAATAAAAAGTTACAAATATTTAAAAAAAATTACATATAATTATTTATAATTCGTTTTAGTAATAATTTAAAAACGTTGTAAATACTGATGAAGGGTCGTAAAGGTGAATGCAAAACGTAAAACTTTGAAATTTGCTTGATAGATACGTTCAAACGTTTGTCATTAATTTTTTTCGTGTTTTATAATTAAATAAGTAATATTGGTTTTTTTGCACCAGGTATAAAAAACTAAATTTTAATATTACTCACATATTCTTCACAAAATACTTTCTGCGCTTACAATGCAAAATGTGTTATATATGCTGGATTTTTCTCTTTCGTTCTTCAAGAATACATAAAATTTCTTTTTTCAGAGAGTTGCTAGCTACCTTCTTTAATCTCATTTGAAATGAGCTAATTCATGGTGATAGAAATATTTTGCAAACATTTGTAAGTTGCCAGTCAGATTTTAAATCCATCCAAAACTATAAAATTATTGCATATTTTTCCTTTATCTAGTAAAAAATTACATCACATTTTGCAAATAGCGGAGAATGCACGTTTTGCAGAATCTGTTAGCGGTACAAGAGAAACAGTTAAAATTTGTCTGAAGTCATTAGGACTGTATACAATACAGAACTATGTGGACGCTGGCAACCCCAGGTTAGTTACATGATAAGGGGTATTGCATATGGACTGAGAGGTCCGGGGTTCAATCCCAGACAACTCAACCTTCTATCGACACGCGTGCTTGGGGAATTTCCAACAAATTCCCTTAGGGAAGATGGTTGCTGGGGTCTAGTGCAGATCACACTATTCTCACATAGTGCTGAAGCGTTAACATTCCTCAAATAACCCTCCAGTGTATATATTACCCCATCATGAGATGCATTTACCTATAATGTGATTGTAATGGAGAAGAGAGAAATGTGTAATATAACGTTTCAACATATCTAACAGAATGTCGTTCTAAAAGTTTGCACATTAATTTGCATTGCTTATTGCAGTAACTGGTAATTAACTGAACTTCTAAACCATGACTTTGAATAAATTCAAAAATATTCAAATAACAATAAATTAATGCAGCTGTACAGATTTGTAAGATAAAACACCTGTTATTTTATGGCATTCTTATTAATATTAATTTTATCATCTATATCTCAAACGTGTGTTTTTGAAATACATTATGTAATGCATTATGAAAATACATGGAAAAAATGGCGGTCCTGGCTGTGTAGTGGTTACCATACTTGCCTCCTAAACCCAAGATCGCGGGTTCGAACACGGCCAGGACCGATGGATTTTTTCGGGCGTAAAAATCCTAAGTATGGCTTCCTTCAGAAGGGAAGTAAAGCCGTGGGTCCCATGTCGTACATTTACGGCACGAAAAAGAACCTCAAGCCTGAAAAGGAGGCCTCTGAGAAAAATTTGTCGGCCGTTTCACGACTGAGTTGAATGGGGCGCTGATGATCTGAGATGTTCAAGAGCGTTCATAAATAAATCAATCAAAAAACACGGAATAATAGAGAATGTGTAAAATGTCCTTTTACTGACATTTACACATTTAATTTTACAATCCGTATGTTTTGCTTTTTAAAGGTAATTAACTAAAGGGACGCGAACAAAGAGGGTGTATATCTTACCAAACAACATTCAAACAAATAGTGTGATCTGGAGCAGAGCCCAACTTCTAAGAAAAAAAACTGTTGTCACCAAATTTATAATCATATTTAGCCCATCAGTTTGGAAAATGTAATAAGAAACACAGAGAAAGTACTTCTGTATTTCCTGCTCCAGACTGGCTACAAAGGGGCTGCTGAGGAGAGTAGAAAATGGTCATGGGTGAAATATAACAGGGCTGGAAACAAGGCAGTTGCAACACTGTTACCAATTTGATAATAATACTTATTTGAGCGTTATAGTTCTCGGCACCTCTAGAGGAAGGGAATAGCTATTTATCACACTCAGTGTCACTATTGCACAGAGTGTGTTACAGTTGGCTGCAGACGGACGAATATGAAGCTCTATGAATTTGAACAGGCCTAAAGGTATATTTTCCTAATGTGAGAATGTATGTGAATTAAAATTGAGCTGACACATAATAGGAACGCAAGGGAATGTTAGAAGTTTCTCTGAGAAACTGTGGCAATGACACACTGGACGGTAGCCCGTTGAGTGTCAATCTTTCGACAAGGATGTAATAGTGTAAAAGATGCGACGCGGTGCAGGCCGTTCTGTCCTCGAAGTACATTACGTTGATTTGATTAAAACATTGCTGAAGGTGTGGATAGACAATGGGAAGCGAGGGGGTTGGCAGCAGAAATAGAAATAAAAATAGCCTAGCTACGGGTGTTCTGCGTCTTCCAGAATTATGGCAGCGGGTGATAAATGTGGCAGGAAATTACATTGGTGGAATGTAAACGTCTTCAAATTCTAGAATTAATGTTTTTCTACTTATTAATATATTTATCCAATCCAAATTTTATTCCTGTAAAAAAAGACCAGAATTTACGCTCAATATATGCATCAACTTAACGCTTAATTTCTTCACTTTATATTTGTCAACAATCTTATGTACTCGTACATGTTCTCTGTTCAATTTTAATGAAAGGTTCAGAAAAGTCAACAAATAATTATTAAAAAGAATCAGTTATCATATAAAGTCATTAATTTTCATACAATATTTTAATACGTAGAATGAGTTAGACCTCTGCAACAAATTCAAAGGAGAGAGATCTCACAATGAGAAACAACTCTTGTTAAACGAACTATGTTCTCTGACCTGTTGTTTAAGAGGCATACATCATAAGGAAACACAAGTGTTTGGGACATTTATGACATGATATTAATTTACTCTGAGAGTACCCTTGGCACAGAGTACAGAAGGTGTTCAAAGTATCTGCCCTGAACCTGGTTTCATTAATTAAACTGTCGTAACAGTGCCTGTTGACAAACACTATCGGACCGTGTTGCCTTTGATCAAAAGCAGCTAATATTCGCTTAATCACTTTGCGTCTTGTGTCAACTGGGATTGTGTACGCAGCACTCTACACATACCCCCAAAGAAAAAACCTAGGAGCGTTAAGTATGGTAATCTGTTGACCACTCAATATGTCTCCCTCTCCCTATTCATTGCTCATTTGCGCTCATATAACCAGGATGAAATTGCGGCGGAGCGCAAACATGCTGGAAGTACATGTTCCTGCGTATCGCAAAGAATACATCTACGTTCAGCACAAACGTGTTCTGTAGGAACTCAAAATAGGCTGTCCCACTCAAACGAATGGCATAATGACAGACCCAGCTAATAATCACCAACAATTACAGTCTAGATGTTTACAGCAAATGTCGCCTGATGAATACTCATTAGTAAACAAGCTGTTTGCACGAAAGTCTGGACTAGCGATACTTCGTTGCAGAAACCACTGAACAAATTGAACACAAAATGCCAAGTCATCTGGCCCCATTCCTTGTATTTGCTGGAGAAATGGTACGAATAGACATTGAATCAGTGATTGGTACTCCATCAATTGTGGGAAATAGATTAGAACATGTGTAACATTTTATTTCAGCTATCTGTAAGTGAAGGTTTTTGCAAGAGTGTGAAAAAGTCACGAAAAGCAAAAATTCTTGCTCGGACAGCAGAGGGACCGTTTTGGCAGATAATAGAGGTAAATCTTTCTTTTATTTATTGGAATGGGGTTGATTGCCCCCGGGCAGGTATGTTGGCAAAGAAGCACGCTGTTAAATACCTATACTACCGTTAAGGTACGTCGAACTCTAAGGTACGGTAGAAATTGAAATTGAACGCTGGACGAATCGCCAGGTGGTTACGTTCAGATAATCTGACTAGCCAATAATATGAGAGTTGCATGAAGTCACCGATAGCCTATAAGGATCTCTAAATCCACAGTAGAGGGAAAATAGAGCGTCCCTGTATCACGTGGTAAAGCGAGCTTATTGAGTATTTAAGGACGTGAAATCGCCCCCCCCCCCTTTTTTTTTTGGTCATTCAGTATTCAGCCTTCGAAAGTCAGAACCTAGTCTTGGGAACTCGCACTGGGACATCAATGTTCAAGCTTCGTTTTTGCTGGGCGCTTCTTCTCAGCAGTCAGAAAACAGTCAAGCATCCACATGTCGGTCAAACGTCTTATTACTGAGGTCCGAAGAGAGACGCCCTGGTATGCACTTTGTGTTGAATAAATGACGTCAACTGGCAGAGAACAAGTGTTCTTTCTCGTCAACCCATCACCTGTAATTCCCCTCACTCAATCCATGCTCAAAACAATTTAAAACGCCACCTACGCCACCCACCATAACTTCTTCAACATGCTGTTCCCGCAATACTCGAGTTACTGTTCATTGATAGCATAGTAAAGCATCCCTACCTATGCCTTCGGGTACCTACGCTATGCCCCTCCCCGTAGGCTTTCTATAGAACGATAAGAATTAAATGCGACCCCAAAACCGAATACTCTGTGGGGATAGACGCCGCAACCAACATCGATGGATGGAAGCAGGACCGCCACGAGTGGCCGAGGTCGTTAAGGCACGGACTCGTGAGCGGGAGGTCTGCGGTTCGAATCCCGCCAGGACCGTCCTCCCTGACTGGGGTTTTTTCCAGGTTTTCCTCAGTCTTCATAACTGGCAAATGCCGGGGAGGTACCTAAACTTAGGCCTGGAACGCTTCCTTCCTTAAAAAAAAAAAAAAAAAAAAAATCCTTTCCCAATTTATCATTTCACCTCATGTATCATCAGTGTCCACCGCCTGTGGTGCCTCAGTAGTAAAAACGGGCGTTAAACACTACTCAAAAAAAAAAAAATGGAAGCAGGTATACAACTTAACCACGGCAAACCATCCAATCCACCTCCCAGTTATACTGATAGGACGACGAATCTAATATCAGGCATCTCAACTCTGCAGATAAGTAACCTGAGTTCCTTTGATGGCTCACCACCCCACCATTGCCGACTTAGGTACACGCTGGCGTCCTCAATATCAAATGAATTTCGCGCCACATACTATCGACTCCAGCTCACTCCGTACAACTCCCCAAAGGACTCGGGTCTATGGAGTGTATCCATAACATGGGCAATGCCACAAGTACTGATTGAGGGCGAAAGCCGCAAGCACCTCTTCTTCAAATGCACGTGTTCCCACATTGCGCCTCTTTCACCAAGTGTCGGGAACATAGAGATCCCGTTATTCATATGATGAAACCGAGCATATCGTTGTATGGTGCGCGTGATGTCTGTGAAGCAATCACTTTTGGTAGATGAAGATAATTTTTCCTCCGTTTCCTCCAGTACCTCCATAATACATTATGGAGGTCAACTCGGGGAAAGCACAGTTATACATTTCAATGAATACTTGCAACTGCACATGCATAAAATACACACAGAGGTACATGGCGAGTACAAGGCAGCGTCACGTGGTTCAACGATGGAAGCAGTACAAATAAACATATACAAACAGGGGTACACAATTTCAGAAAAATGCGTCAGGAAATAGATTATTTAACAAAAACTGTGTGATATATTTTCTCCGAATTTGCCCCGCCTCATTCTGTATAGTGCTCTAAAAAACTGAAGAAAAATATAATAAACATGAACATTAAAATTACTCGCTCATCATATATATTCTTCTATCATTAAGGAATGTGACTTTTTAAATATGACCTCTAATTATAAAACGAATAAAATTATTATAAGGTTGTGTATTCTAAGTAGAGCGTTTTTAATATTGAGTGTATTAATAAAATGAAAGATAGAGACCTCTAAGCATGTTATAGGTATAAATGTGATATGCATTATCTGTGAGAAAATTTTATGCATATTGCGTTTCAATAAAGTTCGCTGAAAGTTTTAGTTTTTAAATTTTTCATCAGCGTTGGCTTAATCCATTTTTATGTTCTTCAATTGACCCATTTGAAAGAATACAAAGTTGAAAATTATATCACTAAATACTTAAAAAAAAAAAAAAAAAAAAAGTCTAAGCTTTAATTTAAAAATATTTAAGTTTCCAATAAGGAGCTCTTTACAATTAATTACTCAAAGTGGTTCTATGGGAACTGAATGAATGAAAAGTAATATCTCTTAATAGGGTGGGAAAAAATTAGTAAATGAATTGCAGAAAGTCTTAGAATATGCCCTTTAAAAGCCTGAATCCATTACTCAGCATAACCACTGGATAACCAAATATCTGCTTAGGAAATTCTTATATTTCGTTTAACTTTTTTTCCGTAAGAACACGGCAGTTCTGCACAAATTACTTATCTTTGAAAATTTTTGTTTCTCTTAGCTTTTTAACAAATTGGCTAACCGTATCTCTATCTGAAACACGATTTCCAGGAAATTTCTGCCCAATCGCCCTACTCCTTCTTTTACATATGTGTAGTACATAACATCCCATTCTTCAAGACTGCGTTTATGTAGTGGCATAACTAATGAAGAATAATTATAGCACAAAATTTAAACATAATGAAAGCACTAACAAACGGCCCCTCGCTGATAGAGCCTCCTACAATTTAACTACAAACTGCTACCTGCACATGCATTAAAGGTCTTGGCCGCTGACTTCTCCGAGTAAGAAGGCGCAATCTGCGGGTCCGCATCTAAATTCTAACTCCATTTATCTTTGCCTATAATTGTATGAATTTCGATTCATGAACATGTTAAAACATATAAAAGATAACGAATAGAATATTTTTCCGCCATAATGATATAAGAAGAATTCATTTCATTTATAGAATGTAATCACCCGCAAAATTGTGGCACTAAGTCACCTTCCATACTGTATTTGGCTAAAGGGAAACACCTTAACCGCCCAGATTAATAGCGGTATTCCTGAAGCGTCATAAAACTGCTTATGTTCACTGCTAATTTGTTAACAAAATGTGGTGGTGAATATTTTAGTTTACATTTACCTGATATGCTTGCGCCTTTAAACATATATGCATATACACTGCATTGCTGTAACTGTTGAAACTAATACTCTTCAAAACTCATAAGTCCCTGTGGATGCAGAATGTTATAATGAGTAGTCAAAGAACATGAAATTACGAGAATGACTGACTGCCTCACTGACAAGTACAACGTGATACAAATATATCCCAGAAATATTTGCTCACATCACAGGGTTCTTTTTGGAACTCAGATGAATTATTCATATTGGTTTTCTTAGAACATGGAATAATGTGATCAAATTTTAAATGTTTATGCTTCAAAAAACTAAAGAAGTATTCGAAAGTGAAAAGGATACGTTTAGCTGCAACGCGAACATGCCAGGTCTCATTGCTCATGTATCGCCGCAGCCGTAATTAAGACTAAATCGCACCATACAACATCCACAAGAGAGTGGACCTCCTTTACAACGGCTACGCGAAACTTCTTTACCGCCAGTTGCCCGTAATTCAAATAACCTCATTGCAAATCAAATACTACCTTTGCTATTCATTCGTAACTCAGAGCGTTTTGATGTAAATGGTATTACTGAGCTTAATATTATCATAGGTTTATATTAATAAATATTTATTAAAGTGAGCAACGTTGGTTATGAGCTTGTTTTCGCGGCAGGGCTCTGCAAATAAACACATGGAATACGTGCAATTAATACATTTTAAATGTACAAGTTGACCGAGGAAATGTTTACCAGTCGCGAGTGTTTAAGACCAGCTGAATGTGACAAGCTGTAGAAACAGATGTAAGCAGTACAGGAAGTAACTGCAGTAATAATATGCATTTCTTGGTTATTCTGTGGAAACATTTCTACACCGTCTTTTTTATGGGTCTTTTAACCGTACATCGTTATTCATTACACAGACACTTATAGAAATATTTTTCACTTCAAATCAAATACATTTACTATCATCAAACAAAAACTCTTAAATACGCGAGAACGCACGCACGCACACGCACATTCAGACTCAAAGAGCCCATATACTCCAATGAAGCACTCTTAATTCCACACACTTTGCATAGAATAGTACTAAGATTTGGCCAGTTGTCTTGATGCGCAAATAGATCTCAACATGCTAACCTATCGCTTTTGAACTTAGCAAACTTAGCTCCAAGCGCAGCCAACCTCCTCTGTTCCGTACTTGGGTAGTTCATTAGAAAGCGCTGTCAGTTTTCTCCCATTAATTAAAGAGAGAGAGAGATATAAATTAAAAACCTACCAACCTCATCTGTTTTTTCAGTCTCCATGCCCCAATCTAATCCACGCTAAACCCGATAGGCGATAATAAACTTTACTTCTATGCAAAATTATTTCCACGGCTCTTAATGGGATCCTACAGGCTTTCAATTCTTTTCATTTAATTTATGAAGTAAGTTAGAATCCAATAGCAGCAATTTGCTTGTACCAAGAGAAAAACGGTAACTGACAAAAGAGCGCAAAACATCAGACTTCTATGGCCGCGGCATATAGACACACGGATACGGGACCTGTGTTGCCCGTTCGTCGGGAAGTTAGCAGACATTAAGCACCATTGTATTGTGTTTCGATATAAAATATTTATTATCTCGAAAATTTTAAGAGATAGAGAAAAAGGTATTTCCATTTTTGTTCCGCTGTTAATAGTTTTTATTTATGATTTTGAGTTGCCTTCCACCCTGAACATTCCTATAAAAAGTGAGAAACTGGAACATTTCTACAAATAAATATATATACTCATATGGATACTTCATATATTTTAAGTACAAAGCCCTAACGGTTTAAAAATTACAATCAGAGCAGAAAACGTGCCTTATTTTTTTCCTCTTTCTATCCCTCAGTTTCCTTTCATCTTTTTGACAAAGAACTTCCATTTAAGCATCGAACGTTTGTGCTTCCCCGACTCTCGAGACAAGGAAATCTAAAGCACTGTAACGTATCGTAGATTGAAAAGCAGCCCTTACAGAGAAGCAACAAAATCAACATTTACTATTCTAAGTAATAGCAGCCGGAAAAGCGTATCTGATACTTTAGCCCAAAGCGAAACATTTTAAAGCTAGCAGCTTTATCAGTACACTTGGACTGTTCTTCCACTGACAGTGAGAGAGTAGTCGGAAAGTTTCTTGACCTGCATTACCATTCAAATGCTGAAGTAGAGGTAATATAAAAAAGCAGGAAAAGGAAAGAAATAATATTGCAGATGTTCAAAGCCCTTCAAGCTTCTCTTTTATCTCGCATTGCAGCTCTTAACCATATGGATTTGTGCTCCATGCATGGATCAATTCATATAAATTGGACAGCAACGAATGTTACAAATCAGCACTGCCGTGAAAAGAGGGTTAAGAAATAAGTAATAATGTGGAGGCAATTTATCTCTAAGTCCAATAGTTACATTCTTTTAAGGTTATACATTTATATATTTTGGAACATCAAACATTTCAGTGGATAAGCCCATATTATTGGTTACAGCACATTCTGTGGATGTGCCATATTTAAAACATAATTTCAACAGAGACATAAATCAATTAATTCATAGTTGACTAACTACTCCACAAAAAGTAAATAAAAACCACAATTTCGCTCGTTTCCTCTCATAAAATATGTGTCAATAATATGTTTCTCTTAATAACTTCCATAAAAATAATTATTCAAAATATTGGGATTTTTTGAAAAGGCAGATTTTGCTAATAATGCCCATGTATGGTGGTAGGGCATGGAGTTGTAAGTCAAAATAGCGGTCAAACTCACTATTAAGGGGCTCGTGTAGTTAGAATGGGGACTGGCGGATGATTAAGGTCACCGATGAAAATGGGTTAAGAATTGGTCCCATTTGTGATGAGTGAAGCCTAGACATTTCCCTAAATTTTTTTTTCTGTGTTCAGAAACTGACGCAAGCATAACCAACATTAGTTTTCAGGTCTTTAGAATAGCACACGTACTAGGAGCATTCTAAAACTCTCGGCCTGACGAAGAAAACGCAAGATATAAGTGAAATGCTTATTTCTTATTTTATTTATATTTCAAAATAGTCATATTGTAAATTTGTATACTTAGGAAAAATAAACGTCTGTCTCAACTTTAACCTTACCATTTGGTGTGAAACTCCATCCACTAAGCCATTTTTTTTTCAGGTTTGGGAACAAACAGTAACCGCTGGGAGCCAAATTCGGTGAAACTGGCGTATGCGAAAGCACTTGGGAGGTCATTCAGTTTTGCAGCAACAATCCCAGACGTGTGCGTAGGTGCATTATCGTCATGAAAGAGAACATTCCTTTTTACAAGGTGTGGACGTTTAGCCTGAATAGCATTCTTCAGTTCGTCCAGTACTGTAGTCTACGAGCACCACACCATGAGAATCCCGTAAAACCGTAGTCATGACTTTTCCTGCAAATGGAACCGTTTTTGCTTTCTTTGGTGCACTTTAACCTGTTGTCACCCACGGTTTGGATTGCTCCTTCGTCTCTAGCGTGTAGTGATGGATCCACGATTCATCGACTGTTACGAATCATAGTTAAAAAAACTCACTGGAATTCCGTTTAAACAAGTATAAACACTCTTGCAAAATGTTCATTTAAATGCGTTTATGGACATTGTTAACAAACGCGGCATCTATCGAGCGTAAAGATATATCATATCCAAAACTTCGTGCAAAATATAATGAATACGGACTATCGAGGTCTTTGCAATGTCAACAAACTCGCTTACCTCCAATCGGCGATCATTAAGTAACGCATTGTAATTTTTGTCACTCTCTCGTCGGTCGTAGCAGCTTTGGGACGCCCTGGGTGCTCATCATTTTGGATGGATGTACGACAACGCTTAAATTCAGCAGCCAATTTTTTAACTATCCAAAACAAAGGGGAAGAATACTTTAATTTGGAATGTAGCTCCTTTTGGACTTTTGTTGGGATTAAACCATTCAAAACGAAGTGCCTTTTTCACAGATCGTGTTTCAGTTTTATTCATTTTGTAGAAAATGTTAACAGTAGTTTGTTTACACTATCATCATAAATAAGTGACTATACTTAGGCATCTGAAATTTTACAGCGCGCCAACTTAAGAATGATAATAACTATCATAGTGATTTGACCATCTTACGACATTACTGAGAACTTTTAGAGCACTCCTAGTAATGCACGTTTTATAGTGTCTATAAATGATTAATTTAGAATTTTACGCCTATTTATAAAACAAGGGCTTATAAATGCCTGCTTTGGTTTTTCATTATACCAGCAATCTATTAATTATTATTTAGTTAGCTCTAAAACGAAATCGCTACTACTGTTGTATGTGCTGTTATAACTTCCTTCAGAGGCAATAACGAAAGAGGAATTCATTCTATATCTACAACAGAAATTGTCAAGACAAAATAGGCGAGAAAGCGCCATGTTTTAGGTTTCTCTTTACATATTTATTGTGCAATTGAAAGGGCTGCAGAAATCCAAGCTACTAGGAAAACGTAGGTGATTCACCTCGCGGATCAATGAACACATATTTCCTGGAACATAACAAGATTTGCAGCTGTTGTGGGTGTAATATTACTTTCCTGCCCCTTTGTGTAGCAGTGTAGAGCAAAGGTTTGCTTTACCTGACTTGGCTATTCATTGCCTTCATTTGTGACGGAAAAATGCCCGGAAAAAGCCTTCATAGAAAGTTGTACTTCAGCAATTGATCTGCAGCAATAGGATGGTTGTATACTTTCAGTGCTGTTGCAAGGAGGTAGTAGTTCAAAGTGCAAAATATAAAGTTGTTTGTGTTCAATGTCTTTAGAGAAGCAAGAATATGATGTCTACGTATGTGAATTATATTTTTACTTTTCTAATTAAATTATTTGACTAAGAGTTCTAGAAGAAAGGATTGCTTTTATTTCATCTGTATTTTAAGGAAAGTGAGAACAAATTTCATGTGGAGAAGCAAACGGGAAATACCAGTACATAAAAAGGTACCGTAAATCGCCATCTTCAAATTCATCGAAGCAAACATTTATTCCCTAAAAATTTAGAAGATCATGACGACCAGAAAGAGTTCCATGCTGATTTATGACATGCTAAGGGGGGAAAACTACGGAACAAGCATTTTAAAAATATCATGGGATACCAAAATGAAGATTCCTGACGAATGAACCCTAAGGAAATTCTACATTACTCCGAAATATAAAGTAGTAAGTCGCTTAAACACTCATTGCATCAGTTTGTATTCCGACATATTCATCAACACATTTGTGAGTTTTTCTACACTTTATTAACTTAATAGTGATATTTTGCTCTTTCAATTTCTGTGAATCTCTTCTATTTTATTTGATTAGAGAGTTTCGAAACGAAACTCATATTTATTTCTGAGTCTCTGTAGATTAAACTACTAACAGCTGTCCCCAGGCATGTTGCTAATGTAGTTGTTGATAAGTTAGTGAGGGCTCAGGAGAGTCAGGAACTATTGCTCGTATAGCGCGAGATGCTCTGAGTAGGTATTCGAAAATAAATACAATAGTTGTTCTAGGGTCAGAAGTCAAGTGGGAATTACATTGAATTACTCTCAAATTGAATATATGAAAATTCACAATTTAGTTAACTATTAACTGTAATCATATAATACTGTACTGCATGTATTTGCTATTTTAAGAATCCTTTATTCCAGAGAAACCAGCTAATGTCAAAATTGAATCACCCCAAAATAAATTCAGGGTTCATTTGGTCCGATGAGAGGGTTTATGAAATAATGTCTGCTGCTTCTCACTGACAAAGCTGTGTACATGCTTAAGGTGGGCGTACGTCTCAAAGTGGTCTATCCTAATTTAATTCACACTACATTCTTTGCTCAGGAAATTCATCGAGAAGCAGAAGAGATAATGAATTAATTGGTGACGTGAATTTGCTGGTATATACCGTCAAGAAGGTGTTTCTCAAAGTACCGAACAGGATAACTGCAGCTCTTCCAGAAGCCCCGCTGCCACCAAAACCTATTTTAACAAAATGGAACTGTCATTTATTAAGCACAACACTAAAACAAGATTGCCAAAGGCCGGTATAATTTTTATTAAACGTCCACTAGCTACATGTCAACTGTCAGATGAAAAAAATGCATCTTAAATGCTAAAAAAAAATTCTATTGAAACTTCAAATACAGAACGTATACTTTGCCATTTCTCTCCTTTTTAACATTATTGTTTGCAAAAAGTATAGCATCAGCTCTATTTCAAAGACTTAATTATTTAAAATGCTTCTAAAATATAAATAAAATTATCTGAACGTGTTTTCTGTAATAGTCAGTAGTATAAATAAAAACTGGGTTTAGTACATGACAGCATAGGTAAATCAGTAACTTCAAATTTGCAAATACGCTGAAAAGAAATCCTGGATTGGATTTAATGATTCGAATTGGCATAATTCATTCAGGACGAGATTAAGAGGTAGATGAGCTGCATTCTTCACAGATCGCCAACTTCAAATGCGCTCCAACAACTTCTTGTGGAGTTGAAAATCCTTCTCTCGGTACAACGTTAATTTGAATGACAAGAAGACGTCCCTCACTTCAGAAATTGTATTTCTGTGTAAAACTATAATAATTAGCCAAAAAAAACTGCCTATTTTTTATTTATTTATTTATTCTTGAGATTAAGTAAAATACTATTACAAACGTTCACCCACTTTTGTCTTCTACAAAATCATTATATGCAGTTCGTTTTTATATTACTGTGTTGTATTTTAGTATCTATTTTAATGTTCTACTTTGTAGTTTTACTGCGTATTTTTTATGTTTCGTGAATGTCCGACTGTAGTGATAAGGGAATCGCGGATAAAAGCACTGGCCGAGTGTAAATTTGCGAAAATTGGAGGTAAAAACATTCACCACGGCCCTTTACCGAATCGAACAGAGGTAAGTGGATATGCTAGCCATGCTGTTAGGCAAAGAAGAGGAGAAGAAATGGTAATTTTCTAATGAAAGTTAGATAGCTTAGGTCTGAAAAGAATAATAACGGCGAAGGGGACTGTGGGAAACAAATTGGGCGAATCCAGCTATGTGGGCCACATTCTTACGCTTATTTTTATCTTTACTTTTTATTTATTTTTCTGTGTTTAATTTATGTATAAATATATAATTTTTGTACCATGCCAAATGGACATAGTGTATAATAAAAGTGCATTGGATCAGCACACTTATTCAAAATCTTAGTGTATGAAATAAATGCTAATTCTCGACACAGATATTACGGCCATCCCCATTGAAATATAAATATAATATGCATGTTGCAAACTATATTATCATAATATATTATATATTGTAATTAGTAAAGTAGATATCATGTATATATGCATTGTGCGGCATAACGTTAACATGTGAATTGTAAGTCGACAAAAAAAAACAAACAAAGAAAGAAAGAAAGAAAGAAAGAAAGAAAAGAAAAGAGAATTTCTGTTGTTTTCTGTTATGGTAGTTTGGAAAGCCAAGAGAATAAAAAAACTTTATTCAGAGAGAAAACAAACCCGAGGGTCGAGTATCATGGCACCTTTAAAAGGACTGCCTTTGCAGGGATAATAAACTGAAAGACTTTTAAATCCTTTGGGGCTTTGAACCCGACATGCCGTTTTACTGTTAGTCTTTAAACTAGCCAATGCCAACAAAATGTTTTAAACTTTAAAAAATAGTGAATGGCACGTCTGGCAGGTGAACTTGAACCAGCCAATGGTAAATGTGTATTTGAAAGATTTAAAGATAGGCGCGAAACTTGGTGTCTGTGTGAGTCCGTGGCACCGTTAAGTCAACGATTACTTCATTTGAAGTTAATATATAAGGAAGCGTTTGCTCGACTGAACGTAGCTGAGACAAGCAGTTCACAGAATCAGCTTAGATGCAGATAAGTTATACTCCGGACGCGGGCACGCAGTACCAATACATCAGTTAAGCAGTTTTTAAGTTGAAAATAACTGCTTCATTTGGGAAGCAGTTATTAGTTACGCATTTTCGACACATCAGTTAAGCAGCTTTCCGTTTCACACGCCGCGCACTTATCTGTAAATTTCACAAGTGACGGGAGGAACTTGTTATTCCGATTCCGACGCAGGCATTCAGTTGCCCAATCAGGAGCACTTAGCTGGAGCCTACAAAACCGATTCTTGCTGAAGTTGCTGCTTTATGTCTGTTATAGCATATAGCTATTTACTTCAACATGGTCGGTCCTGGTGGTGTAGTGGTAACTATAATTGCCTCCTAAACCCAAGATCGGATTCAATCCCGGCCAGGATCGATTGATTTTTTTTGGAGTAAAAATCCTATGTATGGCTTCCTTCGGAAGGCCAGTGGGTCCCGTGTCGTAGATTTACGATATGAAAAAATCCCAAGCCTGAAAAAAAGAGGCCTCTGAGCAAAATTTGTCGGTCGTTTCACGCCCTGCATTGAATGGGATGCTGATGACCTGAGGTGATAAAGAGCGTTCATAAATAAAATAAATCAACAACATAAATGTAGGGTAAGCTATTGATTCATCCGCTCGTTTCCTCTAACATTCAAACACACACACACACTATGCTATTTTGTTTCACTATTATTGAAATAGAAACACACATTTCCTTATGGAAATAAGAGGTATTTAATCTGTGAATATAGGAAATATAATGTTCGCTAATTGCCGAACATTAAATTCAAATGGACAATGGCAACTGCGAGGGATGCTGTTACAATTTCAGAACTTTGCTCTCAAGACATAGCCATCAAATTCAACGGAAAACGAGTAGTTTTCTGCACATTTGACTCATAGTATGAACCATGAACTCTGTACAGGTGGGTCCTAACCGAATATTTTAAACCTATGCTACCTACACAACTATACACCTTAGTATTTATACTGTCAAATGTGCTACCTAGAGCTTACTAATGGTTCTAATTCACCGGAACGCAATAAAATTAACAACCTTGGGAAATACATAAAAACGTGACTGGAAAAAAGTAAAACCTCTTTCATTTTCTTGAACTGCCGTATTTGCTTTTATATTATTTATTGCTTATTTGTACAGCTATATAGTCTCGAGATGAGATGTTACATCATTAGTGCTGCAAGGATTACCGAGTTGGTAATTATCCTTGTGCTGTTCAAAGGTGACGTTCCGTTTTATTTCCTATTAACGTTTTATGTTCTTGTCTTCACTCACCAGTGTCTGCCCGCAGGAATGTTGCAGACCCGCTGAAGGTTGGCAGTTCTAGGAACTCAAACCTTTTCCCATGTAAGTCTCTGCATTTATGCACAGTTATGTTTTCATTTATAATGCAGCCCCGCTTAACTACTTTCAGGAATACAAATATGTTACTATGTATTATAATAAGGAATGCTATTGAGCATACGAAAACTTGTGCGAAGATAATTTATTGCTGTCGTTGAACAACACATTCCAGGTAATTGGCACAAAGGACACATAGGCTTATGCACAGTTGGCACGCCATCCACATAATTCCATTTTATTGAGTGACTCCAATGAACTATGAACCTATGCGGTGTTTTGCATAGGTGTTCGTTGCCATCTGCGAGTATCGTAGGGTGGTGTTGAAATAACCATGCAACAGTTCCTTTAACTATTTGAGCATTTAACACTAATGGAATTCTAGCATTACAATACGCTTCTCATGACGCACAATTAACCTAATTAGCTTAAATCTGTGCCTAATAACCTGTAAGAAAAAGTTAAAATCGTCGCCCTAACAAGCACACTAATATTCGAGCACGAGAATAATTTTATTATATAAATGTTTTGAAATTACAACAATAATGTAATTTATTAATAATCAAAAATTAGCACCCGTTGTTTTGGAAACATTGAAAATGCAATTATTTAATCACATTAAAATGTATTTAATTTCAAAACGTTAATCTTTAGCCATTGGTAATCTCTACTATACCAACAGATGTGAAAAACCTTACCAAAAGATGAAATGTTGATATTTTCTTTCATTTTCACTATATTTAACAGTCGGATAAACACACCAGAGCATCGAAAGCCTACAAATCTTAGATTAGAAAAAATAAAGAGATCTAAATATTTAAATTTTAAATAACTTACCATATTAATAATCAATCAACGTTATGGTGCACATTTACGTGCTCTGAAAAATATATAAAGTTCTTTTTTGAATTAACGTTTTTCTTTTCTCCATATACAGCATTTGGCATATTCGTTTTCACATACACTTTTCGTCTTTTGAGCAATGAGGAAACCCTCAGCTTCCTCTATAATTTTTCTGCAATGACATCCATATTTTCAATATAAAAAAGAAGAATTAGCATCCATTTCCTATGTACACATATCATCGCCATAGAAACGAGAACTAAGAATAAAAGCAATATAATACCTCATATCTACTACGTCATGGTATCATATCTAACTTTTTTAAAAAACATTTCAATGCAAAAATTGCATAAAACGTAATATGCAACACGTGTATAATCTTCATACTGAACTTTCGTGAAAATTATTTCTTCAAAGCAAACCTAGCAATGTGTTTATTTTTCTTTGAGGTTTAGTCATCGCACAAAAAAAAAAAAAAAAAAAAAAAAAACACAGAAATGTCCGATCATATTAACAAAGTGTATTATTAAAATGTTTGTAAACAGATTCTTCGTACTAGAAAACAGTTATAACAATACTAACCGTCTTGAATTATAAGCAAATCCTTCTACTGGGTGGCCAACGAAATACCGGCCTGGTCACGGCCATCCAGCCTCTAGCATTCAACTTAGTTCAGGGCAAGCCAGATAAAGGAATACTGAAGGAAGGGTAAAAGAGAAAGATAGTGGCTATTTCATCGTGTCAGTCCACTTGGTTAGGACGAATGGATTCACAGATTGCAGCTCAGCTTCCGAAATGCTGACTCCTACTTCTCGTATGTAGTTATGCAGTTCATAATGTTCGCGGATTTGAGTGGATAAGTTGCTACCTTGCGACACTGTTGCTTGACTAGCTGGACCTCCCTAATTACCATGCTGTTTGTATCTACTCTGGAAGTTTCGAGCTTTGTCCATCTTGTTTACAGAAACTGAAATTGTTCTAACATTAAGCATTAAAATGTTATTGCAGCCGCAAAAATTCAAAACAGCAAACGGAATTGCAAACGAAATTTCAGTAGCATTTGTGTGCGTCAATTCTATTTACTTAGCGTTATTTCTACATACATAATAATTTAGGACCCAGTTCTAAGTTTCCGTTAATATACAGCGAGTTTTAAAGTCAAAATAAGGGGTCTAACCGCCAACTGGATGAACTATATATTGGGAATTTTAAACCGCTCTCACTGTATTATGTTAAGTTACACGAATTTATCGTAATCTCTTCTATGAAAGCTTACTTTTTCCTTAGATTCCGTATTTTTTAACTATAAAACTGAAGTGTACAGGAACATCACATGTGTTGAATGGGGGTTTAACGCAACAAATTTGCGAGAACGCAATATATCGGGTAATCCAATTATCAAATGACTGACGTGGCGATAAGTTATGAGGATGAGCCGAATACACGAGACGGGGCGAGCTGGGTTTACCGAACTGCTACATTGGCCTCGAGTTTCATGGCACTATTTAAACAATAAAAGAAACAACACATGACTAATACTAGAGTAATGGGAGCTAAGAATACTATATGCCAAATACTAGACCTAATACTTTTAATTTATTCCACATGGAATATTTATGATTTTTATGTCCATGGCGAGTCCGTTCGTGCTGTCAAGAGATTATTTGAAGATAAATTCCAAGGCGACAAGAAATCCAATTAGTATGCGATTTATAAATTAGTAGTCGCCACACTTTAATCAAACTGAAGAACATCCGTGAAGCTATCAATTTAATTTCTCAAATAGGATTAAAAAAGGAAATGAGCAATTTCACACGGAGATGCCAGAAATTTGTGAAAAATGGAGGAAGATCCAGCATTTCCTTGCATTGAGCATTTCTACCAAAGACTTTTAGCTGACTATAGTGTAGCCCACTGACCGTGAGGGATGGCTTATCGGCCGATGCAGTCCCTCGCTGCTGCCTCTATCAAATAATTGGATAATACGAAATTTCTAGACTTGGAAAAATCATTACCATAAATAACGGACAAGTTCCGGTAGCAATTAAATGTATTTCATTATAAAAATCTATTAAAATTGTAAATAAATAATTCGAAATTGGAAAGAAAAGTGCAAAATGGAATTTAAGTATTAAAAAATTTATGGCTAACACTCCTTAAAATATACTTTCAGCAAACCTTAAATAATTTAAAGAAACGTGACAGAATGGAATTGATGATCAAAGAAATTAGAATAAACATTGTAAGACCTTGTTGCTGAAGATCAGAATAAAGAACATATCACACGAAAAGAAACGGATGACATACAGGTTTCTAATTACGTCACTATTTGAGAGTGAACAAAGAATTTAAAACCTGTCATAAGAAAATATTTAGGATTTATTATTATAAAACATCTGTAAATATATAATGACAAACTATAAACCTGTTAGTATGCTGGAGTATCTGAAATACCCCAACTTATAGTATGATGCAGTAAAATTGTTTCAATAGAATGGATGTCTTAACATTAGTCCGGCATTCTAAGCTAGAAATGAATATTTAGATTAAACGAGAAAGAAAAAAATATTTAAATATACAATCGGTACCAAATAAGTCATTAAAATAGTTTGTAAATGCAAGAGAAGAAATGAAATTGGTTTTGCAAAGCAGACTTAAGAATGGGTCTCACATCTGGGAGGGGTAACTTTGAGAATATGGCAGACAAAAACGTTGATGGAAGCTAAAAGGCAGAGGATGGTGCATTATCTTAATGTAAAATTCTGTAATAACTTTTAAGTCCCAGAAGGCCAGACACTATATATTTTGTGCAAAGTCGACTGCCGTAATTGTTTTAAAAGAGAATTAAACGATTGAATGGTAGTGTTTTAAATTCCTTTATGTCGGCAAGATTACAGATCTAAGCATTTAGTTGCTAATATAAAGTTTTAATTTATGAAAGGTTACAACTTTAATCCAGCCTGAGCCACATGCCTTAGCAAACGAGTATGGGATATGGTGAACTGTTTATAAAGTATCCAGCAGCGCCGAGGAAATGCAATACCTCCAGCTGGTCCGAAAGTTGCAGGATGGCATTCCTAGCACTGCAGTTCCTCTGTGTTCACTAGTAACCAGTTTCAAGGACATTCTACCGCTTTCAAGACTTCAATGGTAATGGAAAGTACCAAAATTATGGAGCTTATGGCAGAAAAAAAAACAACAGGTGCAAAAAGCAAGGTGTTCTCGGGATCGCGACATGCAAAATACAAGCAATTACTTAAAAACAAGGCCAATTAATACATTAAAAAGTAGCCGTGCTGGAATTTGAAGGGAAAAAGGAAAAGCAGGTATAAAACTAATGCAAATGGTTAAAAATAAATGAAAAGAAGAGCATGTAAAAGCAACGCAAAGCGATATCCGTAGTTCTTGGATTGTACTCACACCGTAATATCCAACAAGGTATTTCAAAATGTTTAACAATAGTAAGCACACTTGTTGAAATAAAATAAGAAAACACTAACTGGCATTGTAACCTAAAAAGTCAGCAATGTTAGTTTTATAAATGTACAAGCTTTAAAAACAACAAATTGGTCTGTGATGCTCCAGAAGTTTCCTCGCCTGCCCTCCATTTTCCAGACTATCTCTGCAGTATCTAAGCAGACGATAGTGTTTTTCAAAATCTCCGATACAGAAAAATCATCTTTTTGGTTAATGATGGAGGGCCTTTTCCTCCAAATGTTCTTCAGGGTAACTATAATCGTGTAATTTTTATACAAGTGGTTTTCCAGTTAAGCCAATCGTAACAAAAATTATGGGAAATAACACTTCAGTTATTTTCAGAGTTGAAACCACCACGTGACTATAGTCATTTTAGGTTATCTTAACTAAGCTTAAATAAGTACTAGAATGTCCATTCGGACGAACGACGGCAAGGCATCGCACATTTGAGCCTGAAGAGTGTGTGAATATCACTAGGCATCAATCAACATATTAACCTGGTAATCATTTGGTGTTTATGGGCACGACAGAACGGAGAAAAAACGCTCTGCTACCACCGGGGATAGGACCGGACAGTTATGTCTGAAGTCTGGATTCTTATGAATGAGTTCTCCCGAGAACTCAAACATAAACCGGGAAAGCTTCAAGTCTTATGTCATGCTTCTTACCACCTGGGCTACCTGGGCGATGTTTAAACACGATCTAAAAGTAATTTCAGTTATCGGCTCTTTACTGCACACAGGTTCCTCCCCCCCATTCACCTGGTTAATAAGATATTGATTTTGATGTCGGCAAACTGCTATGGATGGGTCTTGCATTTGCAGAAGGAAATGACACCGCTGGCACACATTTGTTCTATATTTTGTTATAAGTTGCCCAAAGTATCTGTCCTCCGCAAAGATTTTAGAACTCGTCGCAATTTCCTGCTGCTTATTGGCAAATGCCTTCCGGATATTTTGTTTTAATATAGTATTTTTTTCATGTTACTAAAATTAGAGTTATTTACCTGTTTATTTCTGTTACGTTGATATAATACGCCGGAGGAATGAGTTGTATCAGAGTTCTCTCAGGAAAACAACGACAATTCTCCGCAATCTCTTTCAGTATATGTTTAGTGCCAGCATAGGTCGGGTATGGATGCTTATTAATTTATTCTTTCTTTACTAAAGCAAACCTTGAACTTTCTTAATAGAAAGGAAACAAGTGTTGGCGATGACGTCATTACATCGAATAATCATGAGCTCCCCAATGAGGGGTCAAAGAGTTGATGAATTTAAAGCGAACGCGTTTGCAGGCACAAGAGCTCACCAATTATATTTGAATATTTTGAAGGTTCAGACTACGTGGGCGCTAGTTTGTGGACCCCGCGAGTTCTCACGACCACGTGAGGGCACTTTAAATTTAGTATATAAGATGGCGTAGTCCCAGGGACAGTGGAACGAAGTCAAGACAGTTCACGAATTCCCAGGACGCAGTTCGAGGAACAGTACACTAATTACCAGGACGCAGTCCCAGATACAGTAGGCATGTGAAAGAAAGAGGCGCACAATGTGGTGTTTGGGCGGTAGATGCAATTTCAGGCAGCGTAGGTAACTCGTGGTGTTAACGTCATTAGAGGTAATGAACCAGGTGGCCGACAATAAAGTGCCGTGTGAATAAACACTTCTATACGTTTAATAAAACAAACTGTCTTGTGAATTGAGCTCTTCCCTTTCATCTCCCTTCTCCCGTGACTACGAGAGCACAAAAGGCGACTTCTGGCCCCTAAAAATCCCGGGGTACGAAGTGGGACCCTCAGGTAGATATTCTACAACCATCAGTACACCTCATCGCATTAAAAACCTCTTCAGTAATAAGCTGTTGTTCAATGACAAAATGGTTATATTTCGTGTGAATTAGCTGCTATGTGTTAATTGAATGCAAATAAAACGATCAGTATACAAAAATTATAAGCTTTTTCTTTATGAATAGAAGAGAAATTTGCAATTAAAAACTGGGCAAATCAACTCCAAGCTATGATTTCAAAACAAGAATTATCCCAGACTTTAATCAAAGGGTCATCGACAAATATGCTGCAATGAAAACTAGAAGAATGTTTTTTCTTTAATAGGTGCGTTACTAGGATAATTCTATTAAATACTCTCTCTTTATCTCCCTCCCTCTTTTGTGCGTGTGTTCAGGCACTCACATATGAGATTGCGAATTATATTCTGCAATAGCAGTTGTACAGTTGTGCACTTCGGTTTTATGCTGTCTCGAGCTGCCGCTGAGGTTTAGCAGTAATCTTATATACATCTAGATAAAGAATTATAGTCCCTTTTTACAGACTATAAACAGATGCAATCATTTTATGCGCTAATCGAGTTAAAAACCTTCCCAACATAAAACCAATTCCTCAAGCTCTTCCTCCGTTATCACTAATTTATCTGGTTTCAGTTAATTTCAATGAAAGTACCCTCATTCCAAATTTATTTTATTTATTCTTTTTTCTCTCTACAGAGATGCTACTCCTGGAAATTCATTACGAAACCTTTTTACAATGCTTTTATAATTTATTTGTATATAAATGTTCTCTATGATAACGCTAATCTCACTCTAGATGCCACAATATACAAATCCTAATATAAAGTTTGCACAGAGTACAGATTGCCTTTAAGCTGTAGCTTCCACGTGAAGACTGACTACAGTCAGTCAACTGCTCATAGACAAAACAGTTTCTCGCACGTAGCATGTTGCTTTGATTAACCAACGAAATGAAAACACGGTACAAGCTTTCATTGTTGGTGTAACTTTTCTTGTGGTACTTTTTTATAAATTTACTTTATTTTATTTTTTCATTTCCAATAGACTTGCCTTAGAGCAGTGGAAGAAATGTTGCGACAAATGAAAAATCAACGAACAAAGGTATGTGATGGCTGATTATACAGTGCACGACCGGACAGATTGGGGCATCTATTTCTCCAGGATCTGCTTCAGATCCTAGAGAGATTGCGGGTTCGATCCCGGGCAGGGTCTTTGGATTTTTTCGGGCGTAAAAATCCTAAGTATGGCTTCCTTCGGAACTGAAGTGATGTCGTGAGTCCCGTGTCGTCCATTTACGGCACGAAATGGAGTCTCAAGCCTGAAAGAAGAAGCCCTAAGCTAAATTTGTTGGTCGTTTCATGACTTGAATTGAGTGGGACGCTGATGACCTGAGATGTTAAACAGCGTCTGTAAATAAACAAAATAAATAAAAATAAAAATGATCCTAGATGAAGCGAAGGCAGTGCTTTGGTAGATAGAATAAGAATGGTGGCAAATTCCGACATATGTAACCTTCACTTTAAGACATTTTAGTTTTTCTATGCACACATTTCCAGTGCTAAATGTAAACGTGTTCTTAAAATCCCATTATAAACCGGCATATTTAATTGAATAATGTAGAAATTGTAGGTAATGTTAATTATAACACAGTAATGAACAGTAGGGCTACTACAGTTTACCAACGAATGTTATACTCAACATTTTGCATCAAAGTTACGTCACACAAAGGATATTTAAACTACAGCGTTTATCCTTAATTATGTAGCAGCTTGTGCAAAATAAAGATGAGCAGTAACTAAACCGCTTTATCTCGGGTAAGGAGTATATGTTACCTAGCGGACAGGAGTTCCGATTCCTGCCTAGGACAAGTTACCTCTTAAGGTATCTTTCCTCAGGTGATTTTACTTATTCTCAACGTATAATGTCAGGTAACTTCATGCACAGCCGCCGTGTTGATTTATGTCATCATTAATTCGTTTCATTTATCGTTCCGAAGTGGCAGTCAGTAAGGGGAGTTAAATTTTTCAAAAATAGAAAAGTGACAGTTAAAGATAAGCGTCGAGGATTGGGAATCTCTTAACTAAAAAGAAAGAAAATACGCAATTAATAAAAGATCGCATAATCATGCAAGGAAAAGTGGGCCAGGATCATTATTGCACGAGGATTCTAAAGCAAAGAAAAAGATTCTGACAAAAACGAAAAGCTTACAAATATTTACCCCAAGATATAAACATGCATGGTGCCTTTGAGATTGAAAACACAGGAAACTGCATCTACTGTATGTAGGTCAAATCTTCAGAATCTTGTGAATTGCAATAGCAGTTTAAGATAAATATCAAAACAAGGGAGCAAATTGTAGCACACTTTCGAACTACCACAACCTAAAAATTCAGAAAATAATATTAATGAGTAAATGAAAATATACGAGTTGAAAAGAAACGGTCAAAATGTAACAGAGAGCAAACTTCAGAAAAAATAAATATATTTTCTATTTAAATATGAACATACCGCAAATGAAATTCATTCAAACAAAACCTGTATATCATAGTCACCAACTACAGGCTTCAGCTTCTTTATTTATTTTTCAATTAAATGGACTATAGAGGGTAGGATTTATTGACGTTTTAGTCTTCATAAGCAATGCACCTCAAATATCATTAAAATAGTTTGTAAGAAAGAAACTTTTCAGAAAAAGTGTAGATGTATTTTCTTAAACATTTTTATTTAAAAATACTGGAAAAATGAATGAATACCACACCGGAAAGTGTATTGACTGTACGAATAAAAATATAGCTCTCATCAATATGAATTATATGTCACCTCCCTGGAATATTATGCCAGGTATTTTTAACAACGGTATTTTTAATTTTGCAAAAATAATTTGCACTAGAACATTAGAGAGGCGTAAAAGACTGCAGAGGAATAAATTTGGGCAAAAGTACAAACATACTAGTGCAATATGCTAATAAACACACCGATTGTGAGAAAAAAAAATTAAATTATAGTGTAGAAACCATGCATACCCATTCTTGCGGGCTGTAAGACCGTGGTCCAATTGGTTTTTCTTCATCTTCCTAAACATTTCGTTCATCGCATTCGTTTGTAAATTTTGCAATATTTTTGTAGACAGCACAGTAAAAACGTTTGCAGAAAAAAAAATGTTTCTATTACTTTCAGGGTACCCCAAGAAGACTTCAATTTTTCTGAAAACTATCTGTTGGTAAGCTATCAAAGTGTTTATAACTAAATACTGTTAAAGTCTGCTAAATCTTATGAATCTGTTAAAACTATGGCTGAAAGAAAATACACATTTTTCTTACGGCTATAAAAGTATATGAAATGGCGCCTATTACAACAAATTAAATAGCGTGGCAACATACACTAGACGATTTGCATAGGATGCAGAAAAGAGGGATCAAAATTAGGAATTTAAAAAAAGGTAACAAATGGTCACGAACGTTTCATTATGGTGCTGTAGGCGTCAACTTCAAAGCTACAAATACGTTTATGAATAATCAAGAGGACTGAAAACACAATTTTTCCATTAAACAAATAATTTTATTGTGTCAAATACATGCTGGAATATTAATTAATTGAAGTTTAAATATTGCAATAGTTCTAATTTCATAAAACATACCTACTGTAGTTCACGGAACGGTTTACACTTGCAGCCAAGAATGCATCTACACTGAGTGACTGCGTGACTTGTTACATTGAAGTGCAACTATGAACACACGTCTTATCACAACGTCGTCATAACGTTGACTCGTACCGATTTCTGTAGCTCCATATTGAATCCGTTTATTCCAACTGTTAAAGTGTCAAGCCCCTTTTCTATTCTTAAATTTATTGTAACTTATATTTTACGGCAATGTGTATAGCGAACAACCCCAACTATGGTAAAAGCATATAAGAATTTTCAAAACATAATTTCGTTCTGAAGAGTTCTTCTTGAAAAATATTCTTTTTCTCCCTTTACTCATAGTACTGTAACATAGTGAAGCGATATACATTTCTCAGTGTAGAGCCATCATTTCATATAATTTTTTAAAGAATGATAAAGAGTTCAGTACCAAAAGCATAATTTGAAAATAGAACACTATAAAGGAAAAAATATGTTTTATTCCTTATTTCTTACGGTTTTAGTAAAACTATTTTTAATCTCGAAACATTGTCCTCTTAGCTTACACTTTTTGTGTAACATTCAAATGTTGACACTCTGCTCACTTTTATTTATTTCCGTAACAGATTGCTCTAAAAAGTGTATTGTGTATTAACATTTTATGTTTGCTAGTACGTCGAAGCGTTAGAAGCTTCTATTTCGTTAACTCAATAACCCCCAAGTTCAATTTTACAAAAAAAAGCTTTAAAAGAATGCTTCCGTTCGTTAAAATTGATCACACGAAAATTTAAAAATTATTATTTTAGGCCAAAAGCTTAGTCAAAAGGCAAAGTGGCATTAAAACTTTGGTGAACATTCCATTTCGTTTTGTTTTGCGCTTATGTCATTTTCGCTTTAAAGTCGTTGTAGACTCTGTTCTCTTCCATTCTCGACATTCATCCAAATAACATATCTGTAAGTGTCGCTTACTGATCCCGCCATAAACAGCGTTATTATGCCCATAATTTTTATTTTATCAAGACTTATACCTACCATGAACTCAGGAAAAACATCTTTTCGGCTCTCTGTAAAATAAAACCGTTCTAAAGCGGCCACCCAAGCGCTGTTGCAAATACTTGGCGTCACACCAGGAAGCCCCCATTAATGTTAATGCAGAACTTAATAGCTTCTAACAAAACGATGGAGTTTATTATCCAGACGAACATTTTTCTTTTCGAATAAAATTCTTCATGTTATGTAGACTATTCAGGAGAATCTTTAAGCGCCAATAAATTTGTTCTAAAAATAAAACAGGCTAGTGTATGTTACTTTGCAAATTTCGTGGTTAACATTTATCATGCTGTTGAGTTTTCAATTCGTTTAGTCCCAGTGAAGTAAATGATAATTTCATTTCAAAATGTTTATTTTAAACCTTTCTTATAAAGGATTGTTCTCCAAATTATTAAGTAAGAATCAGAATCCTGGAGCGTTCTAATATATAAAAACAGACACGCTTCATTTTACCTATGAGTTTTTCATAAATAAAAGCATTTTGACAGTTATGTAGAAACAGAGAGGTTATCTAAATGAAACTGAAATACAATCGTATTACTTTGTGTGAGTGCTGAATGAAGATGGCTATATAAGCATGTAATTTTAAAATTGAGACTTAAGTATGCATCCCCTATCTAAATTCTAACGTAAGTAATAGTTTTCAACTGTATTTATTTAATTGGCATCCATTTTCAATGCTTGCTTAAATTTTAAGACGTTTTCCTTTTCAGCTTTGAATATTCCCTGCTTTGGACTCTAAATTTTATTATTTATTTTATTTTTTCTAAATATACAGAAATCGCTTTAAGGCACAGTCAACAATATAAAACGCTTACTTTCTGAGTTAGAAAAACTTAAAAAACTAATATTCTCTACACTCAATAGTAAAATTAGGATAGCTGATCGGTTCCACTTAAGGCGGGGATAATCCTTAAGCACTACAAACATATGGAGTTTATAGTACCTCACACTATTCCGCTTGTTGACGCTCCTCCGCGACCTGGTGAGTCCAGGGCAATGTTTCACCTTATTCAAGCCTAAGATCCCTCATATGAACAAATACTCAAAACGGGTGCGAAACGAGGCAGAGAGAAAGTCACCTTTGGCGCCCTCTAAATATTTTGAAAGAAATAAATGAACAGGAAATAGGGTAATAAAAGAGGGAATGAAATGTCCAAAATGGGAGAATCGCATAAAAATAAAAATAAAAAATATTAAGTTACCTACCATAATTTCAATCCGTGACCACGGGAGACGAATTCGGATCATAAGAGGTTCGTTCTCTATTTAACAAAACTATTGGGATAGCCCAAAATCTGGTTTATTTCTTAGGGTATGAAGCACCTAAAAACGGATAACTGACAAAGGGGCCGAGTTCGTTAAGACACGGACTCGTAAACGGGAGGAATGTGGTTCGACTCTTGCTAGTACAGTTCTCTCTCACTGAGGCTTTGTCAGGTTTCCTCCATCCCTCATTTGTAGCAGAGTAGACACCTTAAATTTAGATCTGCAACAAAAAATTCTTTCCCAACTTATTTCATCTCGTGTTTCACCAGGATTGATCACCTGTGTTCACCTTAGCAGTGAAAACGGGCATTAAGAGTACCCAAAGGTGAAATTTGGCATATGTCTTTAAATATTTTGCACGGGCTGCTCTATCAATATAATATGCACAATTAAATTGCCTTGTTGATATTTCTTAATAGTTTTTGAAAAAATAATATTTTATTTACTTTGATATGCTAATGTACTAAATGACCCACATGATGCAAAATTTATAATTCTTCCCAAATATAAATCTTAACATATTAATTTGATGTTGAGGAAAATGTTATATAGATTATTCCACTTTGTTCTGGTTGTCTCAGAAAAAATTCATGAAAATTTTATTACTAAGTATATTTTTATAATTGATTAAATTAATAATTATATATCTTAAATTATGCAAAAGTAATTTGAAAATTATGATATTTTTGTAAATCACTTCTCATTAAATGCAGAAAATATAAAGAAAATTTAATAAAAAATGCACCGTGTGGGATATTTTCAATACAAAATAAACAATGTACGAAAAATATTAATTTCGGGGAAAAAAAGAAATTTTAAACTATAAGTAAGTTTTTATCAATATTCTCACCTCTCAGTAAGAGTTTTATTTTGTTTAATAACAAAAAATTGCATTGCTCGAAGGTGTTGAGAGCAAATTTCACCTTAAACACTATTAAATTAAAAAACATTAACGGAGCGGGCAGATCCATGCAACCATTCTAGAGGCATTCTTCGCACTATATCAAGGAATGATTTAATCACATATTTACCAGTTTATTTGTCTTTCAGCAGCATCTAGAGATCAGAAGAGCAGTTTTAACTACAAGAATCAATGCCATTAACCTACTTTTATAACCAGATAACGCATTGTGATAATATAAATCGTGTTACGATTTGAAGCTTTTTGTAAACTTTTTAATTGCTTGCACACCCTGTATATAAATGTGTACATTGTTTTACAATGTAAGGACATCCACACCGGGAAATTTTTCGTGAATAGTTTTGCGAAAATTAAAATAAATGGAAATTTCTTATACTATGAAGTAATATAATAACAAGTTAAAGGAAAAATCAGACTTGAAATTAGGGTCAAGGCTGGTATTCCAACCAAGAATCGACTTCCGTGCCAACGTTCTAGCCATCTGAGTTACCGTGTCCTTCTGCTCAGTTGTTTATAGAATCGGCACGAAAGACCGAAGATTCGTGGTTAGAATTCCGATCTTGACCCGAAAATTTAAGTCTTTTCCTTCCAACTAATGCCTTTTATATGGCTTGTGTGAAACATATATTTCTATGTACAGACGTTACAGTGTCTTAACACTTTATTTGCTTAACTCTATGATTAAGTAACAATGTTAAATTCATTGTAAGTCAATTTTCGTAAAGTTTCCTTCTTTACTTTTGATCACTGCTGCCGTGATAAAGCGCTTCTATTGGGAGAGCAGACTAATCGACAGCTGCATACTAGAGCACTGTACTACTGCCCGAGGTCACATGCGTGAAGTGAGTTTTCAGTCTTAGTACTTGTCAAAGCCTCATGTAAGCTGTCAGGATGTTAATTTAGGTTCAAGAATGATAATAGAGTATCAATGCTGGAAATATTTAATCAGTGCGGCCTTTTTAAAAATAGTTCATGCGACCAGAAGTGTTAGAGACAGAAAATGCAGAATACTGAGACCACACTCAAAAAGGAAATTTTGAAATGCGTCGGAAAATCCCTCTATTAAATCAATTCTCCGCTTTTGGCAAGAACAGAGTATTTTATATGACTCTTGTACAAAATGCTACAAACTACTGAAGTTCAATCCGTAGAAGTTTATAGCTCGCAAGAACTACGACCCATATAATCTGGCTATAGTTTGAGACTGCATGACAGAGAAAATGAGCTTGAATTCTAGTTTTCAGACGATGTATAAACAAGCGGAGGTTAAGTACTTGTATTTATTAACATTTCACAGTAATACTAAGTGATACGTTACACATCCTCAGAAAAATATGTTCCAGCTAGCAGTATTGCAATTGTATGATTTCTTAAAATGTACACTTTGGTTCGTTTTATCTCATTCTGTTTTCCAAAGAATTAAATACTAATTAGCAAATACAGTGAGGACATCTGAGTCACCAGCCAACAGAGCACGGCTGCGTAATCGGAGAAGCCAGTCAAGAGCTATAATGCATGTGCAGGTAGCATATTGTAGAAGTTTGAAGGGGAATATGTCAGCAAGTGATTGTGAGTTTGTGATTTGCTCGGTGATTTCAATGTTGTAAATTGTGTACTAACCCCACTATATAAATATAATCTTAAAAAACGGATTTTTATGTACGATACATATGTAAAAACACATTCTTGTAGAGAAAAGGTAAAGCGATACGCAAGAAAATATCCTGCCTATGGTGTTCGCTAACTTGTTAAAAACTTACAAGAGATAGGATCTCTCAATGACAAGAAAGTGTTCTTACGGAAGAAAAGTTAGATTAAACACAGGATTTTGCTACGTATATGCCAACAATGTATTACCGCTGAGGAACATAATTTTCAACATCTTTAAAACGCTACTTGGTGTTAGTGCTTATTATTGTCAGTTTTAAATACAATTTTATTAGTAAAAATATAGACTATCTGTACGTGCGGCGACTGCATATTCCCATTAAGAAGCCGCCTGTAACTCAAATAACCTCACTGTATATTTGACATGCTTTCTTTTTATTATTTCAAAAAGAGTGGTATACTGCATAAAAGCAAAAGAAAGAATATTATTGAGATTTTAAAACATAAGGGTTCGCTTTTTCCTCGCAATATTTTAGCCGAGATAAATGTACATTTTTGTACCGCCATACGATTTAACTAATGCAATAACTAAAAAGTAATATGAGGTAACGTTTCGGTGACAAAGGTACATTCTGGAGAAAGCTATGCCCAGTAATGCTTTGCTCTACTAAGAGCATTAGGCGTAACAGAGCCATTGAAGAACGTTTCAGAGCAATTGTGCGACTCAAAGGCTCTCTTTTATGGAGTAAGTAGGCGAAAAAGAAAAGCAAAACTCAACAGACTATTACAGAGAAGTTACTAGGAAGCCACTATACTGGTTTCGCACCCTCTGAAGTGTAGAAAGATGAAAAGAGTATCTCGACAATTTTATCTTTCTTCCTCAGCTTTCAGAACGTATCGCTGACTGGTAATCGTGTAAAATGAACTCCTTTCGCAACACTGAACTATAAAATTTGCTTTAAAACATATTAGTGAAATGTTACACTACGAAACAATTCAACGGTAATTAAATATGTATTTTACTCTTTACAAGATTCTGTTTTTCTTTTTAATGGTGTTTAATGCCCGTTTTTCTTTTTTGTGGTTATCCTTGACTTTTTGTTAAAGAGCTTTTATTTATAATGAATTGTATATTTTCTGTAATCGCCCAATATATTTTGAAAACTGAGGAGATGGCGTGTGATGAATAATATCATAATGAGATACTAGAACTTTAAATACTCAAAAAAAAATTACATGCCCATAGTATTTTCATTTAGAAATACCTCGGGTTGGTACAATTATTTTGAATTAATTCCGCGTGAATTAATAAAAAAGTTTAATAGTGTTTAACGCCCGTTTTTACTACTGAGGCACCACAGGCAGTGGACACTGTGATACATGGGATGAAATGATGTATTAGGAAAGGATTTTTTAAGGAAGGAAACGTTTCAGGCCTAAGTTTAGGGTACCTCCCCGGCATTTGCTATTTATGTTGACAGGAAAACCTGGAAAAAAGCTCAGTCAGGGAGGATGGTCCTGGCGGGATTCAAACCCCAGACCTCCCACTCACGAGTCCGCGCCTTAACGATCTCGGCCACCAGTGGCGGTGTAAATTAATAATATTATTATAATATCAATAATACATAATAAAATATATTGTCAAATTTTGTACACCCTTCTTCCTCCAATAACGTTGTTTGTAAATGTATTACTTCAACATGTATCTGCGTTTGAAAGTATTAGAAAATAATATATGTGTTCTACAATATAAATATATATTACTACTTGACTGAAAGTTAATGAAAGTACATCACAGTTTTTCACTTACATGTACACGCACACACACATAATTTGCAACGTATCAGCTCTTGTGCATGACATTCCAAGTGCTTCCATATCCGCACATTCACCGGATTTGGCTCCCAGCGATTACTTTTTGTTCCCAAATCTAAAGAAATGACTGGTTGGACAAATCATGTTCTACTAAGGGTATTAAAAAGTTGGAAAGCCGATGGACTAAATGCATTGATTTATAAAGTGACTAAGTTGGGGAGAGGACCGTGCCTCTCTCCTTTGTGTCAGACAGAGGACTTTTAGAATCCCTAGGTAGCATTTTCTGAAAAAAATTAGCGAAATAAAGGCTCTTATAAAAATATTCTTGCAAATACTGCAATAATCGGAAAATAGACTTACAGCCTTCATGAATAACGTATTGTAATTCGCACATTAGCAATTTTGGTTATAATAAGGATATAATAGTCCCTGAACTGTTTTTTAAATTTAAATAGCGGATATTAAGGGTAAACAATATGTTTAATCACTATATTCATGTATATATGCTTCATGTGGAGAAAGAATAAGATAACCTGCATTAGGAAAATATTACTCCACAAAGATCATATTTTCACCACCTTTAAAGGGAACACAATATATATTGTGAGCATAAGTCCTTTTTCAATTAGAAACGCTTTTATTTATTATCATCTATATATATATAAAATCTGATTTGGCGTTTCTACTAAATTTTACGCCTAAGCTGTTATTCTTTAGCCTCGTTGGATGGCTCTCCCTAGTCAAAATTTGATTTCCTTACTACCGTATCAAAATGTTTTTATACAATAAAGGTTCATAATGACTATTCCATTGAGATTTTGCACAAAGAATGCTAATTTCTATTTGTCTGTTTTCGAAATTTTGCCTTTCTTGCGTCTTCTTGGGTCTCGTTTAAATGATTTAACCCTGCATATACCCTGCCTGAAATGTAATAGTGCTGTCACATTTGTAAAGCTAATTATTTTTCAGCATGTTTGAAAGTGCCACGAAGGGACAGATTTTTGGAACATCTTTCATAGATGTCTTCCAGCCATAAACTTGTTCATTTGATCAAGTTTGCAGATGGTTCAAATGCGTCGAAAAATTATTAGCAGGTTTCAAGATACTCCCTTTTGCATTTTCTTTCATCAAAATTCTACCTGGAGAAATGCACGAGTGGTTTTCAATCGGAAAAGGAAGCATGCTCTCTTTTACATTTCATATATAACTTTAATCAAATATGTGCAAAAAGTTTCTGCTATTACGTCGTTTTATCTGCACCCATAGCCATAAGTTTTAAGGCGTGAATGATTTCTGGATATGCCGCACAGAGTCTGATAAATCATCACAAATAGCTAAATGCGTGTTTCTAATTTTATTCCATTTAATATCACTACGGATAAGGTCATTTCAGCAGAGGCAACATATTTTGACAATTAGGCTTTGTGCGTTTTTCTTTCCTTTAATATATTACGCATGAAATTGTGCAATGCATCTGCTTTTAAATTGTCTACTGCGAGTTTGAGGTTCACTTCGATTTTATACTCGTAGTCTTGAGTTTATTTTCTCTTTGAACTGTAAGATTTTTTTTTTTTTTGATTGATTGATTTATGGACGCTCTTTAACATCTCAGGTCATCAGCGTCCCATTCAACTCAGGGCGTGAAACGGCCGACAAATTTTGCTCAGAGGCCTCTCTTTCAGGCTTGAGGTTCTTTTTCGTGCCTTAAAAGTACGACACGGGACCCACGGCTTTACTTCCCTTCCGAAGGAAGCCATACTTAGGATTTTTACGCCCGAAAAAATCCATCGGTCCTGGCCGGGTTCCAACCCGCGTTCTTGGGTGTAGGAGGCAAGTATGGTAACCACTACACCACCAGGACCGACTGAACTGTAAGCAAAAGGAACAACCTTCAATTACAGGTAAATCAAATCAAGTCGTAAAAATTATCAGGAATATATTGAAAGTAATTGGAATTAATTGTGAGATATTTCGGAGATTTTACATTGTATATTTTGTGTAATTTGAAAATTGAATGGTCACTTTGTTAATAATAATTATGGATGTATTTTATGCTACAACAATTTTTCTCCATTCATTCAGGGTAAAAATTAATCAAATTTTAAAAATCTGTATTTTTTTTTTGGATGTTTATTCTGCTTGTATTCATTCAATAATGAGTTTGACTAGCCTCAAATATTTAAATAAATGTAAAATCATACAATTGGAGCATACAACATCTTCCTATTATTTCATCTGAATACAGCACGTAGAGGTTGCCTGTCTACCTTTATGCTCTCTTTCCCTTCACAGTCCGTAGTCAAAATTCTACAGTTTATCAAGTAATATTACGAAGGTGAATAATAAAAGGAAAATTAATTTAACTGAATTTGTCAACGTGTGCAATGTCAAAAACGTTTAAAGTAAAAACATGAAAATAACAATAAAAAGGATGTTCATATTTTCTTTCCAGCAAGCTTCACTCACTGGCACATTTCTCTCTCAAGAGTGGGTGTAATGTTATTGTTCGGTAGAGCTTCCGGAACATCAAGCATGTGTTACTAGAAGACACATTTCTTTACCTAATTCAATAAATCATTTAACATGTTAAATTGGGTGGAAATTATATTGACATAACTATTTCAAAAAAGCATAAATTTGAGCTAGAATTTGCGGCTTTCTATGTTGAATACTTGACCTAATGAAATAATAAGAAGCATTGACTTTACAGATTCCAAAAGTGTATAAAACTGTCAATAGAAATACTAATATCATACTTTCTGTAATCAAAACAACGTGTTTCGAAACTTTCACATTAGTATAAATGGAGCAATTCTTAGGAAACAAGATATCAGCATACTCTAACGCGAATTAGGGTGCATACCTCAGAGAGCGGGTTAGAGTTTGTGGCTGCATGCCCGAAACCTGCTGTTATTTACATTGGAATTCATGGTGAATACTAAGGCAACTTCATGTCATGGGTATGATCAATTCCTTCGGGAAATCGGCATAAGTCTGACTGAGCTAAGCTACCTGACATCAGGGGGAGTGGGTTACAGTTTGTGACTATGCAAAACAAACAAACAACAAACAAACAAAAAATAGTTGTTTATATCTGAAAGCTAAACAGATTTCAGAGTCAGCTACACTGTATAATTGATGGTAAGGCAACTTCGCATCCATGGTAGAAAATAATCCATCACTCATTAGTTACAGAAACTAAGACGAATGTAATTGTTTTGTTGAAATGGGCGATTTAACTCTGTGTACATTGTTTACTTCACAAAATGTTAAAAAGTAAAAATAAGGGTCAATCGCGGTTCAGTTGGTTATAACGCCGCTCCAAAGTCAATGACAAAAACGAAGGGCGCTGATTCGATTCCTTTATGGCTTAAAACTCAAGAACGTAAAAATTCACGAATAAGTCGATCTTGCGTTTTTGTCGGGTCTGCCTCTTTCCTTTTTGCCGCACAGCAACACAGCTTTGTGTTTCAACCATTTCACTTGTCAGCCATGTCCCTTTTAACAGCCAGTAAGTAATGTGAACTTTATCTTAATAAGAATGGCAGTGAGCATCAAGTTACACTTTTTATAAGTAATACAATGAGATTATGTTTATCACAATAAATAATACAATAAGATTATGTTTGTCACAATAAATAATACAATGAGAATATGCTTATCACAATAAGTAATACTATGAGAGTATGTTTATCACAATAAGTAATACAATGAGATTATGTTTATCACAATAAGTAATACAATGAGATTATGTTTATCACAATAAGTAATACAATGAGATTATGTTTATCACAATAAGTAATACAATGAGATTATGTTTATCACAATAAGTAATACAATAAGATTATGTTTATCACAATAAATAATACAATGAGAATATGCTTATCACAATAAGTAATACTATGAGATTATGTTTATCACAATAAGTAATACAATGAGGTTATGTTTATCACAATAAGTAATACAATGAGATTATGTTTATCACAATAAGTAATACAATGAGATTATGTTTATCACAATAAGTAATACAATGAGATTATGTTTATCACAATAAGTAATACAATGAGAATATGCTTATCACAATAAGTAATACTATGAGATTATGTTTATCACAATAAGTAATGCAATGAGATTATGTTTATCACAATAAGTAATACAATGAGAATATGCTTATCACATGACTGAGGTTTGTTCCAGGGTTTCTTCAGTCCTCATAAAGGGCAAATGCCGGGGAAGTACCCTAAACTTAGGCCTGGAAAGTTTCCTTCCTTAAAAAAGTTCTTTCCAAATATATTCATTTCACGTATCATCAGTGTCACCGCCTGTGGTGCCTCAGTAGTAAAAACGGGCATTAAACACCATTAAAAACCAAACATATGGTATGGTGAAACTTATTTATAAACACACACATCAAAAACATATTTTAACTTAGGTGTACATTTTACCATAACTTCATTCCAAAACTCATAATTTGGTTTAAATTGTATCATTCTAAAACAACATTATGTTGATCAACATTTTCAATGGTTCTTATAACAGCTGAAAGCTTGAAAAAAGCATGCTTGTAGTTTTTTTTCATTTTCCCACCACCAAGTCACTGCAGCCTCTAGTAACAATCAATAATCTCACAAACCATTGAAGGTACCATTTGAAAAATGTTGTGTCGGCATTAATCCACATACATTTAAAGTAAATAATTCATTTTGTGACAAAATGTGTAATAAAGTGCATTCTCGCTAAAGTTCAAATTTTATGTTTTCTCCGACATTTTTGGGCACATAATTTTGTCTGAAATCGAGTTGTAACAAAATGGATAACTTTGGAGCAAAAGAAGAACAGAATTTAGAAACACATGTAGGGTTATAATTTGTTACAATACAGAGGAAAAAAGGTTTATTCTTGTTGGCTAAATACGAGAATTTTTGCCCTTTTTCAAAGCAGGAATTTCCCTCAGCAAAGAGTACACATTTAGTAGCGTTCTGCTTTTTCTCCACTTGCACATACAGCAAATATAATTCTTTTTTCATGGCCACAATTACGTCAAGATATTGCTATGTTAGGTATGGAATCTGCCTTAAAAAAAAAAAAAAAAAAACATTCCCATAATAGGACACCATGCTAATTGCAGACTTGTGTGATAAACAGAAAAACCGCTATAAAAGTCTTTGCTCACAGCAAATAATGATGAGCCGAGAATTTATGACAATCTTAAGATATAGTAAGTTCCAATACAATAATTGAACCCCAAAAGTTTGAACCACAACGAAGAAGGAATTACATTTTTCATAGGTCCTGAGTTACTTTCAGCTAAAGAATTGCAATGATTTATGGCACTAAATGTTGCTTAGAGTTTTAGTGTATAAAATATTCTACTGTTATAGAAGGTGCAGTATATTAATTGAGAAAATTACCATATTTTGAATCGCACACCTTTGACTTGCTCGGCAACACTGTTGCTTAGTGTACCATCAGCATCGTTGTCGGCCTGCTTTTCAGCATTCCGTGAAATTTTGAACTAGAATCAGAAAGCCTCCGAGAGACAAGGGCCTGGCTATTAAGTGTATTTGCGTGTTCGAAAAGAAACTTAAAGATTAGCTAGTGATGTAAAAGGTGGCGGGAGAGCCCGCCCAACCAACTATACCGGATAAGCACTTGTCTGAGGAGAGGAATACAATTATAGCCAATCTACCTTACTATCTTCGGCGGAAATGGGTCCCTGCACGAGTTAATAGAGGCTACATGTATATCTTGGATAGTATTTTTCCATGTCAGTATTACGGTACAATGGAATCCCCATTTATATAATTAATCTCTCTGAAGAAATTCCCTTAATAGTCACTGTGCTTTGCCGTGTGACTCCATGGTATCTATGCCTTAAGGTCGATGGCATGGGTCACTGAAGAGTGCCAGAAAACCTAAGAAAACTTTTCCATGACACTGTACTAAAGGATTAGTTTGCCTGCTATATTGTAATGTTTTTTTTTTTTTTTTATGAACAGGGGTTGTAACCAGAATATTATTTATTTGAAGAATATCGTAAAGCAGTTTTTGGAAAACCTGCCAATGAAGCGAGGTTGTGAATCAAGTTAACAAATGTATTAAACTCCCCTTTTAAAGAACAGCTAGCAATGGTTAATGTTAATGTAATACCACAAGTACAGAAATGTCAGCATCTCCTAAAGCATTAGAGCTACAATCACGGCTTTCACTGTAACTCAGAATTGAAAGAACTAAAACTTTAAAAAAGTAATGCCAAGTATTACTAGAGACGTATGGAGAATATATGTATGTTTTTTTATTTTTTTGTTGCTGTTCCCCCTCAAAACTCATTAACCAATTTGCGGCCGTTTTTAGATAATAAGTGTGTTAGTATTTTTTGTTTTTAAAAATTTACATTAATATGTAAAATATTTTACACAATTTTTAAATTATAGTTGTACCTCAGCATCGCATAAGGAATTAGTTACCTAGCTCAAATAACGTTTTAAGACAAGCATATATATATATATATATATATATATATATATAAAATTTCAATTTTTAGGTTTCAGGGGACATTTAAAGAAGCGTGGCAGATGCTTAAACTATTTAAATGCCAACTACAAAATTCGTAACAAATCGTAACCCTTGAATATTGGAATTATAACCTACATTTAAATGTAGAAAAAAATGTAAACTCAAAATGATTTACAGGTAAACTTAATATTTGTATAACCGTTTAGTTTAGTAAACTTTTATTTACGTTCACATTTTAGGTACTTCCATATATTTCAGATTTGACCACTCATTTAACAGGACTGTATTTTAGCGACCTTCAACCGTTTTATTAAGCTTTTTTTACGTCTTATTTTATTTGAAAATCTTGAAAGACATCCGTTAAATAACTTTCTGCATTTCTTCGGATTATTTTGTGGGGTATTTAGTATAGCTGACCAACTCCTTGAACTAGTGGTTAGCGTTGCTGATTGCTGGGCGGGAGGCCCGGGTTCGATTCCCGGTAACTGTTTAAGAATTTTTGTAAGTTAGGGAGGTACGGGGTTCACTGAGCCTCGTGAGGACAACTGGGAAGCTGCCTGATGGAGAGGTGGCGTTCTTCGATTTCGAAAGCCGCGTGATTGGCGAATTGCAGGATGACGGCATGCTGATAACATGCCCTCTTCAGCACTGCCCTCTATCAATGAATACGGAGATAGAGGAAGCAGAGATCGCCGTGGCAGGCCAAGGCTCATCCCGGACTGTAGTGACAAATGAGAAAAATATTTAGTATAGCAAAATAATTCAGCGATATTCCTAGCCTTACAATAACTTTCGTAGTGAAAAGGGAATATTCTTTTAGTTTGAAATAGTTTTAAGATTTTGTATTAAAGTATTAACACTAGGCTTTCCTGTTGGACTGGACTGGCCTGGGTGGAGGAGGAAAACTCGGCACTTTAGTCTTGTTCACGGCAGGCCGTTTGTGTAAAGGTCCGCAAAGCGACCTCCGAGATTGGGATAAGGGTAGGTGGGAGACACTGGGCTGCCAGGATCTTGGGAGAGAACTGCACGCATGTAGATGCGATAGAACACCCCGACGCCAACAGAACCCCCAAAAGTAGTATGAGCTTCCATACCAGGCGCCAGGGGCAGAAATCTTTACAAAGCGGCAGTCTAATTTCAACCCCGTAACAGAACCAACGGAATGAACTGATATGCAATGAAAGAACGGAAAATTCATGGAAAGTAAATCAGCGTTCGCCTAATCAATCCAGAGGGAACCACAAAAACCCCAAGGTGAGGGTGGTCGGCCCCAAAAGATTTGAACCCGGGACCTCCCGAATAGAAGTTCCAAGCTTGAGCCACCCCACTCGAGTGTTTCTTATTACAGACAAAAGTGTTTTAATGCATTTCCTATGTTGTATGATATCCAACTGTTCAATCATCTCCATAAATGCATTTGTTAACACAGAACAACACTAAATAACAAACGTGGGTATACAATCGCATACTCTCCACAGAGAGTGTTCAGTCTTAGTCAAAATTCGTTTTTGGACAGTTTGCGCAGCTTGTCGACTGTCATTGGTAAACATGTACGGACAAAGCAAATTACAAATCTGGTTTCAGTTATTAATTCAGGAAAATATTTCCTAAATGTTCACTCGACTGAGACGACTATCAGTGAGGTACATACACCTCTTATCTGTAGTTATTCCACCGTGCAATGATGCATTGTACCAGCTCAAAATGATAGTCTAAGCGGGTTGCGTATCTCGTGAGGATTCTTATATTGCGAAAATGATTCAGCCATCTAAACACATAAAAACAGAAAGTCCTGTAGAGAAAGTGTTAAAGAACACCTCTCCTTTTCCACAAACCTAGTTGCTTAATTTTAAGATCTAGTTGAAATATGAACATGTGCAGTAAATATATATCGCATAGGTGTGCTGCTCACTTTAGAAAAGTATAATTATTTCAGAAGTGAAATTGCGTATAAATACCTATGGAATAGTTACAATTAGTCTAATAGGAGCCCGAAAAACAAAATCCCTTATTTGTGTGCAGTAACTACCACATTTAAAATCATGCAGCTTTTAAAATGTGCTAACAAATTCGTTAGCGTAATCTAAATCCGTTTCATGGTTTTATAATTTGTAATTTAGAGCAGCATTTACGAGATAGGATTGCAGCAAACCTTTACGAAATTTCCAAGATTACCAACTACTAAAGAAAGAATTATTAGAGATTGTGGGAACGTTAGCTGCATAGGAAATCCGTGGGATTGGGTTTTGTTAAAAGAGTAAGGGATTTAGCAGCATTAACAACCTTTATTGAACAGTTACTAATAAAGACCTGAATGTAAATGTCCCATATCACAAACTGAACAAATGAAGTTTGTGTATGGCATATGAAACATTTAATTATTACATGAAAGTAACCGAAAATGTTAAACAAGGAATAATATAATTGACAGTAACTTTTTAAAATCCTTGAATTTTTTTTTTTTCAAAATTTTCTTTAAGCAAGCAGCGAATGATAAACTTTTCCACATTAAAAAGACAAAGAAAACTGTCCTGCTGGCTTGCAAATGTGCTTTCGCCTATTAACAGGCGATATTTTTACAATATCATTAAATAAATAACAAGGAAGTCCAGAACTCTTGAAAACTCATTTGTAACAATTCTTGTGCCAGCAGATCACTGTGACTACTCTGACAACATGTCATAACATTTCCCTAAAATTTGGCAAAAACCCTATATTCAATTTACCTTTCAAATAAAACAAAACAAATTACACGATGAAGTCATGTCAGGTAAGATGATCTACTTTCAATTTTTAAAGCTTGTTTGAAATAGTTTCATTTCCCCATTAGAACATCTTACCTACAACCTGCAACAATGAATGAATGAATGAATAGTGTTTAACGCCCGTTTTTGCTACAGAGGAACCGCAGGCGATGGGCACTGATGATACACGAAATGAAATGATATATTGGGAAAGGATTTTTTGAGGCAAGAAACGTTCCAGGCCTAAGTGGCATTTGCCATTTATGAGGACTGAGGAAAACCTGGAAAAAACCTCAGTCAGCGAGGACGATCCTGGCGAGATTCGAACCCCATACCTCTCGCTCACGAATCCGCGATTTAACGACCTCGGCCACCCGTGGCGGTCAACCTACAACAGCGCGAGCTCAGAAAAAAAGATACAAAGTACTCACGCTGACCCAAAGTAAAAACCCATTGAGCGTTTAGACAAGCCATGTAGTAGCCAATCAAATTAAATCTCGATTGACGTCACCATCTCATATGACCATAGCTAGGAAATAAAACGAGGAATGGCAGAAACTTCAAGTTCCATAAATGGAGAAGTATACATGAATGAAATAATCACAAAATTTTGTGAACAACTGGCTGATACTGAATGTCGATCTGCGTATTTACAGCAAGACTCTGCCATCGTTATACAGATAATAAGTCACTAAATTTCATTCAAGAAAAAATTTTAAGATAAGGTAAATAGTTGAAGTTTACTGTCCCTTTGATTCCCTGATTTAACAGTTTATAATTTTATTTACGAGCTAAGTTAAAAAATAAAATGCATGAAGCAAACCCTCACACATTCAAAGTATTACAAATAAGTATCAGGCGCGAAATTGACTTAATTTTGAGAGATGAACTGTAGATTTAAATGACCACAAAAAACTTCTTAAACTATTAAAAGGGTATTGTGCAATAGGAGAAAATATTATCCACTAAAAAGCATCAAAATAGAAAAATTACTAATTTTAGATAAAATAATTTTGTGTGTGCTGGGAAAAGAGGATTGATATTTAGGACAAAACATTACAAGGTTTCTTACAACTTCTAATAAGGGAAGGAAAATATTTTATAAATGTTAGGAATTACGGTTAACGTAACATTTATATGAAAAAGCTAATCAGGATTTCTTCAAACAGGAAATTAAATGGTACTTTTGACGGTCCTCAAATCATGGATCTAGTCTGAAGATAAATTTTATGATAAGAATAAGAAGACCTACTGTGTTGAAGTCCATTATTAAGAACATTTTGAGCAATCATAGGAGTCCAGAGTACGAAGCTGCTGTAGGGGAACTCGTGCAGAGGTGTAAGGCTCTGGGTGCGTGTATCCATACAGATACATACTCTAACTTGCATGTAGATTGTGTTCCTGAAAACTGGAGATAAATAGAAGTAAGGTGAGCGCTTTCATAAAGACACTAGAGTGATCGAAGAGAGCTCTGAAATACCATATTTTTCAAAATACGATATAGTAAGAAAACCTGACTTGACTACGCAAAAATGCGTTACATTTTGTAATTCAGCACACATTAAATATGATATGAAAATGTTGACCTTAAAAATGAAGCAGAGCAGTGAAATAATTTCGCGACCACCGTTGATTCTACTCGAGAAATATCCTAAACTTCCTAACTTCTGACTACCTCTTGGTTACGACGAGAAGGGTTTACCCTAATGTAATCTAACAGTAACACCTGCATTTTTACACGAGAGGAATTCAGCGAGCAAATATAAATGAAAACATATATTCATGGTTCAAGATATACTTTCAGTTTATTAAATCTGTCCATATTTACACAATACTGTTACCTTTCATTATGCCTTGGCTAGATACCCCCGGAGCAAATATGGTGAGCATAGCTCTTCCCGTGTGGTCTCGACAACACGACTCGTGCTGAGGCAAGCGGCCCCTTGTTAAAACATCCCTGCGTATGCGCTATTTTACTCCCACTCTTCTCTTACCCACATGCCTATTAGTAAAGCCCACTGATAATCCCAATGCGTTACTTTAACTAGACATCTAATAATGTGTTTCAATAATCGTTAGCAATATTCTGCACTATTACTAACACATTATTATATGCCACAATATAGAGAATAAAAATGCAAAATAACTCTAATAGTTCAGAAAATTTGTAAAAGTTGAGTAATCTTTGTCAGTATATTTTAGAGTATTTACAATTAGCACTTCCTTTATAAAATAAGTAATTAATATTTCATTGCACATCAATAGTTATGATAATTCTTAAAACCCTCAAACTGATAGTAATCACATAATGAAACGTTGCATATAGCAATCTGTATATATCTTCAACATGCATGAACAATTTTATAACTTTTGAAATACAATTTAACGTTTTTAATGACGATATTGGTTTGTTCTAAAAACAATCATTGCTTGATTGACAAAGGCTATGTAGAAATCAAGCTTATTTGATTATTAACATTAGTTCATTTCAGGTTAAGCGATTTTGACATCACCGCATCCATGAAAATGCTAAGACGTTTCAAGAAGTATAAACGTTTATTCATGAAATTCTTATATAGATATTAACATTATTGCTAACACTGTTTAGTAAGTTTTATTACTACGTAGATTACTAACATATATTTTAAAAATTAAGATTAACAATTTTTATTTTCTTGTTGTTTTCTTTCTTCGTTACAGTAAGCGCTTAAGACCCCATTCGCTATAAATCTCCGGTATGAATAAATACCGGAGTTCGTCTGCCCTTAAAATTACCCGAGGATCTCGTCTTGGAAAAAGTCACTAAACGGCTATTGCAATTCACTACAAGACAATTTCTGAGCAGTGTTAAGTGAAGCACAATAGAAAGACTAAGACTAGCATAAGTTAATTTGTTGTAAAATTTGACGGAAATCTGGAAAGATTCAACTTAGGTAAGCATGTAGGAGGTTCTCTCTCTTAAGCGAAACGAGCCTGTTATTCTCCCTAAAGGTAAGAAGAAAGCCTAAGCTGTTCACTGGGTTGTTTGAGGAGTTTATTTATTTATATCATTTATTTATGGACGCTTTTTAACATCTCAGGTCATCAGCGTCCCATTCAATTCAGGATGTGAAACTGTCGATAAATTTTGCTTGGAGGCCTCTTTTTTAGACTTGAGGTTCTTTTGGGTGCCCTAATTCTACAACAAGGGACCTACTTCCCTTTCAAAGGAATCCATACTTAGTATTTTTACTTCCAAAAAATTGATACATTGACCCTGGCCGGAATTGAACCGGCGATCTTGGGTCTACGAGGCAAATATTGTTACCATTTGACCGCCAGAACCGAGTTTTGAAGCGTGAAAGATACAAGTACATTTAATTTTCCAATAGGTTACCTACGGATGTTTGGAAAATACTGATTTACCTAAAATTATGGATAATATGATGTACACAAGTCAGGTTTTATAGTCTTAAGATTAGGGACCAGTAGCAGTTTATAAAATGGACATAAAAGGCATGCAGATCATAAATGTACATTATCTGAAATTTATCATTTCCTCCGATTTTACTAGTATGTATAAATAAAAGAAATAACAGAGGATGCTAAGGAACTACCCCGCAATAATTTCAGACTATGCAGAGGGTTCTTATACATTCGATTTGTTTATAGTCTGCAGCACTTCAATTATAGTATGACCCACTTTTTCCAAAATTCAGTTCCTAATAAACATTTCTGAGCCGCGTTGTTGGAGACAGAATACTCTTAAGCATATTAGTCACATATATATTAGTTGTTTGATCAATGTAAACGTAGATAGGTTCCCTAACGTTGTTTGATTTTGCTTCATAACAAATAGTAGGGTGTATTTTACGTAAAGTGAACACCCTCGGAATGTCCTGGTTCTTAATTTTTTCGTTCGATTCTTTTCGGGTAATTTTAAGTGCAGATTATTCATTTTATTAAGATTTTTACACTCACTATAATGTTACAGAAATCGTTAAAAACTTTGATTTTACATCTATGCATGAACAAATGTTAAATTTTGTTAACCTAGAGACATCAATTTATCTGATGACCGATGCAGCGGTGATGAACTCTATCGGCCTTTATGACTGCTCAAGGCTAGCCCGAGGTTTACCGCACTGATACGTTATTTTTGAATGTCATACCACTCAATGTTGTTTGAACACTGAAAGAAATAACAGGTATCTAACGCTAGAGTAAAATCTTGCCCAGAATACTAAATTTTTAGGCAAATACTAGGCCTAATTATTCTATTCTATTTCACAGCAAGTGTTTATTTATGATTGGTATTTCCCTATTGAGTCCATTTGTACAGTAAGGAAACTATTTAAAGATAAATTTCCCAGTGTTTGAGTTCCAAATAGTAGTGCCCATTAACAAAGAAAAAAGTGTATGTGTTCCAGAGAAACGTGAAGAAGTAGCAGTCGTAATATACAGTGCGAAAGGAAATTCGCTCCACAGTGGAGTGCTAGCAACAGTAGTTATATTGGTAGCACAAACTGTTCACCCCAAAATTACCTGCCCTTCACACATGATCCCCATCGAACGACAAGCCAATTATCCAGATCGGGGCGGTAATCAACTTAAATACTTCTGCTAACAAAAGGTCGTTACTCAACTGGTTGGGGAGTGTCTTCCCTTTTGCACTGTTTTACTGTTGAGAGATGAAGCAACATTAATGAGTCACCGTCCCCAATTAAAATATTATAAAATGTTAACATAATCAATCCCAAATATTATAATTAGTATTACAATTAGTTAATACAATTTATATGTATTCATGTTAGTACTTTAGTTATTTTGTATATTATATATTTGTTGTGTATGTCATGGGAAATGAGAAATGAAAATCTGGCGACAGACACTCTTTAGAAAAGAAGCCAGAGTATGTTGATAGTAAATGTTTTGTGTATTGGACGAAGAATAGGTGACCAAGAGTCTCGTTTGTATGTCTCCTTTGTATTTGATTCTTTTGTGTCGAAAAGGGATCGCCTCTCTTCAGGCTTCTGGTAAATCTTAGTTCAGATAGACTCTAAACGCAACCAGAAAATACACTAGACAATAGATCATGAGAGTGGCATAAACCAGATATCCAGGCTTGTGGGATCCAAAAGAGAAAAATGAAAGCATGCTTAAAGTTAAGGCATATGAGAGGTCCAATCAGGAATCGGAGAATAAGTATATGCAAGCCCCTCGGCGAATGGGGAGAAAATTTTAAGTGGAATAATGGTATAAATGGGAGAAGGTCTAACAACCGGATGAGAGGACTTTGATAAAAGATTAGGTTTTCAAACAATGGAGAGTACAAAGAATTGGGCAATCGGAGGAGATAGAATTTAGCAAGGCAGTAAGTAAGTGTGCAGCCATCAAAAGAGGAGAGAAAGCATTAAATAATCGGGCAGTGATAGTTGAGCAATGAGTTAAGAAAAGAGTCGAGCGATCTTGGAGTGTAGATGGTTGTGATCCGAGAGAGTGAATTTAACTATAGAATAAAATCATTTTGAACTATGGAAAGTGAAAGAGGGGGAGTGTTCCGAGAGACAATTAATCAGTTAGGCGAAGTGAGAAACAAAAATCGCTTAGCAGAAACTTAGAAACGCGATCCTTTATATTAAACAACTGACAAAAGGAAATAAATAGTGTCATCTCCAGCCTTGAAATTTGCTTATATATTTGCTAGTTCCCGACTATTTCCACCCGTTGACCTGAAAAGGTAACAAAATTTCCAGCAATCTACCGACGATAGCAGTGGCATCGCGACGCATCCAGACAGCGGCGGGAGAGAAGAACTTCATTGATTCTACAAATTCTATTGGTATCCTAATTAATTAAAACTCTTCCATTTACTTTCCTTCTTCCCCCTCCCCCATTAAATACCGTCGCAGAGATTCTATGCATAGTCCATTTTACTTTAAATACATATTATTACAGATAAAGTGATTAAGAACGTTTTGAAGTTAAAATATTGAAGTTCAAATAATATCACATCGATTTAATATTCAGAAGAATCTAGTTATATGCCAAAAGTCATAGATGCATTCAGTTTTCCAGCTGTAGTATATCGTAAGACGCGAAGGCAACATTCAAATCTGTTTCTTTGCGTTTCTGAGAGACTTGAAATTGGGCTGTGTACATTTTTTTGTAAAACTGGGCATGGCTTTTTTAGACGTTTTCTTATTAATTATTTATTGTTAATATGTAGGTCAGTGAACTTAAAAATTCATAATGACGGTTAAAATATATTAATCATCTTAAATTTAATTAGGATATTAGAAAATTCCCCTACATCAAAAATATTTCACATTCAATTCCATGTTGACAAAAGAAAATTAATTAAAATAAATTCACTTCTACAATTTACGCAAGTACGTTTTATCTTGAAATAGTGTACTTTAAAATCAAAAGACTTTTGTGTGTCACTTTCATTTTCATTACTGATTCGTTTATCTATCACTGAACAAATCATATATAAGAATGCGTTAGATTCCAGCTAATGATGTTATGACTTATTATTATAATTTTAACCACCTCGACATAGTATTACTTTTCCAATATATCGGCGCGACATGCAGATGCGCTTCTATACTGTTCTGATGAAACGATTACTCGCATAACTATTGCCTCCTTTTATGCATAGGCAAAACATGATTAAAAAAAAAAAAAAAAAAAAAAAAGAAGCTGAAGACTGGTTCCCTAACACCATGCGTCAATTTAATTATTAATGATATCTTTTATGTTACTGTACGAGTATTTATTCGTGAAATGGCCTTTACCGTTTTCTCTGGATATTACGCTAAGTCAAAATGGCAGTGTTGCTGGGCAAAAATTAACGATTTTCAATAAAAAAAAATCCCTCTATCTTTCAATTTTTCTTGAGACGGAGGTATGAGCAATTAAATGCTCTTCCCCCACCCTTCATAATTTACTCAAACACGATTCATTGAGCTATTCCAAAACATGGCTTTACACTCTCCATAAGCATTACAGTATTTAGTTATTACAGTTTGTTTCTTTAAATTTTAATTCTTTTTTTTTTTGTGGCACTCTTGTCTCTGGGATTTAAGCAATCAGTTGTCTTATTATTTGTATTTTTTAAAAATATTTAAAGTACAACTTCAATTAATTTTAATACTTATAAATTATCCTCGATAAAAGAATAGCAATTAAAACAATTTCAGATCACAATTTATGTTTCACACGTGTAATTCAGAGGTCAATAAGAGATCTACAACCTTTTTTTTACAATAGAAAACGAAGAGATATCTCATTTTGGTTTTAAATTTTCATAAAAATTCTATTTAACACTTGCAATTACAAACTCGTCACAAGGAGACTAATTTTATTTTTCAAATTTCTTTTGAAGATTTAGTATAAGTTTTCTTAAACTGTGTCACTTATTTATTTGTATCTCTAAAAATATTATGATTCATAAATCGTTTCAGAATAGGATGCTCAGTTAAATACTTTGAAAGGTTTACTCAAAAAGCATTACCTTGATATTCTGTGTATAAAATGTCTGCTTTTTTCATTCATAATGCAGTTTTTTTTTCTGAAGAAAGTGTACAACCTTTAATATCTATAAAATCATCATTTCGATCCCTTTGTACCGTGTTATTTTTTTTTTTTTTAATTATAGAATTTTATCCATTGTGTGGTTCACTCTTTACTTTATAACCCATTTCTTTTCTCTTTCAACTTCAGCATGAAGAAAACAATTTTTATATTGGATATGACCAGTTAGAAAATGTTTTTACGTAATTGAATGTGCTTTACTGCCTGTTTATTTTGGTCAATGCAATTGTCAGCACGATATGTGCATTTTATGCCTTCCTTCATGTTCAACTTAATGCGCTTCATCAAATATGTGATTATTTCATTAGAATCTCTTGTGCTATTCTCTCTATCAAATGCACTAAAATTAGAGCACGATAATTTTTTCATAATACAGTGATAAACAGTAGTGGAAATCTACCTGACGATTAAAACCAAATTTTGTTATCATTGTGTAACTTTTTGACCTGTACATTCTCCTGTACAGAGAATATTTTCTCTCACAACTTTTGCACTTTTTATGTGCACTTTCATTTTCTTTTCTTGCTGTTTTTTCTGTTTATAATTTGTACAAAGATTTCATTACCTTGTCTCCAATTTATAAGACACTCCATGTTTCAGTCTTTGATAATATTAAAATAATTATCAAAGACTGAACCATGGTGTTTCTTAACAGTTTTTAACACTTTTCCTAGCTTAATTCCTACTTTTACGACCATAAATATTTATAATTTTTGTAGATCTCCAATAATGGAATTCTAATCATTCCAACGAGTTAATGTAGCCCTCTATTTGCTTTTTCTTTGTTCATTCACTACAGTATTCTATTTATATTTTACTCTCTTATTTCTCAATTGTGTATTTCCTTTCTACTCATATTCCTCCATGATCTAATGACTGATACCAAGAATTTTCAGGAAAATTGTCATAGACACCCAAAACCTTCTCATCATTTAATTCTACTTACCAATTAAAACGTTAATATACTACTCTTCCAATTCTAGTATATCGATATTTATAAGTTTTGCAATGAATTTTACAGAAAGACAGGAAACATTAAGAAAATGGATTATGCATTTTAAAAACTATTCATGATAAATTATGCTTAATTCAAATTATAATTTATATTAAGTGTTATTAACGAAAGAGCACGTCCATTGTAATAGCATGATTATTATTTTTCAGACACAACGGAAACATACATCTTCCTATAAAGCAATCTATTTTGTAAGTGAAAACGAAAACATGTACATTCATAAATTCTTAGCATTAAAAGTCATTGTTGACATGCACAGCAGATTGACTGAAAGTTCGTGCTTAGCGTGCTGGTTATTATTCATAAATAACCAAATTATTCTAAATAACCCGATGTTGTAGTGGAAACAAAAACTCCATTGCCTCTTAAGGTGTTGCAACTGAAAACGTTGTACAGTTGCTTTAAAATAAGATTATATTTATATGATCAAATATGTCAAAATCAAATATTTTTATTTTATATTTAATGTATAGCATTATATTAGTCATTCAAAATTGTATTTTCTTTTACTGAAATGTGAATAATGAGAAAAGGTTTAGATATTATCTAAAAACAAAGTTAACTGCACAGATTTCACCACAGGAAGCAAAGCTTGAGCAGTTCTTCGTACAACGTCCGTTACCTCAAGAAGTGTGAAATGGATCATTTTCTCCCTCACATATCTTGAGATGAAAGAGTAACAGGTGTCGCATAACGTAAGAGAATGAGTAATATTTCTACGGCTTCAGTTCGTTACTCGAGCCGTAAATGACGTTGAAATGAAACCTTAACAACGCTCATTGCTGGAGGATCACATATTGAACAACGGTCAAAGAAGCCTTTGAATGTGATGTCGGTTACTGTCAATTGAAACACAAGAGCGCAATATCATTAAAACTAGTTTTTCTTATGATTTCACCTTCTAGCGTCAGTTCAACAACGATGATTGTTCCGGTATACCAATACATTCATATTTTGTGGAAATCGATGGAAAGATATGATAGGAAAGGATGGTCTATAGAGGAGAATTTGCGCACCAAGGCTTCCAAAAGCGCCCATTGTACATATACCTCTGAGAGGGCAACTTCAGGAGGAAGGGATATGTTAAGAGATACACTCGGCAGCCAGGAATACGAACGTACGCGGAGTCCTTTATGTTTCCACAGATGATGAACCCCTGACGCAGGGCGGTCCTCACGAAAGCCATCCCACCACGCGCAAAGTTTCCCAAAACCCCCTGATCCCACAAGACGCTAGGACAGAATTTTTCCAGAAATCAAGCCCCAGCACACCCCAAGGATCCAGTCCTAAACATAAACATTTTGTTTCCACGTTAATTTTTAAAAAGATACAATGAGCAAGCCAACACATCAGCAGCTTCTAAATTATTCAAACATCTCCCTAAAACACGTAAAAAGAATTGTCCTCGCCACACAGGCCTCACCTCCTCCTGTCCTAAAGAGATTTAGTTAGTCACGTGATAGACAAGACGTTCTAAATCGAGGATATAAAGATATATATCATTTTTGTTCGAATATTGATTTTACGTCACTTGAACAAGGGTCAACGGCGATTAGACATTTCTAGGACCCTTGAGCGCATCCCCATTCACGAATATCATTTCACTTGGATTATATGGTGTTTTGAACAATGACCCAGAAAATCTCGACCAGTTCCTTTCCAAACTAAAATCCAAAATTTTAGTTAACTTAACATCTTCCTTTTCTCCGATTGCTGCAACTTTACCAGATATTGATATCTCTTTCTACCCAATGACTCCTTTCTTATATCCGTGCACTTTAAAGCCACCATGCTGTCATTCCTTGCATGTTAAAGATTTATTCATTTTTCTCTTTAAATCTGCGGCCACCGTCTTTGTAACAACTTTTCTCTCTTGACAAAGAATCTAGCACTTTAGTTCCAAGAAAAATAAAATATTATTCCCGTCTTTTACAATGCTGCATCATCCCAAGGCATAAAGAATTCCAAAAAGAAATTAACCAGCCTCATCAGCCTTGTTTTGAAGGAATATCAAGACACTTTAATAATGTATTCAAGTTTGAGTGATATCTCTAAATTTGTTATCGCCTTACTTTTAGACACTCTAACCTTAAAGGTATATTTCGCCGTAATCTATCTCCATCCCGTTACACTCAGACTTGTGTTGAAGTCCTAAATGTAACCTGTGCGCTTATTACACCATGTCAGTCGTTCTAAAGCCAAAATTTAACTAAAGAATAAAATATCGTTGCATTTGATAAATGTGCTCCCAAGAACGATGTATAATGTTGTCTTATTCGCTTTACAAAGCAGGAAGAGGCTGGCATGATGGGACTTAATTGTAAGTACACAAAACAGGCTAAACCTGGACATTCTCTTTAATGAAATACGCAGTTTTAGACATAGGAAGTTTATATAAACATTGTACATAACTAATGGGAAAATTTGTATGAATATTCGAATTATTGTATGTGTGTGTGTCTTATTTATGTTGCTGGCTTTTATTGGAATTAATATAAAAAATGAAGTATTTTACAGGAGTATGAACGATCTTGCGACCCATGTGACTATGATGTGAATTTTTGTATACCTAGTTTAACTGGAATAATAAATACTACTACTCTTCTACTACTACTACTACTACTACTACTACTACTACTACTACTACTACTACTACTACTACTACATCACCCCACTACTATTACTACTACTACTACTACTACTACTATTACTACTACTACTACTACTACTACTACATCACCCCTCTACTACTACTACTACTACTACTACTACTACTACTACACCCCACTACTACTACTACTACTACATCACCCCACTACTACTACATCTACATCACCCCACTACTACTACTACTACTACTACTACTACTACTACTACTACTACTACTACTACTACTACTACTACTACATCACCCCACTACTACTACTACTACTACTACTACTACTACTACTACTACTACTACTACTACTACATCACCCCACTACTACTACTACTACTACTACTACTAATACTACTACTATTACTACTACTACTACTACTACTACTACTACTACATCACCCCTCTACTACTACTACTACTACTACTACTACTACTACTAATACTACTACTACTACTACATCACCCCACTACTACTACTACTACTACTACTAATACTACTACTACTACTACTACTACTACTACTAATACTACTACTACTACATCACCCCACTACTACTACTACTACTACTACTACTACTAATACTACTACTACTACTACTACTACTACTACTACATCACCCCTCTACTACTACTACTACTACTACTACTACTACTACTACTACTAATACTATCACCACAACACCACCACCACCTCCACCACTACTAGCTACCACCACTACCATCACTATCATTACTACTACCACCACCACCAACACCACCACAAAGCATATTATATTGATTTAACATCTACTGCAGTCTCTTACTAGATTTGCAAACTGCAAACTACATTTTAGTAAGGTTAGTTTTCCTTATAAGTATTTCAGAATTCAAGGTCAGGAAGATGGTGTTTGGAAGACTCATTCATAGCGTTTGTTATATATATATTTAGTTGCACAACAATATTTTTCTATGGTTGATACGCACTAAAAGAAATTAAATTATTAAGTATGAACACGATTTGAACAAAGATATTCCGAGGCAATGTTTTCAAATTAAGTTATCATTTTTAAAAATGTACTTACACCCACAATGAAACAAATAGAAACCAGTATACGTAAAATGAGTGAAAAGTACTTTAAAATGATGCGGATCGATTAATCTGATCCTTTTCTAAAAATGGGCAATAATTTCTTCTTGTTCTTCTTTTGTACAGATACACATGGTCTGTTTGTCATCATGCTGTTTCGGTAGATGATATTTATCTCTCACTGTTTTTTGGTCGACTGTCTTAATTAGCCTTGTGCTATTGGCCCTATCTGTCAGCATTCCACTCTCTCTTTCTCACTTTTATCAATTTTTGACATCTATCGTATTACATTTATTTCTCACGTCTTCATTTTTTATCCTACTTAGTCTAGTTTTACCGATTATGGCACGTAGAGTAATTATTTCTGTTGTATTCACTGTTTGTTGCATTATTTGTCTCTGCATGGGTTTCTTCTCCATCATCACTAACCTTACTATGGTTTTCTAAATTTTCGTTTTACTTTCAGTATTAAGATACCTACTCTTTCATATAACATTCCTTAAGAAACGTGATATTCTGCAGGATTCGGAAACCTGATCTCTTACTTCATTTATTACACCACTATAAATATTTCATATTCATGATCTGTTAAATAATTTTGTCCATAATTTCCAATTTACATTTTATTGGTTATGTAGATATGAACCTGCATTTAGTTTTAATTGATGCTGCCACGTTATATTTGTTTGCAGCTATTACAAATTGGTAGAGTAGCCTTAGAAGATCATATTCAGTTGGCCATCAAAACGGCATCATCTGCATAGCATAATATACTCAACTTTTTATTTCTCAGTAAATATCCATGTGGATGACTCACACTTTCTATTAATTTACCCATTACCAAATTAAATAATAAGGGACTTATTAAATATCCTTGTATAATAATTATAGACAATAATATTTAAACTATTATTTTTTCATTAATATTTCTATGATTTTCCCCAAAGAGTTTGTAAAATTGTTAACTTCTCATTTTATTAATATGCACACATTGTATGGAATTAAAAGAGGCTTACATTAAATATGTAAATTAATTCAGAAGTTAGCATCGCAACTATTGGAGTCCATAACCTTGAACACCAGATACTGAATGCTAGCCTTAACCTATTACGAATTTTCATAAAATCGTAGTGCATAAAGTGCGGCCTGCAACAGCTGCCCAAGAACAACTTGTGTTTAGTCTGCTATAAACCCTCATATGTTGACACCTGCCAGAAATTGTTAAATTCAACAAGTCTATAAATAGTGGATGTCCCAGAATTTAATCATACAAATTGCAAGGATTGTAGAGAGTTCCTAGATAAGCATGTTCAGATAGGGAACTATGGTCTGTGGTTTCTAAATTTCATGCAATAGCATAAAAGCTGTTAATGATTAACAGGCCGCTGATTAAATTTCCACAAGAAGGGCCGCCACGGGTTTCCAAGGTCGTTAAGACTCGGACTCGTGAGCGGAAGGTGTGGGGTTCGAATTCCGCCAGGATCGTCCTCTCTGACTGAGAATTTTTCCAGGTTTTCCTCAGTGCTCATAAATGGCAAATGCCGGGGAGGTACCCTAAACTTAGGCCTGGAACGTTACCTTCCTTAAAAAAAATCCTTTCCCTATATTTCATTTCATCTCATGTATCATCAATGTCCACCGTCTGTGGTGCCTCTGTAGTAAAAACGGGCGTTTAACACCATTCAAAATAAAAAAAAGATCCACCGGAATTTGAGAAAAAGACATTCATTTCACTTACTCCAGGCACTGTTTCTGAAAGGCGCCGTGATTAAAGGCATGCTGAATACAGTTTTGTTTTCGTGCCTATAATTTTTTTCAAAATTGTGTGTACCGTACAAGAAAGGACAGAAAAGTCAAGGTTCCGTAATAGGCTGTACTACCGTAATGCGATCCAAATAAATCCTGTTTTTCTCTCACAGCTATCTCAATTATTCTTATTCTGTCAAATTTCAAACAATCCCGATTGCCAGAAAACAAGAGAAAACAAAACATAATATAATAATGTTTGAATCCTTTTTAAAATTTAAGTATCATAAGGTAGGAATAATATTGGAAACTTAAAAGTGGGGTTAGTTGGGGTAAAACCTAAAATGTAAGCATAAATAGTTTTAAACTCCTTTCTCAGTTTCCAAATTAATTTGATTTTGCTTGAAATAAATTGATCTTAAATGGAAAGTTATTAAAATACGTAAATTAAGAAATAAACGTATTGTATATAAGATATTATACATAATACAAACGTTTAAGATATAAATTAAACAAAAGAAAGCAACAAGAAACACACATAATGGGATAGTTTAGGATGGATTGATTGATTTATTTATTTATTTATGGACGCTCTTTAACAGCTCAGGTCATCAGCGTCCCATTCAACTCAGGGCGTGAAACGGCCGACAAATTTTGCTCAGAGGCCTCTCTTTCAGGCTTGAGGTTCTTTTTCGTGCCGTAAATGTACGACACGGGACCCACGGCTTTACTTCCCTTCTGAAGGAAGCCATACTACCGATTTTTACGCCCGAAAAAATCCATCGATTCTGGCCGGGTTCGAACCCGCGTTTTGGGCGTAGGAGGCAAGTATGGTAACCACTACACCACCAGGACCGACTGGGATAGTTTAAGCCCTTAGCATCGTTTTGTATACCCGGCACACTTAACGTGTCATAGGCAGCCAAAAAGAAGAAACATGGCTATTTATTTAACGCAATTTTCTCTATATTATGGGTTTTGAAAACAACCCTTAGGTGATACACATCATCATTAGCAGATAATTAACATAAGCTTTAAACATCGTTACTTTTACTTCTCGCTCTTTATATTAGATACATTGAGTCTATCGAATGAAATGAAATTAACCTGGGGTAAAGAGGTTATATGTTCGTTCTAGGGAGAAATGCAAGATCAGGAATGGCCTTGTTTAGACTGGAAGGTTGGAAGGTTAAAAAATAACGGATAGTTCTGGTAGGAGAATGTACCCATTTTGTGGAGGGGATGAGGAATGAGAAAGCTTAAGGTAGTTAGAGGTGAAATGGCATGTGAAGACCTGTTATGCGATCACACTAATTGGTTGAATAAGGGCATTTTCTAGTCAAAGTACGCGAAGCTAGAAAAATTTTTTTCCTGGTTAGGAAACATATTCTTTATTATTACTAGTTAATTATAAATAATATGTTAGTAGTTTCCACTCCTATAATTATACATATGTAAATACAGTTCTTTTATTTTAAAAATATATAATTAGCTATAATTAATGCTTTATATTTTTTGTTATTTGTTCCTCTTTCTAATTGTGTATCATACATAAGCATGTACGGTCAACAACCCAGGCATAAAATATGTGTATATATGTATATCGAATTTTATAACATAGATACACCTACTACTATGTACGAGTACAGAGGAAAATGTTAGGCTATTTTTCTTTCTGGATTAATTGTTAGGCTACTAAGAAAACCAACACCAATCAGCAGGACTATCATCTCGTAACCGAAGAATTGTCCGTTTAACGAACTGTTTCCCAAGTTTATAACTCAGTAACTCATACTCGTAAATGCCAGTTAACCTGTCTAACCGATATTCGAGCCTCTTGCTGGGCGGGCCGATGCGATGGCAGCTTCTTAGTCCATTTTCCAGCATAATATTTCTTAACCGAAGAAACGTCTGTTGAACACCCATTTCCAATCCTATAACTCATGGCTTGTTTTATGGCATGAAGTTCACTTCCATTAGAATATGAACTCTTGTAAGGTTGCCATAATATTTACTGAATTAAATAACAGGTCGACTCTTATGCTATATTCAACTCTGAAATATGCTTTATTATTTGTCTTTATTTCAAATGTGTTAACTCACACGAGTTATTTAAAAAAAGAAACAATTATAAACACCCTAAGATTGTGCGTTATCCAATACAATACACTAAGAGTAACTTTTTCACATGCATCTAAATGATAATAATTACGACATCGTGGGTATTATTTAATCTCATAGGCATATAAATTCTTAACTCTTTCGTATTTAACAATATACTAAAGTTTATACTGTATTTCAGAGCCTTTTACTTAGTACAATTCTCAGCAAAGGCTACGTCATAAATATAGGGCGTCCATAATATCCTCTGCTAATACAATGCGTCCCACTGAGCCATCTGCTATCACACAGATACTCAAAGGTTAGCCGGCCGCTGACTGAAAATATTCCGACATTATAAGTACGATGTTATGCCATAAAAGAAAAATGTATGGATCACTCTCTTGTTGGCGAAAATAGTTACCATTTCTAACTGCGCTGACTAAGTGACTAGTTCCATAATTGGAAGAGAATACAGACGGCAAGGAATTCTTGCAGCAGGAGGAAGTATCAATTAAATGATGCCCAAATGCCATGGATTTGGTTCAATGAAACCTCACGGTATCTTGTGCGTTGCAACCCAGTTCTTGAGTATCTGCGATATTTACCTAAAATTATTTAAATAATATAGATTTTTGTACACCAATTACCGCAGAATCTGAAATATTTGCGACATCGCATCAATGGGGCCTTCGAGTTCATTCCATTCTTACACGAGCTATCTGTTTAATGTTTACGAATCACCAAGTCATGTCCTTCAGTTTGAACAGCTGAAACTTCGCGCTATAGTACGGAACGATCCAATGAACTGTGGACAAACTTGCGGCGTTTTCCCACTGAGCACTTGTTTTCCGCCGTTAACTAGAACAAGGTCACGTTAGCCTATGGCTCTTAGCGTGGAATTGCTAGTGGTTGAGTTTAGTTGTTATTTCGAGTGGAATGTTTTATTCTGTATCGCAAAGAGAATTATGGCCCAGTATATGTTTTCTACTACACAAAATATATTTATTTATCGCTCATATGTGTTCACTCAGCTAGATAGCTTCTCTAGTTCAAAGACGATTTGAATTAGGATTCCTGGATATAAATGTTCTAGGCCATTCAATTATTCATAATATTTGTAATAAAATTCAGTCCATTGATAGTGTTAAGTTTAAAAAAGATAACATGTCGTATAGTGTTCTCACCGAAGAAACATTAGATGATATCGCTAATCAAACTAATATTTCTTATGGCTTTGTGCAAAAAGGTACTAAATTGTTCAAGTTAAAACCGTATAAAAGGGGAATGTCTGAACACAATTTTTTTTCACAAAAAATACAGCTCATATTTCGATGAGGTAATTTGAATATCTCTCAGAATTTATTAGCTCCCTCCGTTTCCCTACCTAACCCCCTGACCTAACCTTTATCTCTGGGGTAAGTAAAAATACTATACTCAACACAAACTTATTTACCATTGAAGAACTGAAGCAAAATATCTGTCAACATTACTCAACGCGAACTAAGGCGAGTGATGGGGTCGTTTTATTTAAAAAGTTATAAAATATATGGACTACGACGGTAGCCAGTTTCAGTACCTCCTTTCATAAAGTTGGTAAGTAAAACATTTTAAAATAGTTGAGAAAACCTGTATGGTTGCGTAAGCGCCAATCTATGATACCTGTACAGGGCAATGAGCGCCGCTCTCGCCTATAGGCAAAACATCGCAAGCTTGGTTCATAATTCACTGGTTCGCTTTGTATATGCTATATACATCTAACACCCCATGGAAATAAGGTTATACTCCCTAGTACTGTTTGTGGAGTGCCGGTGATTATATTGGGGTGTGGATTATGTTTTTTTCTTAATCCCCCCAAAGCAGAACGCTTCCTTTGGGCAGCTCAGAGCAAGAGGAAATTATTTGACGCAAGAGTCGAATAAATTTGTTCAGCCTAATTGATGAGTTTATCAACCTATTGTGTTCTTCCTAAGCATTTTTGACGCTATGATTCCAGAATTTCCATAGAAAAATTTAGGTTTAAAATAAACGTTAATAACTTTTTAAATTGTTTAAATCATTTATTCACCACTTATATCCAACTCATGAATATTTTATAAATTAAGTTTAACAAATGCATATAGTTGAACGAATTGTAGTTACTCTGTAAGGCCCGCTGTGGAAGGCAAGCAACTTTATAAATCAAAGTATAGACAATGTTCTACCCATGACTGATTCACGAATGCTGATCATGTGCCTGCTTAAATAATCACAAGTCCATCAATCAATGGACTGGGGCAGCACAGGGTTTACCAATGTGCTCACCAATTTCAACATTGTTATGGTGGTCTCATAATGTGTTAAGTAGAGTTCCAGGAAAGGACAGTCATATATGACGTCCAATTCCGATTTTCTGGCAGTATGAAGATAAAGTGCTATTAGCCCATAAAAGACACGGGTATGAATAGTTGCCTCTACCTATGAGCGATTTCGTGTGAAATTGAACGCAAAATTAGAAAAATTGACCTCCGTTTTTTAAATTTTAATATATTTATATACTTCAAAATACAAATTCCAACGTGTCTAATAGTTTTCATAACAAATTCGCAAAACTGTCGTATTTTATTAAAATGTTATTTTTTTATAGAGATACAGTTCTCGAACTTCATTAAATATAAATCTGTATAGCCCATTTTAATGCTCATATTTTGCCGAGCATTGTGATTTGTAAACCATTGACATTAATTTACAGTATCAGGAGAAAATATGTTTTATCTGCGATATAAGAGAATGAAAAAGCATTATTAATAAGTGCGTGTGTGTGTGTGCGCGTGCGTGTGTAAAAAAAACCTGGACACTTCAAAAGAAACATTTGAGCGAGCTGCTTGCTGTTGAGATGAACTTCTGGAGATGATCTGCAAGAAAATCCTGACAGGAAAATGTTGTGTTCAGTATTCTTTGCCAATTATATTCAGTACTGTCAATCGGTCATTGATACTGTTACAGTTTCACGCATATAGAATGACTTGAGTACACAGTAGATGCGCGACACTTTGTTTTCCCCCAAAGTTAGGATTGCCATTAAGATTTAGCGAATCCTCGAAAACTTAAATCTACACTAGACTCTGCAGAATGGTGGAAAGCAATAATAATAATAATAATAATAATAATAATAATAATAATAATAATAATAACCGTTATGATCAGTTGATCACAGTTTGTGCCATAGCTCACCCATACCAGAGTACAAACAGTACAGATTTTTTTTGTTGTAGTTTAATGTTCCTCATAACAACAAAGAGGTCTAAAGAGACGATGAATGAATGTTTGAATAGGTGTGTACATGAGCCCGAAGCTGTTGATGGTTGATTTGTTTTATTTACGACGCTCTTTAATATCTCATGTCACGTGAAATGGTCGATAAATTTTGCTCAGAGCCCTACAGTTTCAGGCTTGAAATTCTTTTTGGTGCCATAAATGTACGACACGGGACCCTCGACTGTACTTCCCTTGCGAAGGAATCATTACTTAGGATTTTTACTGACCCTGGCCGGGATTGAACCGGCGATCTTGGATCTACGAGGCAAGTGTGCTTACCACTAGACCACTAGGATCGAGTAAATCCAAAGCGCGCAAAACTTAAGTTTTCTGGCATTTAACATTTTAGGATAAGCAAAAACTGAGATTGCGGGATTCAAGACCTCTAGATGTGCAGGCAGATTTGCTGATTGCAAGACTATGGAGGTAATCTGTTTGACCAAATGAAACACTAAAAACATCTTCACGCTATATGGTCATTTGTCACATCCACGGCAAAAATATAACACTTTTTAGGCTGCAACACTTATTGTAGAATTTGGTTTCCCTTATTAGACTCCTGTTCCATTCTTGTTATGAAATAATATAGTTACATGTTGCTTGTATTAGTTTATGTTGAGATTGCAGCGGATCTTCTGAAATTGTCCCATGTTTTGTAACCTACATTTTTAAAAATAAACCTAATGCTTCTATGTGCTTTTGGGGCAGTGTTGGAATACCACATGGCATTTTTAGTTAGAAAAGCATCATACGTAGCTTAGAAACGTAAGCGTACTGTTTCGTTTTAATAAAACATTTCCATAAATAAGAGAAACGTAAGTTGCTTCTCGCTATACGATACGTAAATTGACAAATAAATATGAATATATAAAATGCATCGACTATTTCACTCATATGACATGTTAAAATCGACCAATGAAACGAAAAAAAAAAAAAAATTGAATTTTGACCAATCACAATTAAGGAGATAAATTATCCAGAAAAAAATTATCCAATCAGTTTGATTACTCGACGTGCATTTGTCTTGTGATCTATGTAGCCAACTCTATACCTCCACTATATAATTCCTGAACACGCAAAACTGACAACTTTTGCTAGAGCGGTGGGGAGCTATTGATAGCAACAAAAGCATGAACAATCGATAATCATAACCCTAAATTGAGGGTTCTTCAAAGCATTTTGGTGATGTGTGCAAATCGATCTTATCATTAGGTTTTCTAAACCACAGAATACAAAGGAAAATAGAGACATTGTATGTTATCTTTTTTTCCCTTCAGTTGGTATTAGAAAATCGAAAGATAGCGGTTGTAATAGTCGACTTTTGTCCATTTCAATCTCACGGTTTCTGAATAGAATAGATATTCGCAGGTATAATATGTTATACAAGAGTTAATATTCTGTGCCCGAATTTCAAAAATATATAACTTGTATTATTATTCTATTCATGCAATAGCCCTAAATCCGTATTTTCCTTTCTTCTATTGAAATTACTGACAATAGACATTCTTCTGTCGCAAGATTGCTTGAAAAGGTTAAGTATAAATATTCAATTATTATAATTTTGTAAGAAAAGTTTTATATTTAAATAGTTATTTTATTCATGAAATAGTTCTAATAAATAAAACTCGAGGGTCTGAGATTTCCAGATAAATTCACTCGCTACGTTCCCAAGCTTATCGGTAATCTCAGACCCACTCGTGTTATTTCTTGAGATAAGTTTTCTCTTAAAAAAATAAAAACGATGTAGCCTGTCATTGGTACCTTATTCTACGTCTACAAAGCAGCTCCCATAAACCGCCAACTTAGTGGATTCAATGAAGTTATTCCAGCAGAGTTCCTCAGGTCTAAAGACCGATGTAGCGCCTACGCATTGGAAGCATTGGACATAATTAGCTTTTTAATGTCTTAAGTATTATTCCCTCGCATTGTTCAGCACGCTAGCTATATTTTTTGTAATCTGAAGTAAATGTTAGAAATTTTAAAATATATAGTTAAAGTACATATATTCTATTGTAAATTACCCACCCCGTAATATATGAAAATAAATATAATCCATCTTTCCAAATCCTTGCATATTTTATAAACTATAAAATAACATTCTCCTCATTAAGCAATTTTTTCTGCTGTTACAGCTCGTTATGATTTTCATTCCAATTAAATTCTCACCGCTGCTAATATTTACTTGAACTGGATTATGGATTTCTTTCATAAAACATGTTAAAAAGAAAACTCTGGGGGTTTGGTTATTATGAATGAAAGAATGTAGTTGTGTATGTACGTAGATGAATTCTAAATTCGGTTAAGCTACAGGATAAAGAACGTGCTATGATATAGAAGGTAGTTCCTATACATTGTTTTGCATTGATATTAAATTGTCTTTAATTATTAATATAAGAGAATATTTATATTGTTCTTAAAATGTTGCGTTAAATATCTAATAACTTAAAAAGCTTTAAAGGTTTACATATACTGTACTGTCTTTCCGGAAGTGATTGGGAGTATTTGACAATTTCTATAAATTAATTATTTCTCTTGAGTTGGTCATACACTGTTAAATTGCCTTTTAACCTGTGGTAATTATTAACCAGATAGCACTAAGTTATTATACATAAACACGCAGCAGTAAAAGTGAGGCAAGGATCCGCTTAGATGTTTAGATAAGACAATCTACAGTTTTTGTACGTCTTATTTAGAACACAAGCTTTATATATAATTACCTCAGCAAACCGAAATGAAAATAAGCAAATATACAGTACGTAGTGTACTTTGGTGCAAAATATTATTTAATTCTTGAAGCCAAATGAACCAACTTTATTTCACTATTATTTAACGAGAATTTGCTTCGAAAAATAAAATTTCTTCTTTGAATGAACTTCAAGTTCTGTTTGATAATTGCTTAGATGATAAATCAAATTTAATACGCTCGTCATTTTGAAAAACTACTGCTGTCATTAAGTTTCCTAGCAAATAATTTATTAAAATGGAAAATGTAATGGGGGTTAATGTCGAGCCCTGAGAAACACCATGCTTCATATTACCAAGTTCTGATTTTGAGCCGGTCGCAGTAGTTTCGTCTTTTTTTTTTTTTTTTTATTGGTCAAGTTTTCTCCATTATCTTTAAGCACGTAATGCTTTTCAGAATTTATTGGGTGCCACAAGTCGTTAATGCTTATGTTTTGTGTCACTTGATTGATTATTATATTTAGATATTCAGTTGCTTTCAGAATACTTCAGAATAGCTTTTATTTTCATTCGGTTTTAAGTTGTATGTTTATTTCCTCTTTGTAGTTATTATCCAATTAATTGTAAACAACGACATATACGCAAAAATGGCGAAAATTATTTTTCTAAATTAACCAACAAATGTGTGTCTTTTTAAACCAGTTATATACAATACAGAGGGTCTATTATATATAACGTAGATCTAAAATAGTTGAAAGTCATCTTAAAGGTGTCACAAAACTCAATATATTTCATAAAGTACTTCAATATTCTTGGGGATACAACGACGACTAAATTTTTCATGGTCGAGAGTCGCGTTCCTCAAAAAGGAATACCGATGCACAACATTTCTTGAATCAATTAGAAATTTTTCCTGCAATGGTAATACCAACAAAGCTGAAGCGACAAAACGGAACACAAAGTGTACACAGCTTAGCGCCACACAAATGCACCGCTAACAGACAAAAGAAGAGAAAAACTAGGACCAGTAGGTATAACATCTGCTATCAGTAATCACTGTCCACCAATCACTATTAAACCCAACACCAATTGCAAATCACTCAACACTTTTGATATGACTGACGTATAAAAAACGAATATAAACACATTTTATAACTTTCAATTTCAATCGCCAAAAATAAACCATGTATTAAATGAATCGGCGAACATAATTAAAAAGATTTCGTAAAGTAGAATAGCTCTTCTAAATAATTACCAGCCCTTCTCACGTTTAGCACTTCCCTTCTCCCATGCAGAGATTCTATGTCACCCCATTTTACTACTTTTCATCATTAAAGTCTCCATTGTTTTGCTATATCACGATGAAACAATTTAGGCTAAGTTAAAATGTTATTTAAGTATACATAATGAGGTCATGCCAAAAAACAGCAATTGTCTCGTTTGTATTAGTCATGAAGCAGTTTTCTCATTTATTGATAAGCACGGAATATTTTTAGGAATTTGCTCAGAGTCACACGTCGTTAAGTGCTTTGTCACTTGATTCGGTACTACTTTTGGATATTCAGCCACTGTATGTTTTAAACTGTTTTTATTTCAGTCGATTAGGTTTTGTGTTTATTTTCCTGTTCATGATATTATCTCTACTTATTTTTAAATGATAACTTACTTACAGTTTTCCTTGTCCGTCTGATAAGTTCCGTGAATTTTTTTATTGCTCTCCCCTTTCATTGGCCATTACTGCTCCATGTTGAGGTTGACGATACAAAGGAGGTCGCAACGTATATTACACTTCCAAATCTGTCAGCGAGTAACCACCTGTCCATAACTAGATGGCGCTTTGCGCTGTATTGACAAGCCTATACCGATGACGTACACTGTTTCCCTTTCCTTTTTGCTACCCTTAACGTAAAGTGAAGAACGAATTACAACATGTTTGTATTTTTCTGTACCTGTAACGTGAAACCGATACCAGATTTATCCCTTTGCTTATCAAACTTCTTCTTATCGTATAATTATGATCGCGCTTTAGGGGTATCTCATTTCCAAATCATGACATGATTTCGGTGCGTTCACTGTGCTCAACTCAATAAACATCACACATTACCAGTGCGGCTTCATATGTTGAAATTTATTACCCTATTAACGTTGTAACATTAATAGCTTAGTAATAATATAAAGCTGAAAATAGTAACTTTAATGTGCCACTGTTACGTAGCAAAGGCGTTTAAGTTCTACGATGTACGTACCCCCCATCATTCGTAAGGGATTATCGCTTTGAGGTCTAACCGTACATTTTTTCCTTTCTCCTTTTTATTTCTTTCTTCTCCGAGTGGATTTTCGGCGTTTACTGTCACTAAACGGAGGGCTCAAGTGTGAATTATTTCATATGATAATTCCATTGTTTACCTAAATTCAGCGAGTGTCCATTATATGTTTTTAATCCCTTTATTTGGCTCAATAAAGAGCAATTTCTGCACAAACTCAAAAGGTGATACATTTGTATCATCGAGTTCCAGCATTTTAAGAATGGAGAACACCGCCACGGGTGGCCGAGGTCGTTAAGGCACGGACTCGTGAGCGGGAGGTCCGCGGTTCGAATCCCGCCAGGACCGTCCTCCCTGACTGGGGTTTTTTCCAGGTTTTCCTCAGTCTTCATAACTGGCAAATGCCGGGGAGGTACCTAAACTTAGGCCTGGAACGCTTCCTTCCTTAAAAAAAAAAAAAATATCCTTTCCCAATTTATCATTTCATCTCATGTATCATCAGTGTCCACCGCCTGTGGTGCCTCAGTAGTAAAAACGGGCGTTAAACACTACTCAAAAAAAAAAAAAAAAAGAATGGAGAAGAGAAAAAAGTTTGCCCTCCTTTCTGGTTTAATTTCTACATTTTTGCACTGGGCAGTTGCTATTGCATATCAATAACAGACTTTGCCTTAGAAGGGTAGAGTTGTGCGTGCTTTAATTACCTCTATTTATTCATCGCGTTTTCAATACATTTGTTTTCACATAATCGTTTACACACCCCGTTTACTGCTGGGGGATACGACAGAGTTAACTCACTCCTGACCTTCAAAGATTACGAGCAGTTGGTAAACATGTCTTGAGCGCATGTAGCTGCAACACTAAGTCAGCATTGCACGGACGCAACACCGTCGCCATAGTAGTCCGGAATGCGGTCATTCTATTTCCGATATCGCCATTGCAGTCGATGAATCACAAGACTATCTCCGACTTTGGATTTCCTTACTTCAAGAGCAAGAAAAGGAGGGTTTAACGAAATCATGTCCGACAAGTGTGGGAAGATTTAAGTTTGAAGCTTCGATATTTGTGAGTCTCTTGTCGCATCACTTTCTAAAAGAGCAAACAATGTCTTAGATCACGATGGTTTTGGATCTCGTATTGATTAAAAATATTCATTTACTGTTAGAAGAAATCGTGTTATATTTTTCTTTATAAATGTTAACGAATCCATAATTCCTAATATTTATAACAGTTTACTTTTGTTAAAAGTAAGAAGAAATATTGCAATATTCCCTTTTAACTACATATCAACTGAATTTTCCAATCACTTGTTTAGTCTAAAAGCATTTCTTTTTCTATTTTGTGTTATTTTAGTGAACACCTCTACATTCATTTATATGTAGTTTTATTTCCATTACTCTTTTAATAATTCAAGAATATTCACTTGCCATCATTTGAATTTCTATTTTCAAAAGATTCAAAAAAGAAAATAAATGTTTTATTTATAATTGCGCATGCTTTTTTCTATTAATAATATATGCCACATACATTTCCGTTTCGTGGGGAAAAGGAAGAGCTTAGTTATTCTTTGTACACGTTTAAAGTTCATTGTATGCTTTTTCAAACTCTCACAGTTTGTTAAGTTTTTATAGATCCTTTTCAATCTCTCTCTCTCTCTCTCCCTTCCTCCAATGACAAGCGCAAGCTGACTACTGCCAGCTTACCTTCGAAAGACATCCATAGAAGCGTTTGTTTTCTGACAGCTATTCTTTTTCGAGTTACTGCACCTATTTGGGATAGAGCACTTCACCCCTTCACGACAGTTCCCATATAAGTGCAGATATCACATAGCTTGAAAAAGTTAGTAATTTCTTTGTACTTTATTAAAAAAGCTACCTATGGCAATTAGTGTTATTTACGTCAAAATACAAAAATGTATTGTACGTTACATGGAATAAATGGAGCACCACATTCGTGAATAACTTATCTAAAGGTAATGATTCGATTCGTTTTTTTTATATATTTTTTTTTTTTTTTTTTTTTTTTTTTATTTACGTACTCTCTTTAACATCTCAGGTCATCAACGTCCCATTCAATTCAGGACGTGAAATGGGCGACAAATTTTGCTCAGAAGCCTTTTCTTTCAGGCTTGAGGTTCTTTATCATGTCGTAAATGAACGACACGGGACCCACGGCTTTACTTTCCTTCCGAAGGAAGCCATACTTAGGATTTTTATGCCCCAAAAAATCCATCGATCTGGCCTAGTTTGAACCCACGATCTTGGGTTTAGAAGGCAAGTATGGTTACCCCTACACCACCAGGACCGACATCTATCTAAAGGTAAGCCGAAATATGAAATTACTGTATGTTTAGCAAGGAACCTGTTTTTCCACTGCAGGTTGACACCAGCCAACCATTCGGAGGCCATACTCACATCTTACCCTAGCTAACACCAATGAACAGACCGTACGTTTATATATGTGTATATTTACTGCAACTAGACACATGTTTATGACAATATTACAATGAGATAATAATTAGAAATAATACATAATTACCCAATTTTAATAACACAGAATAATGATTTCGGAAGATGAACAATGGTACATCATAATGAAAACCAATACAGGTGGCCAAAGTCATTAAGGCACGGAATCGTTAACGGGAGGTCTGGGGCTTGATTTCCCTGACTGAGATTTTTATTCCTCGGCCCTCATTAATGGTAAATGCTGGAAAATTACCCTATACTTACGCCTGGAATACTGTCTTCCCAAATTAAATTCCTTTCCCAACTTATGATTTCATCTTATGCATCATCAGTGTTCCCCGTCTGCGATACCTCTGTTGTTAAAGCGGACATTAAAAACTATACAAAAGCACATAGTAAAAACACCTTTAAAATGTTATTTTAAAAATGAAATAACTATATAAAATATATAAATTTACCCTTCATTCACTTTTTTCATTTCTTCTCACTGGGTAGACTTTCAGTAAAAGCTGCCGTAGGTAGTTTATTTCAATTAAAATTGTTCGATTTAAAAGAAAAATATCCTTAAATTAATTTTCTGTTAACGATATCTTATCTTAAATTTAACAACTCCCACCAGGACCCTCCTCCCTGACTGGGTTTTTTTTCGAGGTTTTCCTCAGTCCTCATTACTGGCAAATGCCGGGGAGGTAACCTAAACTTAGGCCTGGAATGCTTCCTTTCTTAAAAAATAAATCCTTTCCCAATATATCATTTCATCTCATGTAACATCAGTGTCCATCGCCTGTGGTGCCTCAGTAGTAAAAACGGGCGTTAAACACCATTCAAAAAATAAAACTTCTCATTGTCTATGTAAAGTACAATCTAGTTCTCGAATGTCTTGTTTTCCATGTATCCCACTTTATTCCCGAACGTTTTCATCCCCATGACATCGCCATTCTATTACAAACTTACTGCAAATCGTAAGCAGAATGCCTGTCTAAAAGTTATTGAATTATTGATTAATTTACAGCACAATAAAGCACAAAAATCTTTACATTTAAATTGAATTTATATGAAAAGCTCATTACGCTACCCTTATTTATAAGCCTTATGTTCAGAGCAGAAGCAAAAGAAATAGTTACCACCGTTCACGATTGTATTATTTAGTGAAAACATTTTGGTATATCCTTTTCGTGTTAACGGGCAAGATGTTAGATGCCTGTTATGAACAAAGGTATTTTTGCCATTGTTTGTGTGAATTGACAAAAGATTGATGAAGGATTATAGCGACAGGACATAACTTCGTGTAAAGCTGACGGGATTACATAAAAAAAATCCTTTAATTTAAAAATATCAGCACACAGTTAGAGCAAAACATTCTAGCACTAGTAAATTTAGTACTTTGAGTATCGAAGTTGGTCCACTGCTAGGAATTCAAAGCGTGGGCTCTTAGTCTAAAGCCCATGGGATTACCTGTAGTGGAGATTCGCGACAACTAAGAAAAGCATCATGAAATTGTAGCTGATATGCTTTGTCAATTGTAACCTTTGTTATGTATTCACGTTCAGAAGCTGAAGGGAACAAAAGGGACACATTTTGCAAACTTGGTTACGATACAGAATATTTATAATTAATGTAGCAGCTGTAGCTTTTCAAATTTGCCTTACCTACTCCTCATCTTAGGTCGCCGATAGATGTGCTCTAGATCTAGGAGTTGCTCTCTTTCATAGTTGGAACGATCGGGTGACACATTCCTCTCCCTTTCTCATCGTTCTTCTGTTTCCTTTTTCCGTTGTGAATTCACTTAGGACCGTATTCATAGTCCGCACTTATAATTGAGTGAAACACTTTATAAGTGATAAATGAATCACTTATATCTCTTTCTAATTCAAAGGTAAAGAACGTCCATAAATAAATCCAAAAAATTAATTCATTCGCGCACTCGCACAATGAGTGATACGTATGTATAGTAGTACGTCATATGGCATCACTGCATCCTGTGTTGTCACGGCCCGTTGTATCAGTTTTTTCGAAGATTACTGGTCAAGCAGGTTATGGATTCAGTTATTATTGGCACACTGTCCATTCGTAGGCAACGGATTATTATAGCGTGCTATTTATTTCAACATAAAATATGCCTAAAGAAAAGCATTTCACAGACCAAGAATGACTCCATTTGCACGAGTTGGTTTACAAATATAAGGAAGGATATGATTGAAAATATACAAACTGATAGCATTTTATTCAAAAAAATAAAGAAAGAAACGTGGGAGAAGATATACTTGCAATTCAATGTCAATGTTGAAAATGCAAGCATAATTTAATGTTATTATTTATGTGGATTTATGTATCTGATGTAATTATTTACAGGTTTGTTTATCTATCAACAATGATATGACCCTGTACGTATTCCTTTCTTGCACGGGATATAATGCGATGTAGGAAAGACAAGCGAAAGCATTTACTATGCTTTAGAGTAACTTCTTTTACATTTTGTTTTAAATGGCATAACAAATAAAGCTCAAAATGCACAAGCACACGTACAAAACAATACAGTCAAGAAGCACCAAATTGTTACAACTACATTTGTACAAAGATAATAGCCGTTTGGAGGTAGGATGCAGTCTACATTTTCTGTGTATTTAATATGTTGAACATATTATACTTCTGATGGTACTCTTTTGAAGCAATTATATGTGTAACTCAATCAGTGCCTTTCCTGTAATGTTGCCACCTAAAACTACCTACCAATGAAACTGTTACAGCACTGCAATGCGTATGAGTCTTAAGACTTTAATAGAGTGTAATTGCATATAAGAAAGGCATAAGTAGAAAACCACGATTCTTATCATTGTCAAACAAAATTAAATTATTTATTTATTGATTCATTTCTTTCTTCATTTTAAGAAAGACATTGATCGGCAGAAAAAATTCTGATAAAATATTAAATTCAGCACGAAGCAGAAATTTTCAGCTGAAAAAGAAAAATCCGCTGAAGACAAGTGGTGCAACACCTACTAATAAACCCAGAAGTGAATTCCTGCAGTTATTTAAATATAGAGCTGCAAGTTGTAATTGATAGCAACACGTTGACGCTATCACAGTCAGAAGATTATCAGCTGGTGGATTATGTTCTGGTTTTATGCAATGAGTCAGGTATAATTAAACAGAAAGTTATTTCTTGTAGTTTATTTTTACTAAACTTTTGTTTTAATTTGTAACAAATGAATTAATAACAGCAAAGCACTGCTTATACATATTAGAATATTGCAACAAAAAATGTGTACAATTACTCCAACTGTTATAGTTACGGTTTTGTTAGTATCATTGCTTCTTCTTCTTTTGCAGGAGATGGTAAAGCTCCGAGCCTTCCGCCAATAAGTTATGGTGATAGTCAAATCAATACCATAAAAAGGATTTCATCAAAGCAGTGTAATAGGGAAGGTAAGTTGAAGTGAAAACAAACCAAATAGTGGCATTTCAAATGTTTATGTACACCTATAACCGAAGTTTCTCTATTTCTCTTTCATTTCAGGAAACAAGAAACGTAAAGAAAATTCTTTTATAGAAGAAGTCAAATTAAGAGTCGTTAAGGCTGGGTATTTACTGGAATTGGAGAAGCAGATTGGAGAGATGAGAAAGTTGGAACAAGCACCTAGGTGTCAACTTATAAAACATCAGCTGGAGGTTTCAAACAATGAAGAAGCGCATGTTAAAGAGAAATGCAATTTAAAAATAGCGACTTTAAAAAAGAATTTGTAACTTGAAAAAATAAATTTAGTTGTTGAAATGTCTTGTTATGAATTCGTTTCTAATTACATTGTATTAGTCCTTCACTTAATCGCACCCTAATGTCAAAAATTCCGCTATCATGAGCGGAACCTGGCCACCTCAGAATTATGTCCAAAATTTCTTCATTATGTTCGCCAACTATTTGAACATTCAAAGAGAACTGCTTCTTTCTATTTATAAATATTTCAGCATTATTGCCTCCAGGACTCTTTATACGTTCCATCTATAACACGAACAACTCCCGGAAACCACCTTTTTCGTAAAACTGAACTTTCATATTGTTCAAAAACACTTGGCTTGTTTATGTACCTTTTAATATGAAATGCTAACATTTTGTGACAATTCACAATTAATACCACAGACTGTTGGCTGACTCGTGCAAACTAACTACAAAAACAAACAAAATAAATAGTGACAACCTATACACATTTTAAGGTTATGTTAATATAAAGCATTGTAAGCCCTCTCCTGGAAAGAGGAAATTGCATAGAACCTCAGAATAATTATTGTTTTCATTAAAGGAGGTAAGCCTCTTTTGGAGGCATTCTCTATAACTAATGGCACCGAAACACTTGCAACTGTCAATTTGTTAAAACCAAAACGCTTCTTGAGTTGCTGTTCATCATACATATATAAAGAATTCCTCCATATCTCTAATATATCGTTTTACTGTACGCAGTATGCGTGCAGCATAAAATTCAGCGTATTCTTCATAGTCATTGTCATTTTCCTTTAATGCATAATGACATTTCCTTACCTAACCTGGTTAGAAAACAGAAGAGTAGCAAATGAATAATATTTAAGTGGACATTCTAGTACATTTATATAAATGAGCGCTCACTCATTTGATCACTCATTTGCGAATGAGAAGCTACGAATTGCCAATGAGTATAAGTACTGAAATAAGTATCATCCATTTATAAGTGTTGACTATGTCCCTGTCTTTCGCACTGGTAACTTCTCTCTTTGCTGGGGCCGTAATGTATTGGGTGTTTACGAGGAGTGGGCGAAAATAAGTAATCAATCAGTTGGAAGCCCCTTTGCTGCTGTTTTAAAAACATTGAATCTCAGGGAAACTCTGGAATTTTGTGACTCTTTTGAGTCATCGGGGAGGGCAGGATATCTAGCAGACTACACAGAAAGTCGAAAATTCTCAGTCACTCTATTTATTTATTTATTTATGTATTTATTTATTATTCACCGTATTTCTATACGTTGGACTGTCCGCAGTGACTTGAGGATCGTTCTAAGATTTCCCTATTTCATTCTAGCGCGTTCTACTCTAAATTTTTCATATTCTGAATACCAATAATTACAATTAACTACATGATTATAGTATCTGCTTCTGATTACAACTGATCACGCCTCTCCACTCGTAGATCCCATCCGGCGATTGGTAAATAATTCTTGTTAACTCATGATAGGCGACCATTTCAATTGACTATTGATTATTAGCTGATTATAACAACTCACATCTTACGACTTCTTATACTGCCGGTTATTGATTTCTGCTGGTAACTGTTTTGCTAACAATGAACGGCTCATTCAGACTATCTACTGACATACTTTAGCACTCGCGCTGAATATTCACTCACTCTGAGTATCTATTCCCACACTCTGTGTTTATTTTAATATTCTCTAAGTCTATTCAGGCACACACTGATGATTCCCGTCACTTAATGCTTTCCTTATACTTGATACAAATTTATTGTATTATTAAGCTCATCCCATGCGAAATATAAATCCTCAAATATTATAGAAATCGGTTCGACTGTAGATTTTCTATTGGTCATTATACGATATCTATTATAATACAGGCTCGCTCTAATTCGTTCAGTTTTGAAATATGGTTATTGGTTGAGATAGTCTATTTTTTAAAATGAATGTTCTTACGTTATAGCATTTCCGAGAACGGATACCTCTGCCGTAAATAGGCGGGATCTTCAGTTCCCTTCCCCTCTCTAACTCTTCAATACTTAGATTAACATGCTATAAATTTACAATAGATCACGTCCCGCCTATATATATATAAGCGACATCTATTTTTTTCGTATAGCGTCGGAAGCCTGTTTACGTGTCTCGCTGTTCCTATTTAAAAGTCATAAAACATTTGTTGTTTGCTAAAGTTAAAGTTCCCTCCCAGTGTTCCCTTCTTAAGACGTCTGTGTTGTGAGCGGTATTTTGAGTGGTTTCAATGCAGGGGGATTGAATGTGATCTCAGGGGTAATTTGGACTGTTTTTAATGACTTAAAGTCATTAGGGAGAAGGAGATTCTTCACTGTATTAATAAAGTCCCGCACTGGTTGAACATTTAATTTATTTGGCAACTTGGCAGGTTACTTCCTGATTACTCGTCGCTGACTTCATTACTCGCTTAGACTGGCATTAGAATCGCTTTAGAATGACTTAGAATGCCTTCGACCGCTTTAGAATGACTTGGACTGCCCTCGACTGATTTTAGAAATGACTTAGGCTGACTGCTTTCGAATGACTTAGGCTGCCTGCTTTCGTATATCTCTCTTGAGTGAATGCTCTCGTATGTCTCATTTCTGGTTCTGTACCCCAGTTTTCTACAACATCTCCATGCCTCTCGCTAAATTAATTTCCCTCGTATATTATCCTATTTCCGTGTTATATGTTCATTGGCTATCTTAAAAATATTTATTTGTATCTAAGTTCTCCTTATTCGTTGACTTTTATCCGATGCCCATTGGCTAGAATTATTCTCTCCCTCCTTATCTACAATATCTTCCCACGAGCCTGAATTTTCCAAAAACAGCCTGTCGTAAATTTCGACACTTTCCTTACATGCTGATTTCTATTGAAACATCTTTGCCTCCCTTAGTTGTAGATTGCCAAATGTTCTCAGAGATAACGCACGTATTATAGGCGGTTTTAATACCTTGTATCCCCGGCTTTCCTGTAATAAAACATTTTCGTCTGCGTTCTGACATTTCCATTTTCTCTTAAATTATTGCTATGTCTGACTTTGTTCAAATGCTGTCCTGTTACAGTCATATGTTTTCTTACTGTGAATTTTCTAAATATTCCTGGGCAGAAGTTTCGTGACCTAACAAAAGATAGTTTACTCTTTCCTCAGCATTGTCTAAGGAGCGGTCAGCGGATGAGGCGTCAGGTATACATCTCTGTCTCTTTCTCACATCTTTCACCTCAAAATGTATACAAAACCCTTTTGTAAGATACAATCACCTGCCACATGATATACATATAAGTACGAGTTACAAATTATATCAATTCCTGTTATACCTTTCTCTAAATGGTTTCATTATACATATACATAATTATCCTTATCAAATCTAATGCCTTTAGAAATATAACTCTGCAGCCTCAAGTTATTAAATTAATAAAAGCAGCCTTATTTCCGGCTTCAGTGTTTACAAAAGCGGCGTTTCTTCTTATTGTTATAAGCGCCTTTACCTATTTAAATAATACTTCTAGCTGCGCTCAGTTAAAGGGGACATTCTGTGTCTCAGGTCGGCAAAATGCTTTCCGAAATCTATACAAAGTAAAAAAATGTATGACCAAAATAAAGGATTCTTCTTCCCAAGCTACCTTATTTGTCTTTGATTGCAACCTAATTTTCTATACGGCATTCCTAAAGCCTGGCGGACAATCCTAGTTACATTTTAACAATGCCCTCATAAAAGTATACATTAACTTTTCTCTCTAAATGTTAACATAAATATTTCCTGTCAACAGCATAATAATAAAAACTGGAAATGAATACAGTAGCCTTAATACAAGTCAGGTACATACATTAGATCATATTCATATTAAATATCATCGTCATCATCATCATCATCATTTAATGAAATGTGGCTTTTATTTTCGGCTACATTGCTTCCTGGTAGTGTTAGGTCTACAGCGGCCACACTTAATTATTTGTTCGGTCGCCCCGGTTGGCGAGCATTACTTTCAAAATATAATTTCTAAATTTTCTGAATTAACTCATGCAATTCTTATTAGGTTTTGGAATTAAGTTGAGGACACGGGTAACAAATATTAGTTAACATTTTAAGTGTTGTTGTTTAGAATGTGTTGTTGAATTTGTTGATAAAATGTCAAACTTTTTAATGCAAAGTTTGTTGTAAAGAAGTATATACAGCAGTTTACTAATGTTATAAAGATTTGTGCGTTCTTAGAGTCAATATTCTGAATTGGCTCTGCTTTATTTTGACCATGACCAAATGACTAATCAGTAATAATCAAAACGGTATTGGGCCCTAAACAATAATAATCATTTTGTATTAAATATTAACATATTTTATTAGCTTATAAAATACAAAAGTATTTTAGTAAATAAGGGTTAATTAAATTATTAGAAAATTAGTTATATACAATCTGTAAAACAAAAAGAAATTCTGATTGGAGATACAAGTATTTTTTTTTCAGTTAGAATAAAAAGAATAGAAAAGGGTTTAAAGCATTTGTCTGTGGCAAAAAGGTTTTGCTTCAATTTTAAAATATCCTTCAAAACAGTATTAAATATCTCATTTATCTATGAAGTTCAGAAAAACAGTAATTCAAAGGCATTCTAGAATGTAGGATATTTTAAATTAGTCACAGGTGCACTACAGTGATAAAGGACGTACTTAAGATAAATGTTTATTTTTCGAAGTTCCTTTTTATTGACTCTGCTTTGCAGCCACTGGTAACCCTCAAATTAACAGCAAGTAGAAGTGGGAAAAAACAAAATGTTTGTGGCATATATAAATTGATGGCAGTTATTTTGAGAAACAAAACGTGTTTTAACTTTCTCCGCAGGAAATGGAAATTCTTCGTATATATAAATTAACACTAATAATAAAAGTAGATAAAGATAAAACACAGAGAAAGAGTCACACTTGAAATTGCAATTCAATTGTGACTCTTTCTCTGTGTTTTATCTTTATTTACTTTTATTATTAGTGTTAATTTGTTACATTGTTAATAGTGTTTCTTTATTTTTATTTTTCATTAATATATATATGCTTTAATTAATAAGATGCAAACAAAAATGCTAAAATAAACAAGGAAATATTTTTTGATCAAAGCTATAAAAGCAGGCACACTGTCTAACGGTACTGCCTATGTTGCCCTATATTCACATGGGAATGTTGAGTTAATTTGGAAAGGGTTTAAAATATTCCGCTAAACTTTTATACGAAATGAAGCACTTTAGCTGGTTACATGAGATCAAATAAACACTATTGAACTCGTAGTTGTTTCATCATTATTGAAGCGATTCTAATTTAATTGCCAACGTCAAATGTACAAAGCAAGCTTTCACATCATACTACCTAGAGAAACATTATAAGCTGCTTTTTGAGAGTATTAGTAGCTATCTGCTACTAGACATGTAAATACAGATTAGTCCTTTGTTCTTGTGAGCAAATATGATATCATGGAACTGTATTATTGTGAATGGAGATTGGTCAGTATTGAACGCCTCAGTGAAAGGCTATATCGGACAAACTCTACAGGCTTATTTACAGATAAAATGGTGAACAAGCTTCTGTCAAGTAAAATGAAAACAGGCAATACTATGTACAAAGCAAATTTGCATCTCTCAATTTTAAAATAAATTTGCCATAGCCTGTTCTTCACCATTGTAAATTTAATAGGTTAAAGTCTGTTCCGGATTCTGTACTAGTTACGTTAAATATGTTAAAATACACATATGTCCAAGGCGGGACTCGAATCAGTGACCGTTATATCAGCAAATACTAATTTCAAGAGTCGGATTGTAAATGTAATACTCATTTATTGCAGTTTTTTCTTTCTACCTATATATTGTGAGCCATATATTAATGTTTGTATATATTTAAAGAGAAACCCTTATAAGCGCATGGGATGATGAATTTGGGTTATGGATATGCAGATCACAACTAAAACACATGAAGAAACTTGAGGAACACTTAACTTATAGAACCGGGTGGACTGAGATTCTCTCGCTTAGGCGAATTTTCCGCTCACCCATTTCAACTCATTTCATTGGTTTTGTTACAGGTATCAGGAGAAGTGGACTAGTATTCTGTGGCTTGCGGTTTGGAAAGTTTTGTGCCCCAGCGTCTGGGCTTGGACTCTTTGGAAATGGATTCTGCTGGCATCGGAGTATTCAAACTGGAAACAATGTTAGGGAGCCCGTAATGTCTGTGCCTCACCGCCTGAGGATCCTGCCATCAAGGTGTCTGCCTCACCTCATTCCTTCCTCTCGGGCTCAGGCAAATACGGCCAACTCTTTAGCAAGGTTCTCCCTTTTTCTATTAGCCCAGTCCAATTCAGAACTTATAAAAACAATAAAATAATTGTAAATGAAACATACAAATAGAAAGTGCACGATCATGTACGGCAAGAGTCTTACAAGAAATGTACAAACTGTTCGGTATCTGGATGGATACAATATCTGATAGACAAAGTGACTCTCGGGTGTACTGTACTTTCATACACATTCCCACAAATAAACTAAACATCCTATGAACTGTGTGCAGCTTCAACCGAGGACAACAGCATAATTGTGTTTACACAGGATATTATTTGAGATATTCGGTTCCGCCCACAGCAAAATGGAAATGACAGAAGACGAACAATATACTGTTCTGAAAGTTTGATTTCGTCTCAATGATTTTTCTGCTGAGGCCTATAAAATATTACAGAAGGCCTATGGAGTGTTTATTCTTCCCTATAGCACATCCTGAAGATTGTTTAAAATGTTTAAAGAAGAGAGAGAAACAATTTCAAATGAACATGGACCCAGTACTCCAGTTTGTTCTGTAATGGAAGAAAACATTTTACATGCCGCTGTCATTGCCACAAAGGATCGTCGAATAAGATTGAGAACACTTTCAGAAAGTCTGAAATTTTCACTGGGTGCCACCCGCACGTTGGTAACTGAAAAGTTGTACACGAGATCTGTTTGTGCATGGTGGGTTCCAAGACTGCTGATGCCCGAACGAAAGGATGTTCGCGTGCAGGTGTGCATGCAGTTGAAGATGATGTTACAGGAAGAGGCGGAGTTTCTTTCAAAGATAATCACTTCTGATGAAACTTGGCTGTATTATTTCAATCCTGAGAGCAAACAGCAACTCTATGTAGAAATCTCCATCATCGCCAGCACCGAAAAAAGGAAAACAGTTGCTTCTGCTGGGGAAGGTATGTTCATCTTAGTTTTTACATTCAAGGAATGGTTTACTAGCACAGTCGTACCTGCTCACAAACTGTAATTGGACAATACTACTAAAAATGTGTAAGGCCATATTTGCATTCAACAAGCTGAATGCTGCTCCACAATAATGCACGGCGGACCATGGCCAATGTTTTTGTTGAATATCTGACAAAAATCAGTGAGACGTTAATAGTTCACCTTTTCTGTTATCCAGATATAGCTCCGTGTGACTATTTTCTTTTCCCAAAAGTGATGACACACCTTCGTGGGATTCTGAAGGATCAGTCAAAAATGGTTTCCTGTATGTCTTTGAAGACTGGCAGAAACACTAGGACAGGGGACTAGTTTAAGAAATATCATTAAATTATTGGATGAGTAAAGGTATGTTGTAAAATATATGATCATTGTTTATTGAACAACCCTCGTATTATGTTACTTAAGGGAAGTAACTTAATGTTAGTTTATAATCCATATTTATATCTTATTTATTTGGAATCTTATTTGGAATTTACTAATGAATTCAATAAAGTTTATTTACTAATATTGGTTCTTACCTTATACGGTGCATCTCAAATTAATTGTCGTGTATTTTGGATTGTGATATTTTCATAAATATAATCCTTTGCTTACTGTTAACACTTTTTAAACTCCTGTCTGCATTTTTAATAGCAGTGTGACATATTTAAGAGTAAAAAACTGGAATTTCGAATACTTTCGAAATATTAAGGTGCTGTAAGGTCTTCCTAGCACAATTACTTTATGTACTGTGTGAAGCAGGCAAGAGTTATGCTGTCTCCTATTCTCTCTCTGTGCCTCTGCTAGTTGCCTACAATAGCATGCTATAGAGATGTGAGTATATGAGCTACAAATGCATTACTGATCAATACGGTCAGTGGCGGTAAGTAATAAGTAAGTAACAAATCAAGTAATACATACATCGTTAAGCCTTTGAGACCTACCGTGACTCAGGCGCTAACGCTTGAGACACGCATTCGTAAGGTCCCAGGTTCTTATTTCTTCGTGCCGGCCATGCTGACCTTGAATTTTTTACCCTGGTTCTTTAAGCAAATGCTGGGTTGGGTATTTCCTTTCCAGGAATGTTTCGCTCTTCCATTTGAAATAATTTAATTTTGTACATTTTGTTAAAGGGTCGAAAGTGCCACGCGATATGGATTAGTGCGATGTAACAGTGGCTTGCGCTTTGGAAAGGTTTTTTCTCCAGCGTCTGATATGGCAGCGGCTCTTCTGAGGGGCTTGAGCTCCTTGGGGGAGTGGGGTGTTCTTTCTAGATGCAATGTTAGGGACCCTTTGTATGTCCGGGCCGATCGCACATGGTGTTTCAATCTCCTCATCTCTCCCTCCTGGAGGTGCTCTCATTGGGGACGTAGACATAAACACACCTCTGGAGCAAGAGTAAAATACCGAAATATCACCCTCGGTCCCGAATAGTCCCATCCAACACAAAACACTATAAATAAATGTTATAACAAGTATGTGCATAGCTTTTTACACAGCCTTGGACACAATCTAGTTCTCCAAGCTACATGTCAGTTAAAAATAATTAAACACTGAACTCATATTCGAATCTGAGCTTATAGCGAAATGGACGTTTCCCGTAACTCTGTCTCAGTCATATTTCATACTACGTCATTCAAATTAAAGGTCAGTAAATGTTTAGAGTTGCACCCTAGTTGTTATAGACGAATGCAGTGTATATTTCTTACTGGAAGTATTTTCACAATCAACACAGGAATAAATGAGGAACATATGTCACTGATCTGAATAGTGTTTAAAGTCAGTGTGTATTGTTTGTAAACTTATTGCTGCAATAATATTTATACCATCAATGCAAGACCATATGTCACAGTTCTGCAACACCATCTATTCAGGTTTTGAGTGCTTCTCTAAGAATGAAATACAATTTGACAATTTGAAGCTTTTAACTAAAATTATTTTGCATTCAAAGTTCTAGGAGTGATCCAAAGTGTAAGGTTTGCTGTATATCTGTACACCAGCGATTACATATATATATATTATCTGATTTTCAGGATTCTTAAGTGTCATTGACATTCTTTCCCCACTGCTGCATTAAAGTTGTTAAAGTTAGTGCCTCAGTTTCTACACTGAAATAAGCAGTCAGAATTTGGGCAGATGAAATAAAAAACGACTTACAGGAATGGTGTGATGCTGAACGCTATCAAAGAGAAGAATTTTAAATTATGCTTGCGTTTTAAGGCGAGTCGCAAATGCTTACGAACGAACCTCTGATTGTACTAAAGATAGGATTAAAATTTTATATTGTGAAGCAGCATTAAGCTAGCTATTTATTGGAATAAACCTGTAGTCGTTTAAGTTGCTGAATAAAACAGATTCAGTGTCCAGAATACACAGTTGTTTGTGTCCACTGTGCGAGGGTCATTGGACTCGGCCCATGGCCAGGTATATAATCCGGTTATCAAAACTCACTGTATTTTAGTGCGTGAAGGTATGACACATGATATGTACAGAAAGGTTATTAAATAACAACGACTTTCCTTTGTTAAGGGATAACAGAGTGCTGGTGCTGCCTAGTAAACATGAGTTACTGTTAAACCAGAAACCTATTACACACATGAAGCAACGAAACTCGTCATGAAACGAGTATTAACGCTACCAAAGGCACTTTTTTGTGTAAACTGCTTTAATATTACAAAAACATGGGAAAGAAGTTATTACTGAAAACAACTCGTGCTTTAATAAGATATTGCACATGTCTTATTATTTGCAGAGAAGCAAATCTCAAATTTCCTTGTATAATTATCACTTGATCTTATAAATGAATTTAGTGTTACAAATAATAATCTGTTCTTATATTTGACAGACATGCTATTGGAAATAAAAATACATTCCAAACAGTTATACAACATATCATTTTCATGCACTTCATTCTTGTTTGAAAAAAGTCTTCCAAAAAAAAAAACTCTTTTTAAAAAAATTAATTATTTACAAAATTATTTTTTATAAAGTTGGTAAAAGGGAATCGGAAATATTCTGTGTTATTTTGTATTAAATACCCGTAGACAATTTTAAAATACTGAGCTTTTGGGATGTATACTATTCCCGTTCTAAACTCCATTGTGCTTTTGTAGATCTTCGAAAAGCTTTTGACTCCGTGGAAAGGCAAGCTTTGTTGAGTAAATTATGGACGAAAGGAGTCTCGGGTAAAATAATCAAGGCATTAGAATCGATATATAGTAAGGCACAGTTCTGTGTAAAATAATATTGTGATAAAGTTTCAAAAAGTGTAATAATACGGAGAGGTGTGAGACAAGGCTGTATCTTGTCATCTCTACTTTTCACTTTGTTTGTAGATGACATACCGGAGAAAGTGTGCGTTACAGAATCTGATGCCCCGAATATTGGAGGTATATCCGTATCGTCTTTCTTTTATGCAGATGATGTTATATTGTTATGCACATCAGTTGACGGTATGCAAAGTGAACTAGACTGCTTAGAGAGTATTGTCAGGAACTGTTTTTTTATTTGGTTTATTTACGGACGCTCTTTAACATTTCAGGTCATCAGCGTCTCATTCAAATCAGTGCGTGAAACGGCCGACAAATTTGGCTCAGATGCCTCTTCTTTCAGGTTTGAGGTTCTTTGTCGTGTCGTAAATGTATGACACGGGACCCAAGGCTTTACTTTCCTTCCGAAGGAAGCCATACTTAGAATTTTTACGTTCGAAAAAATCCATCGGTCCTGGCCGGGATCGAACCCACGAGGGAGGCAAGTATGGTAACCACTACACCACTAGGACCGACATGTGAGGAATGGGGAATGACAGTTAATGAGTAAAAGATCAAAACCATGACGTTCAAGAACCGCACGGTGTAGAGGAGGAAAGAGAGGTGGGAGTATGCAGGTCAGGCATTAGAAAATGTGAGAAATTCACATACTTGGGGGTCACTTTAGCTATGAACGGGAGCAGGGTAAAACACATACGCATCACAAAACGCAAGTACATAGTTACAGGCATTAATAATTTTGGAAAAAGTACACCGCCTAGAACATGGGTGTACAGAGAGGTTATGAGGTCAACTATGGGTACGAGGCCGAAATTTCGTAGTGGAAAAGCACCGAGAAACTGAATCAGGCACAAACGCAGTTTATAAAATGGCTGCTACATGTAGGGAGGGGTACAGTAAATTGTGCGGTTCTTAAAAATTTGGAAACTTTTAAGAAAGCATAAATTTTAAAATAACATTTTAATACTGATTAAGAATAAATACGGGGAGATGAAACACTTCTTCGAGCAGTTGTCTGAAGGAGCAAATAAGATAAGGGTGGGACACGAGTTGAGCATCAAAAATAATAAATGGCTTACACAAAATTGGACTAGGGCAGTACAAATCAACATACTAGCATTATTCACCCTGAAATATTGTTGTCATTGAAGCGTAGGCAACAACACCGAAGCCATCATTCATCAATTTACCAAACCGCTTTAAAATTGGCATCAAAACGTAAGGACCAACAACAAACAGCTTCAAAATTGATGGCCAACCTGGGGCACTTAGCTGGAGCCTACCAAACCGCCTCAAACTGCCACAATAAATGTCATTACTACAACTGCTTCCCGTTCTCTTTGCAGTCATTTAAGAATACTAGGAATACCAAGTACAATAGTTTGGAAGTCTATAACTATAGGATGGCCAACGAAAAATCGGCCCCCGCTCGGTAAAGAAAAGTGGGTGTTGCACTGTTGCGACAGTTTACATGTGCACTTGGTTTTAGCATCCGCTCATGATATTCGTGATTATGGCAGTTGTAAGAATGGATGGGATTAGTTTCTTTTACTTTCATTTTTATTTTTTGCGTTCGCAACTAATCGCGTTGTACGCCACCTTTTCACCAAATATTGTATACTGAACTTTGCAGAAACACGAACACCAGAAAATTTGAATGTTTTATAACGGCGTCCCTCAAAACACAAGAGCTTCTTCAAGGATAGAAACATTGTTAAAAAAAATGGAACACTAGAATACATAGCTACAATTTTTTTAACAATGGAATTAAATATAAGAATAAAAAACCCAGAGGATACCTTTTAGTCCTAGAAGTATATACCCCAGAAGAATGGAAGAAAGAAGCGAATGGAATTTTATGAACCAGTGCTAACTCATATGAATACAATCAGTAAAACTGATTATATAGTAACAGGTGGAGATTTTAACGCCAGAGTAGGTAGCCATCCAGTTGGAAAAATACTAGGGACAACTAGAGAATATGTGCTCAAAGAATGAAAGTGGTAAAACATTAAAGAATTGTGCAATACAAAACTAATTTAGAATAACAAATACCTTTTTCCCACACAAAGAATCACATATATTTAGATGGGCAGCACGAGGAAGCAAGTCAATCATTGACTACATATTAACGAATAAAATGTTGAGTGCATTGTCGGCCCTGGTGGCCTAGTGGTAACCATAATTGCCTCGTAGACCCAATATCGCGAGTTCAATCCCGGCCAGGGGCGATGGAGTTTTTCGGGCATAAAAATCCTAAATATTGCTTCCTTCGGAAGGGAAGTAAAGCCGTGGATTCCATGTCGTAGATTTACGGCACGAAAAAGAACCTCAAGCCTGAAAGAAGAGGCCTCTGAGAAAAGTTTGTCAGTCGTTTACGCTATTGATAACAAATAAGACTTCCAGCAAAATGGATACATGGGGAAAGAAATAATTAAAATATTAACCATGATTGGTGGTACAAAAATCGTTCTGCCACATTAAGGCAGTATAAGGAGATTGTGCAGTAAGGGCTACGAAGCTGCCTGGACCATCGAACACTAAGTGCGAATATAGATGCAGAATGGCAAGATTTAAAAGAGTCAATTTTGATAGTAGCAAATGAAGTACCTAAAAGAAGAAAAAAATAAAAAGTAAGAGAAGGCCATATAAATGGAACGACAAAATTAAAAACAAAATAATTTATCTAATGAAAAGAAAAAGCGGCGTACAAAAAGACTTGACAATCGCAGTCCAAAGAGGATAAACTGGACTATAAGTACAAAGTGCGAAAGCAAAACTGGCAGTGAGAAAGTAAAGAGAGAAAGCTGGGAAAAATATCTAAGTGATTTAGACCGTGATTTACACGAACCTCAAAACATGGCATATAAGGTAATAAAACATCTAAACCAAAGTGAGAAAGATATATTAACTACAAGCAACATACGCTAGAATAAACTGTTACAATATCAGGAGAAATTGTGCACGAGCAAGAAAAACATAATTATTAATAATTATTGTGTAGATGTGGAGCCTATGGAGTTGCAAGAATTAGAAGAAATATTAAAAACAAAAAATATCCCGGATACGATAATACACTGGCGGTATTAGTAAAATTTACACCAATAGAAATAAAACTGTGCCTCCTCCAAATTTTGAAGAAAAGTTGTAGCACTTATAAAATGTCTAAACAATGGTATAAAGTATTAATAATCCCAATTATAAAAAAGGAAACAGAGTACATTGTAATAATTATTGATGAAGTTTCTTACTCAATTCGGGTTATAAGATTTACTCTAAAATAATAACCCGAAAAATAAATTAAATAGAATAAAATTAGCTATTCTAGGGGAATGTGGGTTCAGAAAAGTATGTTCCTGCGTGGATTGCATGTTTGCAATGCAGCAATTGATAGAGAAAAGAGGACAATATAATATACCTACTTTCATCATAGTAATTTATTATAAAAAAGCAATCGAAAAGTTTTCAAGAAATAAATTATGGACCAATAATGATAGAAAGAGATATCCAATACACATCACTAGAATAATCCAAAACATATACACAAATGACTCCATAAGTATCGACAGTGGGAAAGGGCTTAGTAACACAGTTAATATTTAATCAAGGAGTAAAGCAAAGCCGCCTCCCTCCCTCTTCCCTCTCTCCATCTCTGTCTCTCACTCTCTGTCTCTCTCCCTGTCTTAAATGGAAAAAAAAAAAAACTAGATAAACCTTTTAAAATAAATTTCATTAACTTAGATAAAATAGTTTTTTTCTGATGACCAAATTTTATTTACTACAACAGCGGATGTTCTTCCTGATGCAATTAGATAAAATAGGAAAACAATGCAACTTAAATATTTCGCATATAAAAGTTAAAACAATGATATTCCAGGGAAAGGCTTGAAATATATAAAACAGTGCTTAGTAATAAAAACATAGAACATGTCATTAGTTTCAATTATTTAGCCTAAACATTTCGATTGGATATAAGAAAGATATAAATACAAAAATAAATAAATTTCAAGAGATCTGTGGAAAAATCAGAAGAGCATTTAAAAATAAAACAAGAAGTGATACCCAGATAAAACTTTTCAAAACATTGGACAGTACGCAGACAGGACAGATGAAGAATTAAATTTCTTAGAACATTTGCTGGATATTGATTAATAGTTCAGAAAAGAAATATAGCACTATTTTCGTTCGTTAAAAATAAGTTGGGAAATATTTCTAGAAACAAATAGTACCATACCATCCATACTTTCCTCGTTAAGCATCCAGTATAATTAATTTTTATAATTAGATAGGAAACTTGTATGTACGGCACTGGAAAACTCACTAAATATAAATATTCATAGTTTATACCATTGAAATGCAGACGACGGAAACAATGGAACTACTGCACGCTAAGGTGTTGATTAGACCATGAAACAACGATAAGATACGGTAACTTTCTAATCTGCAAAGAGTACTTAACAGCTTTCATTTTTGCTTTCTTTGCTGCGAATACCCAAGGTAATAAGACGAAAGCAATATTAACAGATAATCACTTAACATGCAGGTAGATGTGGGCTTGCATGCATCAGGTTGTATTTTTCTCTTGACAGGTTTTTAAACGATCTTCATCCTTGGAAAACTGCTGGTAATAAAGGTTTGCGTCAATAAATTATACAGCTCTGCGTTAATAAGTATAGTCTCGCCGAAGCTAATCAACTGTATGTTACAGTTTACAGTCGCAAAATGACGGGAAAAATTTATATCTTCCTATATTCTTTTAGTTTTATATATTACATAGAAATTATTGAACAAAGACACGCGATCTCTCTTACGGAAAAATGATTTAAAATAAATATTTCTCATTTCCTTGTTGAAGTTCAAAGCCTTTATATAACTACATAATGTGAAAGTCTTGCAAAATAAAAAATAAAATCATCAGAGACAATATTTCAAGACGCAAATGCATTTGAATAATCTGGGTATCAGCGAGGTATACCTGGAACAAAATTCTGCCAAAAAGTTTATACGATAAAACAGCATATGGTCAAAGAATTAAAGCGCATTGCAACATATTTAACCGCTTTTACTTATCTTCCTTCACTATCTGCATTTATGAAGTCGTATAATGCTTTCAAATGTAACTGATTTCAGTAGTGCAGATATATAGCTGTTTTATTTATAATTATATTTAGGGTGCAAGAACTGGACGATTACAGGAAACACTGTAAAAGTAAAATGTTTTAGACAAACATTTTAAAACGGAATTATAAATTATTGCTTCTAAAGAATGCGGTTCATAAACTTGAAAATATTAACTGACACAGAAATAATGCCACGGGTTTTAACATTCTCTGAATATCTCAGAGAGTACAGCAGTAGTTCCAAACCAATTACCTTATCAAAACCCACAATTTTCGGCAGAAACAGCTGTGCAATAATAGTTTGCACGGTGAACAACATTCGTTGGTCTTTGTTGAAGCGCAAACGTTTTGCAAAAACGGCAAACTTCGAACAGCTTGCGACAATTAACTTTTTGTGAAGAAAGAGGATGAGCTGTTCAAATGGAAAACTGAGCTCAAATCCGTTCATGAAAGTATGGAACATAACCCGATGGGCAAAATCTGAAACCATGCTGGAAATTAACTGCAGAATCTCCAGCTAAAGGTGTCAGAAATTGTTGAAGGTATAGGTATTTTTGACGAACGCGTATTGCATAATATGATGAAGGAATTACACATTAAAAGTATCTGCAGCATGGGTGACGCGGCTGTACACATCCGAACAAAAGCGAAGCAAAGTGCAAATTTCTTAGCAAGGTTTGGAGCGTTTTCAGACATATCTAACTGATTTTATCAATCAGCTCGTTATATATGACGAAATATGGATGCAAAGCACACCCACGGCCAAGGAAGGCCAAACGTGCGAAACGACCGGAAGATTATGGCATCATTTTTATGGGATACTAAAGATATCTCATTTATTGACACTCTTCCTAGTGGAAAATCTACTACTTTGATAATCTTTAGGGCCGTTTTTAAAGACCAAAAAAGGCTGAGTTTATTAAAGAGGAAACTGTATTCCACCAAAATAAAGCTCGAACTCGCACATGTATAGTTATCAATAAACGGAGCTATGATTTGCTGCCACATTCGCCGTATTTTCCAGATTTGACTCCATCAGACTTCCATTTCTTTCCAAAGTTGAAAAAATTCCTTGGTGAAAGGAAATTTTTATTCAAAGATATACTTAAACCAACAGCCTGGAGGAATTTGACTAACGTGAATAGGGCAAAGGCTTTACAAAATCATTGAACAAGGTACAATAATATAAAGGGAGAATATGTTAAGAAATAAGAATAATTTCAAAAGAACCAGATTAATTTTGTGCTTCATTTCGAGATCTTTTCAAATGACCCTAGCATTACAACACAATTATTCAAAGAGAGAAAAAAACATGAAGAATAAATTCTGTAATTTCATAATATTTATGACTACGAAGCGTATACCTTTAGAAAAGAATCACCAGTGGAGAATTAAGGACCAGAACAATTGGAACGGGATTATTGCCCCACGTTGGTCGACGATTTTGGAGCGGGAATTATTGTGGTTCCAATGCAGAGAGTTGTTTTAGGATGTTGGATGGATGGGCGATTTATTGTTTATTTAAATGGACGATTTGATGCTCTCCTTGTCTTGCCTCGGCTCTTGGAGTCATGAGTTTGATGCTTCCTAACTCTCTGGTTCCAATGTAGAGGATAGGAATCTCATGGGGAATTTTGGACTGTTTTTAATGACATTAGGGGGGGAAGGAGATTGTTCACTGTAATAATGAACACGAATGAATAGTTTTTAACTCCCGTTTTTGCTACAGAGGCACCACAGGTGATGGACACCGGTGATACATGAGATGCAATGATACATTGGGAAAGGATTTATTTTTAAGGAAGAAATCGTTCCAGGCCTAAGTTTAGGGTACCTCGCATTTGCCATTTATGAGGGCTGAGGAACACCTGTAATAATGAAGTTCGGCACTGGTTGGACATTTAATTTATTTGACAACTGGGAAGGTTCTGGTACATGCTGTGCTTCGGCGGATTATAATTTGCGGTATTCACTGGCATATTTATTCACTTTGACACAATGGTGACTATTATTGCTATTACGTTGCAATGCCTGACTGACTCTCACTGAACGAAAGATTTATTTTAACTCTTCGCGATTATTTTAACTACTCTGTTATGCCACTGTTAGGACTGCTTCCTGGCGAGACTGCCTCAGAACCTTAACTTCTCGTAGTTAATATTAAATCTCTTATGCGGATTCGCTCCTCCCTCGCGAAAATTTAATTCTGTTAAATAAATTGAATTTGATTCCTTCTAGGATATTATTGGAACACACTAGCGCATGATGACCGCCACGAGTGGCCGAGGTCGTTAAGGCACGGACTCGTGAGCGGGAGGTCCGCGGTTCGAATCCCGCCAGGACCGTCCTCCCTGACTGGGGTTTTTTCCAGGTTTTCCTCAGTCTTCATAACTGGCAAATGCCGGGGAGGTACCTAAACTTAGGCCTGGAACGCTTCCTTCCTTAAAAAAAAAAAAAAACATCCTTTCCCAATATATCATTTCATTTCATGTATCATCAGTGTCCACCGCCTGTGGTGCCTCAGTAGTAAAAACGGGCGTTAAACACTACTTAAATAAAAAAAAAAAACTGGCGCATGATCTATTACAAGTTTGCTTCTATACGTCGGATTTTTAAACATGTGGATTGGATGAAGACTCTGGGTTTTTAACAAGAAATATTTCTTATTCCCACGCAAAGGAAAAAGTACATCTGCCCTTTCACTAGATTTGCGAGATATATTTCGTTTCTAGTCATGTGTGTGGCCTCCTTTGAAATAGCTAAATCTTGGTTTCTGTGAAAACGCGTGTTTCTGTAATCGGTATTTTCTTTTGAAAAGGGCAAGTGTCGTTTAAATTGAATCCTAGCCATTTACAGTGTTATTACCTCTGGCGCCGAACAGGTGTGTCCGTGAGGGTTTGACAAAGGGTAAAGTTTAACCGAAAGACCTTTTCCACAGGTACAGCTAATGTCCTGACTTTTCCTCCGACAATTTTTTTTTTGATTGATTTATTTATGGACGCTCATTAACATCTCAAGTCATCAGCGTCCCATTCAACTCCGGACGTGAAACGCCCGACAAATTTTGCTCAGAGGCCTCTATTTCAGGCTTGAGGTTCTTTTTCGTGCCGTAAATGTACGACACAGGACCCACGGCTTTACTTCCCTTCCGCAGGAAGCCATACTTAGGATTTTTACGCCCGTAATCCTTCGACAAAGAACAGCATGCCCGTTGCTTTTACAAAAATATAACAAAGACATGGTATTACTGAATGATAACATGAATTTTGCTTACTAATCAAAAAGACATATCTACATACATACACTAATATATACTGGGGACCTCCTTTTAATTATAATACTTATACCCTTGATTACCAGAAACAAGATACAATTATTATTATTATTATAGTAGTCATCAGAAGTAATTATAATTAAATTGGAACTTTTGAGACAACATTTCCTGCTTAACAATAAACTGACATATCTTTAACAAAAGAATTAGAATGAGAATGGAATACGAAAATCACAGCTAATTAAAACAAAAGCAAACAAGGAAAATGAAGCAAAATGGTTAGAAAATAATGTAAAATGTTTATAAGCCAAGAAAAATTCTGAGCATAAGGCTCAATATCTTAACTACTTTTACTCTATTTTCCAATACTCCTTTCAAAGATGATCCCAGATTATTGCAACTATCCTAAGCACACTCACTGAGAAATTTAACCGAGTAATGTTGGTAAAAAAAATCTTTATTGCTGCATTTGAACTGAGAATTAAGACAATAACTTTCTTATTTCGCAATTTAAGATATTATTACAAAATTGCGTAGTAGAACAAAAAAATCAACATCCAGCACATATAAATTGTAACAATGAAATAAAAACAAGCAGACTTTTTCTTCATGATGTAGATGTCAGATATTTGATAAACAAATTAAGTTTTTACACAATGTAATTAATAGAAGCCACTACTTCCATAGCCACAAAAGACAAGTTGAATATCTTTTGATAAAAATAACCAATAAAAGCTGAATGTATCTTGAAAATATCAAAATTTATTCCTAATAAAACTTCGCATAATTACAAATGTAGCCAACTATTAAAATAAAGACGATCAAAATCTATTATGCTTATAACAAATTACATATCTTGTTATGGAACTCATTAATCAATCAAATTGATTTCAGATATTAAAAATATGATTTGGAATAGGAATGAGCTTATTTTGTGTACAACAATATTTTGGAAGAGGTAGTCTTTATTTTCTGAATATTATTATGCAAGAAACAATAAACTTTAGCTTGCAAATTGCTTTCCGTCACTTTCGTTTCACTCCACGAATCCTCAGCATTGGAAACCTAGTCCTTACTATACCTATCAAGAAGTGTGATAATGAAGTGAATTTTCAGTCAAAATCGAGGAAAGATATTTTGTAATAATCCTTGCTTTAGCAGCTTTCACGGTAATTTCATTTGTATAAGCTCTCTCCTGGTTCCGCCTGTGGTGCTTCAGTAGTAAAGACGGGCGTTAAACACCATTCAAAAAAATCTCATCTGGTTAGTGTCATCCCACTTAAGTTTCCCTTTTATTGCTAGTATTTCTATAACTAATTTACTTGATCTCTTACTCCCTGTAATACGGCCACGGGTGGCCGAGGTCGTTAAGGCACGGACTCGTGAGCGGAAGGTCTGGGGTTCGAATCCTGCCAGGATCGTCCTCCCTGACTGAGGTTTTTTCCAGGTTTTCCTCAGTCCTCATAAATGGCAAATGCCGGGGAGGTACCCTAAACTTAGGCCTGGAACTTCCTTCCATTAAAAAAAAATAAAGCCTTTCCCAATTTATCATTTCATCTCATGTATCACCAGTGTCCACCGCCTGTGGTGCCTCAGCAGTAAAAACGGGCGTTAAACACTAATAAAAAAAACTCGCTGTAATAATATTTTATCTGTATTCAGTTAATTTATAAGAAGCCACTTTCCGTTTTACTTGCTTTTTATCATCAAGAAAAGACTTTCTTAACTTTAGAAAAGCTTGTCTAAATATCTCTAATCCTTGTTCTAGTTTAACTATATTTTTGCGAGTTTTGCATTATGCCTGTCCAATCATTAGATATATATGACATTCTGTTACATTTACTTAGTTCATTTTGAGCAAACTCCTAATCACATGCCATGTAAAATGCCCATTTTTTGGGTACATATGAATGTAGTCACATCAGTTAAATAATTAAAAGGCTTAACAATAGCGTCATTTCTTTTTAAAAACCCATTATCTGCTATCCAGACGACACAGAATTATGAATTAGTACAATTCTGAAACTTAATATACCCGGATTATGTGAAAATGCTGGAATTTGATGTTGTTTTAATTATAGAGCTCAGTTAGAAAATTGCGGCATATATTGGGTGGTTTTTCCTTCGCGAGATCTCTCCACGTGCAGTTGACTGCAGTTCATCGTGCTCTCCAGTTCCCTTCCCATTTCCATTTTCTTGTGGCCGAGAAGCCGGAGGAATTTATATATATATATATGATGCGTACTTGTGTACAGAATGGCTTGTGATGTACGGAGATTGTATTCAACTTCCAAATCGAAGTTCGATTTACAGATTGGTAAACAAATTTAGTGAAACATGAATTATTTTTTATAAAAGTCGTACACATTCACTTACAAAACTCACAGAAGAAATGTTAGATAACATTGGACATGCTCTGGAACATCTTTTGACGTCTTTCTCAGAAATTCCTCTGTTCTAAAGGCTACAAAGCTAAATTACTGTAATGTAAGAAATTAAACCGGGCGATCCTGCATCCAGGAGTAGATTCTATGCATAGATTTTGAATATTGTGTAAGATGGAGAAATTCACCGTAATCTAATTTTATATACGACAAATCTTGATTCCACCAAAGTGGGTACGTTAATTCACAAATAAACCGACACTGGATCTCAGAAAAACCTAACCTGCTTCACGAGGAACCGCCACATGATTAAAAGATAGGAGAGTAGTGCACCATTAGACGTGGGAGAATAATAGGCCCTATTTTTTGAATAATAACAGGTATATGGACAATATTCTGCAACTCCTTTTTCCTGAATTAACTGTGAGGTAACATATGTTCGCGAATTTCTAACAGGACTCCGTAATGACACGTATGTAGCTCATGTATACTTGCATGCAATTCATGAAATATTCGATGATAGAGTCATCACTAACAATATATATCCCCCTCAATCCCCAGATTTAACGCTGTGCGATGTTTAACTCTGGGGAGGCATTAAAGGAAAAAGTGTACATGAAAAATCCGCACACATTAAATGAGCTGGAAAATAACATTCGTGAAGAAAAATCTTCCATTTCTAAAAGGAAACTGCATCCGTAATGGTCCATTTCATAAGAATGCATGGAAAATGAAGGGAGGCAAATTTCAGCATTTTCATTTTTGACAATGGGGGGTGTTTAAGTGTTAATAATAACTTACGCGACAATCATAGCTGCAGAATTTCTGACCCCCGTTCACCGCGGAACTAACTGAACGGCCGTTGTGCGTGGATGAATATGGGGGCGTATGTATTGTTTTACTGAAACAATCCATTTTAAATGTTATATTATTTATCTAGTAGAAAATATTGTGTTAAATTTATGAATTAACCTGAAATTAAAACAATGACTTATTTCTGTACTGTTGTTATCTCACCAATATCTGCAGCAGGTGTATTGGAAGCAACTTGTGTATGAGTTTGCAGATTTCAAAGAACTAGGCAGTGGTACTTGACAATTTTTTCGTAATCTCCATTTTGGACTGCTTGAAACTTTATTGTGAAAAGTTGCCACCGATTTTCTTTTACGGATTTTCACTGACCTCCATTAACCCTAAATAACTGCTTTTTATTCCTCCATTACTCGCGTGTTAGGAACATATTAAATAACCCAGAAAAATGCATAACTCCGCAAGCAATGGTGATTGGGGAGTACTATTTTATCAGCCGCCTGCCTAGCATTTTCAAATATCATCGCTTGCTAGAAAGGAAACAACGTCTTAATTGATCGCCTACTGATGTCATTGTAGTTTTTCCTGAAGCTGAAGGGGACCGGGCTGAGAAAATAGAAATTCTACATTTATTGACCAATTTACTTAAATTTCAGACAAATTCATTAAATAATTCTTGAGAAAAAATATTTTTAATTATTATGTATCCTCTAATAAAGTGCTCCTTCCTGTACCGTTTACAAAATGGGAAAAGAATAAAAGAATAAAGATTAAATTCCAAATACATAGCAGATATAAACTATTTGCATGATTTTAATTTGAAGAAAGTGTTATTTTACATCAAATAATCTTACTAATTCATTGTTGTATTTTGTTGAAAAGTTAAATATAAATTGAATATTATAAGATAAATGTAATTTTTCTTCCTGTTTTTAAATTTTCTGATGATTACTTTAATTTATATATGTCTCAAGAAACTTTGGTGGAAATTTCAAGTTGATTTGGTGAAATTTAACACCGCAAGGAGAAAAATAGAGATTCCATTTATGTAAGAAAAAGGAGTTTTTACAAAAAAACTACTTTTAATGCTTAACAGTATATATTTTCTCTTGCACAGGGGCATATAAACAGTCACGTGACGAATATTTAAAGCTAAAATTGGACAAAATAGATTCCCAACATAAATATAAAGAAATGAACCTAATTAATGGGGCACAAATTAAAATTTAATGTTATTTTTTTAACTTATTCACTGTTAAGATTTCTTAATGCTAGGTATTTAGTTATTTTTGCATTTTTATATTAAAATAAACTAAAGAGCAACTGAAAAGCACGCAGTCATCTCAAGAAAATCAGCTGAAATCTATAATTTCCTCTCAAAAACTCCCAACTCTATTTTATTAAAAGACTATGGCGTCCCTCAGGATGGGAATGCAATGTGAAAGCATGTTTAGGAAGTTTTACCAGCATGCAAGATACGAAATTGTTGAAATGTATGCTTTACAGCTACCCAGACTTTAGGAACGGCATCACCCTCATTGTAGGTCCTAGTGGAGTAGTGGTAACCATACTTGCCTTCTAAACCCAAGGTCGCGGGTTCAAACCCGGCCAGGATCGATGGATTTTTTCGGGCGTAAAAATCGTAAGTATGACTTCCTTCGGAAGAGAAGTAAAGCCATGAGTCCCGTGTCGTGCATTTATGGCACGATGAAGAATCTCAAGCCTGGAAGATGAGGCCTCTGGACAAAAATTTATTGGCCGTTTCACGCCCTGAATAGAATGGGACGCTGATGACCTGTGATATTAAAGAGCGTCCTCAAATAAACAAATAAAAAATCACCCTCATTCACCCACGTTTCATCCAAGAAATATGGCATGAGCCCCTCTTGCCATAGTCAGCAATTTTCCCAATTCCTGCACCAAAATAATATATCCAATAACCAACAATTATAATTTTGTTATTACCCTCTGTAAAGTAAAATCTATTTCATTGGGAAATGAGTGCAATTTTTTTTAAGTTACATTTGAGATATTTTCAGTTATGTTTACATCTCGAGCACTGGTGAAGAGACTAGCCGAGTAAACACAGGAGAAGAAAAATAACACTGAATGCTGCATTTACTTAGTGAGGTAATGGTTCAGGAAGAGTATACCTTGTATACTGTCGAAATCACAATGATGCAGGACCAGTACATAACTGAGCTAAACACTTCACTTCTTCCACAAATAAAAAGTGATTGTTCATGACTTGTTAATGCAAGATAGCGCGCCATGACACAGAGAAAAAAATGTTCCCACCTGGTTCGTCAGGCAACAATCCTGATACGACTCCATTCAAGAATCCTGGCCTATTAAATGTCTAAAGAAACATCATTACCATAAAGAAGGAGCTCATAGAATCATTAATAAATATGTGGCTCAGGGACACAGGAATCCGGAACTCTGACACAAATCTTATACCCAAAGAGATTACAAACACCAATTAAGGCAAACGGAAAGCATAATTATTACTTTAGAGTCCGCTCGTAATGCTGCGAGTACTTATGACCCTAGAATCAGATGAGTGAGATTCGGGTTCCGTGCTTTTAGGATGACACGGTAGCTCAGTTTGTAGAGCATCAGCCTGAAGGTATAAAGATCCGTGATTCGAGTCACGGCCGTGACCCGAATTTTTCCAAGTCTGATTTTCATTTCCAACTTAAACCCCACACACATAGGTGTGAAAGCATAATTTCCATATAAAATTACCCCTATATGGTTGGTGGTTAAACTAGAAGCCAGGGATCATAAGTACTAGTAATATTACGAGTAGCCTCTTAAGGAATAAACCTCTCATAGTAGAGAAACCTTAGGGAGGTATCCGGGGTATGTAGAATCAGCTGAGATGGGTTTGTGGTGTTGTGCTTGGAAGAAGACACGGTAGCTCAGTTGGTAGAGCGTAAGCCGGAAAGACTGAAGATCCGTGGTTTGAATTTCGGTCATAAAGCAAATTTTCCAAGTCTGATTCCTCATTTCGAACTTATATCCTACACACAGCTAGTGCGAAAGAGCAATTTCCATATGTAGCACGCATAGTTTTTCAAATACGACGTGTTTTTTGTAGTTATGAAATGAGTACAATAAAAACTAATAATTGTATCTAGTTTAATAATTTCATAACGCCTATAGAAAGCTTATCTTTAATTGCAGGATACATAAAACAAGTTTCAATTTTCCTGATTACTGTCAGATATTAATGGCAAGATTATTCAATTGTTTGTAGTCTGTAAATGTGCTCAAAATTTATAATTTCACCTATTGAACCTTTAAGTTATTTAACTGGTATAAGGGCGAAAACAGCGTTAGCTATTATTTTTTCATGTTTAGATGTCATGAAACCATGTAGTTAATTCTTGAAAATAAAGTTGTAATTTTTTTCCCCTTTTATCTATTTAAAAATGTCGTGTTTTTCCAGGGACACTTTGCCATACTTCTACAATACAAATTATTCTGTACGTTGTATGTACAGTTTATAATGTAAATGCCTAGTGCCAAACAGTTGATGATAGACGTCACACACATCCGGTGTTTCTAGAGACGCCTGTAAGTTTCTCGTAAAACATGGAAATTCTCGGACTACATTCCACCTCCTGCTTCCAAAACATATCCTAGCAAGATAAACTTTATCTATTGTTATCTACTCTGAGAATAGGTAACAATAGCTTACTATGTTTACTCTGGAGGAGAGAAAGAGAGAGAGAGTATCCAACTTACTGAAATAATGCGAGTCGTCCGTATACAAGATAGATGTGTTAATAAATTCGGATGTTGTCAGCATTAAAGTGATATTTGTCTGAAAAGGTATGCTATATTTTTATAAGCAATATCTATCGGTAAAAAAGAAAAAGTTTGTTCGAAAAGATTGTATTAGCTTGGTTACTTTAAAGATATCAAACGTGAGTTGAAAAAACAAAAGAAGTCAAAGCAGTCATCTCATCACCTCTTGACTTGTCAATGAAAGAAAGCGAACATAGGTTATTTTGACTTTAGCGCAATACGTCGAAGAGTTTGTGCATTTTACAGAAAGTTGCTCTAAATTACTGCCTAGCTATTCGAAAGAAAATTATCTTTCCGGAAGATGTTGCGTAAGGAAGCAGAGTAAAGCGTGAACTTCAACTGAGAGACAGGAGCGTATCTAAGAAGTATTATATCCATCTTCACTTTGGTGGAAAATGAACTAGATAGAGAGTAATCCGACTTCCAAGAGAAGCTGGCAAAGTAAGGAAATTAGTGTGTGTGCTGATGGAAATGCAGCTACCAGACTCATAAGGATTCATGTAAGGTCACTAGCTGAATTCGGTCCGATATCGCGACAAATTATCCCGAACAGATGAATAGCGTCAATTTTGAGAAGTACTTTAGAGAATGTTTCTTAAATAACAATATATGACTAAATTTGACTAAGTTTTTAGTCATTGTTTAATTTTGTGATGCTAATTATAAAAGGGTTTTTTCCAATGTCAATATTTTTGGATATAATAATGAATCATTAAATTTTCATAAAAATTTAAGTGCTTATTTAATCGAATTAGAGAAACATAGATAAATATAACATACAGCAAATTCTATAATGGTTTGAACAAGTTAAAAATACTGAATAAAGCTGAATTTACCGTCATTCAAAATGTACATTAGAAAAACTTTTTCTTTGTGAGTTTTGACCCCTTTGCACGTATAATGTTCCATACATAGTCTCCCATCATAGCACAATCCCAGCATCATTGATACCTTCTTTCCATAAGGCAAATAGCTTGGTGAAAGAATTCTCCACGTTTCTCACCTCTATCTTCTAAATCAATATGAAAAAACAAATAGTGCATTAGTGCAAACAAATAGTACATGCAAACACGTGGTAACTCTGTGTCAAATTCTCAATAATTTCCTAGTAATTGTCACTATTTTTGTCGCCCAAAGTCTTTGCACTATCATTCTTAAAAGATTTCCAATTAATTACGTTCGTCAAGAGTAATTACATATACGGATTCTTTAGAAATAGCTTGATAAATGTCACCGAAGTTCGTCCTGAATACATTGTTATGTTTTAATTGTTAAGATTTCGGTGTAATGTGTATAATCATGACAAAATATTCTTGCTGGCAATTCACAATCTCTGATACTGAAATATGTCATTTAAAAGATAACAACCATCCACACAACTCTAACTAAATTCACCAACCATAGGAAGGCATAACGGTCTGGTTTACTGATAGTCTTGGAAGAAATAACTGAAGCCTTTTAGCTAATGAAATTGGAAACTTACTTAACTGCCATCTACTGCTAATCGTTTTCCAGGAAAAGGTTTAATTTTAAATTATTTGACAATCCATAAAATATAGAAAAGTATTGACATTTGGAAACATCTAATAGTATATTAGTATTGGTTTTTATTAATTAAATACTAAGATAGAAACATAAACACTTTTTGTTACTTAGTTAAATTTGACTCCCAATGTTGTGGTATCACAATGCACTAGAGGACAACAACACCTACCAACCTTTGCAGTTAAGTGGTCCGAAATGATTTCATAACTGCATCTACAAGGAGAATGAAAACGCTGATGGCCTACTGTTCAAACCAACAATATTATCTCAAAAAATGGGAGGGTTACTGCTGTCATGTGAAGAGATTAGAAAAATAACTGGGACAAGAAAGAGTTCAACCAATGGATTGATTCCATCATAACTGAGCCTTTGAAGGTGATTAAGATAAGGAGTCTCTCGACAGTGGCTAATGTAAATCTAAAGAGCACTTCTCTGTTTCTGAGTTCGCAATTCAATGCTTAATAAAGTGTAATAATGAAAGTGTGCGATCATTTGTTTCCTGTATGATTGAACCTGACCTGCCACCTATATCACTAGGAAAGGTTCCCAAGTGTTGCAGCACGATTTCGATTTCTAGGATAGACTGTATCAAAACATATTACCACAAGAGTTACAGCTGCTATGAACGTTAATCAGATGAACTATGAAACTCAAAATATGAAATCGATATGTAATAATAAGAAAGGGATCAACCTACATTTTGATGAGACCATAGATTCAATGAAATGACAGCAGTAATGTCTACGGAATTATCAGTTGTAGGTTCAAACCCAGAAGACACGAATGTCGATAAAGAAAGAATGCTTAACACAAAAGCATTTCTCGCAGTGAACGCATAGTATGAAGGCAAGCTGGCACATTTTTCGCTGGGAATTTAAAACATTTGCTTTCAAAGGAATAGCAAGGGGGATTCACGGGCAGGCTGGTTGATTGTTGAGGTTCTAGCTGTTTCTTTGTATCCGATGCAAAAATCCAGTGTTGTCAATCATGTCTTCCGAGTGTGAACACTCTGAAAACTTGACCGACACACAATCAAAATTTGTGTCAATTATGAAAAATCCTTCTGTGATTTTGAATCAATCTCAGACACCTAAAGTTAAAACGGGGAGCAATTGCAGTTGAATAACAACAACAATTTGGAAAGGTTATTTCAGAGAAGCAACTAAAAAAGAAAATACATGCCTAACATGAAAAATGGGGTAAAAAAAAAAAGAATGATAAAACAGCAACGGTAAATACAAAGCATTCTGAAATTTTGGGAAAATGAAGTTCTGAATCTCTTACCTGCTGACAAAAATTCAGTATTTCATAAAGTTCCAGGTAGGTTTAAAATATATTATTTATTATTATTAACAGAAATTATTAACAAAATTAAATATTACACAGGCCAAATGTAAGTGTATCAATCAGAAGAGTATAGAAAAGCACATTTATAACAGAGCATAATTGTATCATTGTTGTGCACATACATAAAGTTTCATTGTTATATTACTGATGCTAGTAGTACACAAACTTTCAGCACCGAATTTCAGGATCCTCTGCCTTCATCGTCACCTACAACAGCACAAGAAGTCAAGGATTTGTTTTCCAGAAACTGAAGAAGCAAAGCTTTTATCAATAGTGAGCTATAAACACTTCTTATACTGAAAAAAACGTAAACTCACTATTGCAATTACACATGGTGAAACGAAAATAGCAGAATGTTTTAAGTTAACAATAATGGTTATGTATTAACTTTCATTGATCTTTAATTTGTTTGACGTTGCAGTCTATTCAGTACTGTTTGGTTATTTTGTCGCTATTTTCAAGCGTATGGTGTGTAAACCCAAGCACTTATAAAATTAAACTCTTAAGTTATAAATAACATCGTTCAAGCAATTTCTTCTAATTTGTCTTAAACTTCGCAGGTCTCGTTCTCGTCCTCGCCCTTGTTCCCTCCAGTTGTAGCTCTATTGCATTATCTCTCTGGGTCCCTCAGATGCTTTGCAATATTGTAAAGAATAAAACAGCTCACTATTACAGCTGGAACTTTGTTTAACGTGACTGGTACTTGATTAAGAACACGGAATCTTGTTTTTCAGTTGTCCAAAGCATCTTTCGATTATTACTTTTCCCTTTTTAGCAGGGCATTATATTATCTAATTCCTGTAAAGTAATGGGTTTCCTATAGTGTGTCACTTACACCCACTGTCACCCATCAGTTGAGGGTAAGAATAATGATTATTAATAAGTATACCATAGATCAGATATTGTTCAAGGACTTTATTGCCAGGTATGGATCCCGGCTATTGCATATCTATGTAAGGGATTATTTTTTTCTTCAGCATTGCAGGCTGCTTGTACATTGATAGAAGCATAACCCTTTCTGTTTATGTATTCATCTCCATGGCACGGTGGCTTCATAATACGGACGTGCGTACAGTCTATTACTCCTAGGCACAAGAAAAATCACATCGTTCAACCCCTAGTAACATAGCATGGTTGACTTCATTGCCACTTAGGGTGTTTAAACCATAAGTTCACTTGATCTAGTATTTTTGCAAGCACGAAACTTACAGTTTTGCAGACTATCGTCCTTTGTACCCTAGTTACAATCCCAGACTGATATCGAGGGTCACTTAGGAAGCGAAGAAAGTTTTCCATTATCTGTTTTGAAGTCCAACAACCTCCCAAGTTTCAGTTTCCAACCAGAGGAAATGTTCGGTAATCTACTCCACATTTTGTTCATTTAATCTCCTGAAGGTTTGATAATCTTCCTTCCTATTTTTAAAGCGTTCTCGATAGAACTTGGAAGACCTTAATTGCATAAATGCAGCCATCATGGACACCAACTTACACCATACTAAAATATTTAGGAACGTTCTGACCCATGCTTCATATTTGCCCTGTAATTGCTATAGGAACTCAGAAAAAAAAAAAACTTATTTTTATTTAAGCACTTTTAAGCATTTGCTGGAAAATTTAGCTTTGTTGGAGCCAATATATTTTGTTAATTAAAACAAGCTTTTGCTAGAATCTTACTCACTTAAGCTTAATCAATTGCTTAAAATTTCCTAGTAAAAGCGTATGTTGAATTTTATTCACCTCACCCACTCTACTAAGTAATCCACAGTAATCCACAGTAATCTGAAGGTGTTTTAAATATCCCTGTGCGCTCATAGGAAAAGCAAATCGGATTATGTTTTTTTACCTACAGACTGAAAATTGGATATGCGCAAATGGCTGAAGGGGATAAAAATTATATCTATGGCGCACATTAAGATTTTATGATAATATTAGTGTATCGATTATGTTTCTGACTGGACGAAAGAAAAATGTCATCTAGTAATTCCGGTCCTATATATTTTGTACGAATAGGTATCAACTGAAACTCTACACCTTCTGGAATTGTTATAAAGATCATTCTTGTTTGATGCCCAGGAGTAAACTGAAGCACGCAATCAATACCTCGCAAATGCATTCATAATACTTTCTCATGAAACACTTTTACATTCTATAATTTTAATTTTTAAATTCATTTTAAACTGTGTCTGCTATTTTTTTTAATATTGAAACATAATTAATCCTATTTTATGTTATACCACTTCAATATGCAGTATTTAATCTTGGTTTAGATGTATGTACTAAATAAAATAATTAGATTCGCTAATTTTATACATTCCATCCAGATATCAAATTTTATCACAAATGTTTATTGCTTCTGGAAAAAAATACGTACAAAGAACTAACCAGTGGAAGGAAGGAAGTGTTGAAAAATCGGCACTTCAGAATAGTAACAAATGATTTCGGACGCTTCGTTGGGTGCTGCATGTGTTAACTCCATAGATACAAATATGTTAATGAGCTGAAAACAAATAATCTACTGCGCTGCGCCGGATATAGAACATTAATTCGTGAATCACATTAGTTGCATTCAAGTACTGTACTCGTTCATAAAACGTACCTGCTGTAGTTCTCAAAACACCTTACCACTTCTATGAAGACTAAGTACGTGACCTGTGTTTACATTGAGGTGCGGCCTGCTTTATGACTGTGCCCCCATCAATGACGTTGGTTTACATTTGACTAGATATGACCACACGTCACATCTCCACTTAGCTATGACTCTGGTCTCTCTCAAAATTCTTAATGTTAAGTTCATTTCTACATGTAAATTCTATGTATATTTTTTTCCGCAGCTGTAGAAAAACATTATGAATAATATGTGTTGCTTTAATAATGAGAATCGGGACCATTCACTCACTTATAGCTCGTTTAAAGGCTGACCAATTAAAGCTATATAAATAGAGCTATGTTGAATGTTCTTATTTTGAGTCTATTTGGTCAGTACTTTTACATTATGTCACTTGTGTATACAAAGAAGTCGAATCATTCTACTACATACGAGACGATATCAGCAGAATTTAATAAAAACATTTTTGAAGCCACTATAGTCACATGCAAATATTCGCCAATGGAGGAACGTATTGACTCCTGAGTTTGGAACGCCTGATTTGATTTGGTTTATTTACGGATGCTCCTTAACCTCTCGGTCATCAGCGTCCCTTGAAATCAGGGTGTGAAACGATCTACAAATTTTGCTAAGAGGCCTCTTTTTTCAGGCTTGAGGTTCTTTATCGTGCCGCAAATGTACGACATGGAACCCACGGCTTTACTTCCCTTCCGAAGGAAGCCATACTTAGAATTTTTACGCCCAAAAAAATCCATCGGTCCCGGCCGGGATCTTGGGTTTAGGAGGCAAGTAAGGTAACCACTACACCACCAGGACCGACTAGATACGCCTGATGACCATGACTGTCGTCTTGCAGTGGAGGCGGTAAACCAAAGTCACTAACCTATCCACACCGCGGTCGCTATGGAAATCCTTTCTGGTCAAAAAAAAAAAAAATCCTATTCACAGAACCGGGAATCGAACCCCGGACTGTATGAGTAGCAAGATGGCGCTCTGAACACCGGACCACGTGACCACGTAACCTATTTGACCTCCATTAATTTGGGTGGTGCTTACGACGGATACAGAACGCATGAAATATAAGAACCAATATAGCTATTCTTGCAAAACGTTTTAAACTTTCGTTTCTTCCTGGAATATTCATCACAAAAATCAGTGAGTTGTAGTGAGGGCTTTTGATTAATAGTTTGGGGGTACCTCTGAGTTTTGGATTTTCGAGTTTCAATTGGCGCCACATACCAATCTGATCCTATAATAGAGGAACGATGTCCTCGCATTATGATCTGATAGACATTTTCAAACGAAAGGCGTCATAGTGTTCTATCTGAAAGCATTTTCTATGTCCGCGCCTCACCGCCCCTGGCCTTCCGGAGACTGGAAACTTACAAATAATCGGCCAGTTCTTGATCTAGGCTGAAGTACCGAAATGTCCTCCTCTGTCATTACCAATCCAATGCAATCTTTTTCTAATTTCGCTGTATTTTATATTCAGTATATTACTATAACTTCATGTTCTTCCTCTTTCACAATTTCTCTTGTTCGCGCAGTACCTAAACACACCTGAGGATGCATAGATTACACATTTAAAACATTTAATTGGTAACTTAATTAAAATCTGTAATATTCACCCTGGATCCTTATTTCTTATGCTAGGGCACGTATTTATTTTCACTCTTTATTTCCAAGGAAAATTTACAATTTTTACATTATAATGTACAGATAATTATAATAACAATATGATCAAAATAATATAATATTATAAAACAAAATAAAAGTACTAAACACACAACTAATAAAATCTCATTTAAAACTCCAAAAATGTTCGATTAAAATTAATTGTTATTAATTTTAATTGTATTTTAATCTATTGATCTAATTTAACAAAATTTTATATTTTGTCATTTATATCATTATTATTAGTTCACTACATATTTAATATTATTTATCCTTAAATATTTGTTCTTTTTATCTTATTCATTACCTACTTATATATTACAATTATTACTACAAATATTACAATTTGAATTAAAATCAAATAAATTTACGTTACTATATTCAAATATAATTTAAAGTAATCTAAATACTAGTACTCATTATAAAAATGACTGGTAACGAGTCATAACTACTAATTATTATCTAACCTCCTATCCCAATATATTTATAATATCAAAAAACTTTTTGGGGCATGGGGAAAGTATGTAAATATATGCATTTGTTATAGTATTTTATAAAACTCATTATGCTACAGACAGCCACGGGTGGCCGAGGTTGGTAAGGTGCGGATTCGTGAGCGGGAAGTCCGGGATTCGGTTCCTACCAGGACCCTCTTCCCTGGCTGAAAATTTTTCCAGGTTTTGCTCAGTTCTCATAAATGGCAAATGCTGGGGAGGTACCCTAAACTTAGGGTCCTTCCTTCCTTAAAAAGAATAATCCTTTCCCAAATTATCATTTCATCTTATGTATCAGCTGTGGCCACGGCCTGTGATGCCTCAGAAGTTAAAAGGGGCATTAAACACTATTAAAAATGTTACATTATTAAACACTAAAGACATTTTGAAAATGAAATAAAATGTATTCTTAATTAACCCCTAGAAAGCAAGACGTGTGGTAAGATGAAAATCCTATATTGGAACCAGTCTTTAATGATCAGAACCAGCAGAGCACGATAAAGGTATGTGGCAGAAAATAAAATTAAGATAGACGCACGCGGCGTCTCCTTGATATTGGAAGAAGTGGTGGCCGATCAAACAGAACAAATATGGTTAAATAAAGAAGCAGGTATTTTATTATGTAAATATGCAGTTAGGATTCTAAAAATCGATGTTCATAGACGACATCTTACCGAACATTATGTAGTTTACCGGCACTTTGAGTCCATGTAGTCTTGCAATGGCTAATGAAAGGCTCTTTCAGATATCCTAACAACTAAAATCCAACAGGCTTAAACTTGGAGATATGACGGCCAGTGCACTGGTGCACCTCTACCAATCCATCTATGGGGAAACATTCTATCCATCAGCCTTCTACCTGCTCGACTGTAATGAGAAGGTGTTTCGGTGTTCTGATAGAAGATGTTTCTCCGTGATATCAGAGGAATATCTTCCAAGAACTGGGAGATAACGTTCTGAAGGAAAGTTGCATACATAGTGCCCTTGAGTTTCCTGGTTAATGTGTATGGTCCCACTATTCTAGTATCTAGAATATCGGTTGTCTAGTCACTTTGGTTCCAACTACAATGTCGCCGTTTACCAGTGACAGAAGTCGAAGCATCTAAGGCGATCAACGGGTTAAATGTGGTATATGGAACTGTACATTTAACGAAGCAAAAAGACATCAAGAAGAGTATCCAACACAATGCTGTGATGTCGTGCATTAACACAGAACTCTTTTTTAATGGCTTTTTGCACCATCTTCTCATGTTGAAAGGGAAATCGACCGACATCTATACAACTGACTGTGACTGTTGTAATCATTTGAATTTTCAAATTTTGGAACACCTCTTTAGTAGAATGTCTTCTGTGTGAAGGAGGAAATAGAGCTATTTTGAAAATCCATAGCCCTAGGTGGTTACACAATCTTTAAATTCCCCATTTTATCGAAGTGAAAAACGTTGAGGTAGAATATACTTTCTTATCTTAATTATGTTCCTTTTTATGCATGCAAGGTTTTGCATCCCGCTGGGTTTCTTTAGTCGATTCCGACCACTCTGTACATTATACTGACAAATTTTTTACTTTCACATTCCAGATAAGGAGTTAAGTAACAGATGTGGTTCACAAATTTATGAACTAAAGACATAAATTCCACCTGAAGCGAAATGGCGTTTTCTTTTGAGCCATAGCCACAGTAGATTCAAATTTGTTGATTTGGTTTATTTACGTACTCTCTTTAACATCTCAGGTCATCAACGTCCCATTCAATTCAGGGCGTGAAACGACCGACAAATTTTGCTCAGAGTTCTCTTCTTTCAGATTTGAGCATTAGATTCAAGAGCATAAATGAAACATAAATTTAATAAATAAAAAGTGGATAAACAGTTGAATGACTAAACCACAATTTAAAAAACACATTCAGATAGGACTTTAAAATACTCTTAAAAGCAAATAATGCATTTAACCCACACTCATTTAATAACTTGGAAATAAATGTCTTAGTTAATTATACCAACCGTCTTATTATTATTTTAATAACATTACAGCATTCGAAAATGCATCCAAAAATTTTCCAACATTTAAGTAAAATATGAAATCTTATACAACCTTAAGATCGTGACAAATACAAGAATAATGAAATTCCAAAGAAAATATCCTTGACTTTGAAAAACAATAACCATCAATGATCCTGTAGTAGACGCGTCTAATTTTAGATGTTTTAGATATTTCAACTGCGACATGACATGATGACGATAGAGAACAAATAATCCAAAAAATTAAAGCTATTTACAAAACAATAAATACAGAAAATACTCGTAAGGAAATAAATCTAAAAGTTTGTAAAACCATGGCTATTCCTGTTCATTTATATGGAAGCGAGAAGAACGCAACACATGTTCATTCGATGAAGAAACTTAAGAATATGGAGAAAAGTAAAAGTGTTTCTGGATAGAATGAACAACGAGAGATCATAATATACCTAAGTATTAAAAATCATCAATCTGCATCAAAATGGTATTATTAAATATGCCAAACATAAAACGGTTTGAATCGCTACTTTTTGTGTTAGCAAAATGCGTGCAGGTTTAGAGGATACTTCTGTATGCCTGTTTTAAGCAATTGTTTTTAATATTATTATATTTGTATTATAAGCTCGGACAATGTTTATTATATCAGGATTATCATACTTTAGCTTGAACCATAATTTCGCTGAACTTTAAATTGCAAATCAATAAGAAAAAAGAGATATACAATGCCTACCATAAAAGATGGATATAAATACTGTTGTGAGGACGAAAGAAGCCAAATTGTCTATACCCGAACGTGAGGAAGAGGAAGGCTTTAGAAGAAATAAAAAATCTGCAGTCATACATGCATAAGTTTTTAGAACACAAACAATACGTATGCTAGTATCCGAGGTGTAATCTTATGACCTTAATATACCCAAGAAAGCTCGGATTCATATCTGAAAGCACTGTAAAAAGGTTGTTGCGGAGTTTGGGTTTTCGTAGGGGTTTCCGAAAATGTGGTCCAGTTCTCGAAATCAGTAGTTGCTACGTGGGTGTAGTAGATAACCGTCGCTTTCCCCGACTACCTGATCCCAGGGATTTCATCGTCTTTGTTGTCTTGAGGGGACAGAAAGTTCGCTCACAATATAAACATATGAAGGTATGCGGTGAGACAAGTGTGTTTATTGGCCTGATTCCACGCTACAAAGAAGCTATTGTTCGTATCGGGAAATGAAGCCCGTAACTGCTTGCACTAGTAGTTAAATGACTCGACGCGCTGACAAGCTAAGTACTTTCAATGACCGCGAGTTTCCGAGGTTGGTAAACAATCACTTCATTAGCTAATTCACACGACGCGGCAAGGCTTTACTAGGTATTGATCTACCGTACGAGTTTCTCGTAGGAATAAAGCATGCAACCGATCATCACTTATTTGTTATTTGAGGATTAACTTTATTATCACGCGGATATGCATTCCACTTGCATGACATGTAAGTTACACGCCCGCTGCCTGATCTGAAATTTTCGTCGGTTTACTATCTGAAGAACGCGTATCCAAGAATGCCGAATAGTGAATGTCCGTCCAAGAATGCGTGAAGCGAATGCTTGAAACTGGGCGAATTGCCTCTTTATATACAACCTCTTGGTTTGGGTCTCCACGTGTCGGCAACAAGCCTCCGGTGTCTACACACGTACGTACATGAGCACCGCCAGGCTTCAAAAGTTTAAAATGCTCACGGCTGATTGGTCGATTCTTATAGAACGTTCTAGAAGGGCCCGAAAAGTTAGCGTATTAACGTTCACACCGTAAAAACCGCGCACGCCGATGCTCTGAAAATACCATTAAAAGCATCTTTAGATGTCAGGTGTTCGCCTTTCATTCCTAGTGAAAAAGGAAAAGTCTGCCAGTGTTATATTAGCCTTCATCTCCCGATTCTAATCTAAAATTCTTAATCTGTCTTACAATTTAATGATTACACAATTAAATAAAGAATCATTATTTACATATTCAAATACAGTACTTTAATCATTGTTGAATACAACGAAATTAAAATGATATATGCAACATATAAATATTATGTTAAAGTTGGGGCACCGAATATAAATTCTGCTACAATTATCAACATTCGGGGATGGTTCAAGAACATATCTTCCTTCTCTATGTATATGTCTTCCCATGAAAATAACTTACTATAGCAAATTAACTATTTCAGCATTAAAGTATCGGTCCTGGTGGTGTAGTGGTTACCATACACCCAAGAACGCGGGTTCGAACCCGGCCAGGACGGATACATTTTTTCGAGCGTAAAAATCCTAAGTATGGCTTCCTTCAGGAAGGAAAATAAAGCCGTGGGTCCCCTGTCGTACATTTACGGCACGAAAAAGCTTCCATAACAGAGTGGCTGGTGGTTTTGAGTAATAGAGTTCAAAAGAGCTCATCAAGGCAAAGAATTCGGTTGTGAAATGAAACATAACATGTTTAAGCTAATTTATGCTAATATTGATATAGTAAACATTATCTAAGCTTGCCATAATTAATATAATAATATGAAAAACAATTTATTGAAACATGTATAGAGCTGTAACTTTCGAAAGCAAATACATAGAAGAGGCGGTTTCAATTGGAATGTAAGTATCCTTTAAACCTGCACGCATTTTGCTAACACAAAAAGTGGTCATTCAAGCGGTTTTATGTTTGACACAATTAATATTACCATTCTGATGCAAATTAATGGTTTTGAATACTCAAGGTTCACAACATTTATAATAGCTTTCAAATTGGATGAACTTTCAGCAGAAGAATATTAGTAAAACTTGCCAGTTTTTACTTGTACTCCCTTTAAAATTCTCTCTAACGTAATGGATTGTTTAACTTATTAGTTAATTATATTATAATAACTATAATAAATATTTATAAATACATAAATTATCAGCAATTTTAATCCAGTGACTGTTCATCGATTTCGCAGTTATCATCAGCATCATCTGTCTTCATCAATAATACCCTAGAGATTTGTGGATTTCTCATTCACTATCTTTATGTGCATTGGTTTAATCAAATTCCTGAATGTTCTTAAACAATCCTGCGCAAAAATGACATCCTTTAATAATAATAATCGAAGGAAACTCATTGTACCTTTCAATTCGAATGGCCTGTTCAAAGTTAAATGTTGGCAGTAACATTCAAGACATAATCTTGTTATAAGTTTTAATCTAATTAAGAATGGTATTTCATAATCGCCCATAAACTGTAAAAACTTGGGTAAACAATTTTAGACCAGTCCTGAAAAGTTGTTCGACAGGCTTTCGTTAAAGCCTGTGTTAGCCTTGCTACTATATTGGAAGAAAAAGCTTCAGGATATGGCTGAAGAAAGATAATTTCACAAAACGGAAAAATAGTTATTTACAATAATTATAGAGTAAATTATTAAACAATAGTAAATTATTAAACAATAGTAAATATAAATGTAGCGTACATGTAAAATATTTGTCAGCTTGTCACTAGGGAAATAAAGCTTTTAAACATGTAATAATTTTTTAAATATTGATACAATAAATATTGAACAATTGAATAAATGAATCTAACATTACTTGGGCGGAAGCTTTAAATAAAATCCTTCCTTTCTCACGCACTAAATAAATGAATTTGATGGTGTCCAAAATCTATATTAGTTTTAAAATATTGACTTTTAAAACTTCCGATCCCTACCTTTTGAAATAATTAAAACAGGAAACTCTACTTCAATATAATAAAGTGCAATACCACAAATCACACTCATGCGTTTTATAAGTTATGTTATGCCTGCGTCACAAGACTTACACAACGAAGAAGGCTCCGGACTAAACAAATTAAAAGTAAAGTCCAATGCGAACTGTCCCCCACGATGTTCTGAAGACGACTAAACATTTACAGTTGAAGGAGGCAAGAAGATACCAGGATGTTCACGCCACCACTTCCAGATCATACGATAGATTTGACAGCCAATAGGAAGCAGAACTAATAATAGAATCTTCTTGACGTCGTCGAATTACAAGAATTGCCGAAAAAGGGGGGAAAGGCGTTCAGAACCAAAGAAATGCAAACAAAAATGCACAAGATGTACTCTATAGAACTCTATATCTCTTCTCCTTCATTACTTTTTACTTTACGAAAATACCGAAATCCCGTGTTTGTACGACGCCACCTTTCAGTTCCATTAGCAATACTGTCGTGAAAACCAAATATGAAGTCCGACACCACATACAAAGCTTTCCTCGTTCACTTCATGCAGCACGGTCTATCACGCAAGGAGTCATTCTACTGGCAGTATAGCTGTAGTGGTGTGTGCACTCGAAGTACTGGTACAAAATATTGCGTGACAACTAGCGGGTTTATAATCAACACAGGACACAATTCGTGAATTTCAACTTTGATATCCTCCCTCGTTAGGACATAGTTCATGTGTTGCCAATTCCACTCTCAAATTACAGAAAATTCTCCCTTATCCCTCTCGATCAGCATAAATCAGCCTGAAAAACTTAAGAAAATCTTAGAATGTGAATTTCATCAATTTAAAGAGTGAGCCGTTTCTCAGATATGTTCCGAACTTGAATATATTTCTCCGCTTTCGTTTCGAAGGAATTCAGTTTTTCAGAGAAAATAGCAACTTTTCTTTCCTAGTAAGAATAGGAAATTTTCTCATTCATTATTCCAACTCACGGCACCCCCTGCAATTAACAGCACTTACAGTAATGCGCTGCCTGCATCCGTTGATCTCCCTTCGTTTCAATGAAGTATGTGTCCTATTAGGTATTAATACACGTCAGGAACCTGGTGGAATGAAGAAGCTGCCATTGTTTTAATAGAGTTGTACGGACAACATGATAGCAGAAAGTATACTCTCTTTACTCTGCAGGAAGTAATTCTCAAAACGTTGTGCTCTCCTTGATAAATGCAGAGCCGGAAATTCAAAATCTGTCGTAATAACTGGAAAAGTTTTGAAATTCCCAGCGCTCAGTTTGACCTAAATCCATTACTTCTAAAAGAGCTATGTAGTCCATAATTGCCTTTTTATCCTTAACCTCTTCTGCAGATGAGGCACTTAAGTCTTGCAATAATTATCTTCTTGTTTCCTCGCTTTGCTAATTAACTACTCCGCATTATTTCACAATTCCCGAAAAAAAGAAAATGTACTTTTTTACAGATCGATTTTCTTGCTCAGAAATGAGGAATGTGCAAAAAGGGATGATGTATAGAAAACAGTACAAGGCAACAAAAGATAGTCGATACACATCAAAGAATTAAAAAAATGTCTTCTGAAAATATGGAAGAGGTTTAGATGAATATTAACTAAATTAAAATTTACAAATAACGCTTAAAATTGAAATGCGTTTTAATCCTTCGAAATTACGAAATTACGACGCAGTATCAGCAGTGCGTTGTGCAATTAGAGTGAGAAAATTTCTTATTTATTTTTCACATTTAAAGTTCATACCACCAAGCTAGCCAGCACACACTTTCCGCTATTTATTTAAAAGGAAATTTGAGTTGACATTGTTTCGTAGCTTTTAAATGCGAGACAAAGAGTGCCTGCAAACTTTAAGCAAGTAGATATGAAATTTTACATTTTAACTGAGACACTGTTAGCTTCGCGATGAGTTCTGTTACTGTGGAACAAAGTGGCTTCCAATTTCGACAAGTTGCTGCAACAGATTCTAGTCTTTCTTATTTGGAAATGGCTGATGTAGACAGTGTAGAAGATAACGTAAAGTTGCTCTGTTTGAGAACCAGCTCGGCTTAACAGGGTGGACTCGGCGAGACAGCTAAAACATAAGAATTCAATTACATGGGTTCATTAAACATCGCCCGCTGAATGGGTGAACCGCGTCCCACACGATGCTGCGCCTTTCATTCACTCAAGATTATGTCATTTTTCTTAGCACTTGAAAGGAGTGCGGTGCTGGCCAGCAGGTAGATATACACACACGCAAGCATTCGTATTTGGGCCTCCGTATATGGCTGACATTTGATTATGCTGGGTTCGTGGCCTCAGTATTTTGGGCCCAGAGAACCTAGTCAGTTCAAGCCTCAAGTTGAATTGATCTTAGCAGTAGTTTTGGTATTTGCGTTTCGTTATCTGACTACCCAGTTTCTAGCGTTTCAATTCATGTGCATAAACAAAGTTAAAATAAAAGTAAAATTAAGTTTATTTCCTTTCCGATTACCGAACTTATGAAGGATATGCTAAAATAGTTTCATTTAAATGATGATGATGATAATTATTATTTGTTTTATTTACAGAAGCTCTTTAACATCTCAGGTCACCAGCGTCCCATTCAATTCAGGGCGTGAAACGGTGGACAAGTTTTGCTCAGATGCCTCTTCTTTCAGGCTTGAGGTTCTGAGGTTTTCGTGCCTTAAATGTACGACACGGGACCCACGGCTTTACTTCCCTTCCTAAGGAACCCACACTTAAAAATTTTACGGCCGAAAAAGCCATCGATCCCAGCAGGGTTTGAACCCGCGATCTTGGGTTTAGGAGGCAAGTATGGTTACGACTACACCACCAGGACCGACGTTTCAGTTCAAGCTAATTGCTAGTAATCGACCAATAATTTAAGCAGATGTTTTCTGAAACACTATATCCTTTTATTACGGTCCACATTATAGATTTTCATGATGATTGACTAACTTTCAGACTAGCTCCTAATTCATTGTTGAACATTACGTCATAAATGTAATATTTTGGCATTGCGGGTAAGATCGTTAGGGGCGATAGTAAATTTCATTGCGTTTCACTGATCCTATGAATCTCTTCATATCCCTCCGTTCTGAAAAACAGCAAACTCTTACAATCTGCACCGCGTGTTTCATTTGGTATTTTGTAAGCTTTGCGAAATTTCTTACGAGTCGCAAATCGATATCAAAAGGCCCTACACACGGTCCTAGGTATCACCGATGCTTCACATTCATTTTTCTTCGACGATGTATTACTAGTGTATTTTAAAAAAGCATTATTCTGTTCTTCCTTCCTGTTACATGCTCACACCTGTGAAAACCTGAAATTTCCATCTTGTTAAAAGGCCTGACAAGGTTTCATGTTATGTTGAAATATTTTATACTATGGGAAACCTAAGGAATTGTAACAATATATAATTTTTTTTATCTTATGTGAAAATATTTTTTACTACCAGAGACCTGTGGGATCGTAAAGGTATATAATTTCTTTCTATATATTTAATGTTTAAGAATGGTTAAGTAGCATTTCTAACATGGACGTGAAGTTAACTTAGCATCAACCTTACATTGTATTGACCCTGAACTCGTAAACAATGTCATGTTTCTGCATTGCAGCCACAAACTCCCACCTCCCTCTGATGTCATGTACTCTAAATTGTGTTAGGCTAATGCTGATACATTGTTCAATCTCCAGTGCTTATATATGATATCCTATTTGGTCAAAAGGAAACAACGCTTTATGAGCCTGTGTTATCGATAGAAAGATTGCACTTTGAAACAAACCAGCCGAAGGAAAAGATAGGACGCAACCTCATTATGCAATAGAAAAGAAGTGTGGCTGTTTGTCATTATCTCATCTTCGTACGAGTATAAAGCACACAGCTTGCTTTTTTGAAATGAAGCTCATAAATTAGAAGACATTGACCAAAACAATTATAATCGAGCGGAGTGGCCCAGGCCTTTCATTCGAGAGATCCTGGATTCAAATACCTTGGAACCTGCCATTCTGATCTTGGAATTTTTCGTGGTTAACCTTGGTCAATTAGGTGAATGCTGAGATACATCTTTACTTTACATGAATGTTCCACTCTCCCATTTCATACCAGCTCATCCCATTGGTTCTGTTACATCGTGGAAAGTGCTGGGCGATATGGGTTGGTGCTGTGTGCGGTTTGGCTGTAGTTATTTGTAACGGTTCTGCCTCAGCGTCTGGTGTGGGAGCGGCCCTTCTGAGAGGTTTGAATTCCTTGGTGGGGTAATTTCACCATGCTTAATGTCCCTGGCTTACCGCCCTGAATCCTTACATCTTGGACGTTGAAATGAAGGCACAAACGGCTAGGCCTATATCGCGGCTGAAGTACGGAAATTTTTCTCCTCTATCATTCCAATCTAACCAGGCCCAATCCAATCTGTTTCTGTATTTTTCCTGGGCTGAAAAATGTATTTACTTAAAAAGCAGTTTCAGCTCATTTCCGAGACCATGTTTAAATTGATTTTACTATTATTTTTCCGCAATCTTTGTCTGAACAGCTTAACCAGTGCTAAATTATACATTTTACAAGCTGATAATCTGGCAACACCGTCGTATGTTAAATTTAGATTGTTGAATGTAGAGTCAGCTGCTTGGCAAAATGTTTTCAAAATGCTTCGAATATTTTTTAATGATGCAAAGGAAATTCCTCGTATACAATTAAAAATGTTTTCAAATTTTATTTCTATTAACTCTCTACAATGTATGAATAAAATGTAATGAGAAGAAATGTCAATAGCTCTGTCTATTACAGAATGTACAGAACTTGCTAATTAAATATGATAATAGTCCGGAACTAAAAAACTTACGATTAATGAGCCGTAGTAAGCATTTCCTCTAGTAAATTTACATTTTATATTGCGAACTTTTTATATCCCTCGTTTTATTTTATTATCTCGCATTATTTTATAGATTTAGGTATTAATCAGTATATTACATTTATTATGTGAAAATCAGAACGTTTTATGATAGAGAATCGACTTTTAATACTTAACTCATATAGCTCCCGCTCTTAAAAACTATTTACCTGATCCCCCTTGGATTGCCATTTGCTCCCGAAATTCAAAACTTTCCTTGCTGGACACAAATTTAAGTAAAATCAATACGCCATACAGGAGGAAAACGAGTATTTACTCACTCTATGGGGAATAACCAACCTGTAGAAACGGAATAAGTGCGCTGAACTTATTGGGGACTATGTCGAAAAATAACACTGAGCTTGTTCTCTTTAATATCAAATCAAACCACACTCGTGGCTTGCTTTTAATGAGCCATTATCACCGAGTCATCTCGTTGAATGTGGATGGATGCCATGTCAGCTACCTAACGCAGGAGAATATGCAGCAAATAAAGGCAACAGCTATTTATCGGTGACAGATGTCAATGATCGAAACTATACTTGTCCAGTTCAGAATTGTATCCTACTGCGATAGTTTATTTTTTAAAAAATCTCTTCAATATTTTGACTACATTGGTCTAATTTTCTTGTATTTATGTACCATATTGACTGTAAGTTTTGGGTTTAAATTAATTTTGTCACTGTTTATTGAAAATGTATTCTGTACAAATTTGTGATCAAAAGTCGCTCCGAAACTATAGCATTCCGACGTTATCTGCATAAGTTCGACAATTTTTCCCGCATGGAAGAATTTTTGCATACATTTTAGGCCTCTTTTCCTTATCTAATGAAAAACAAAGAAATGAGCAAAAAAATATTTGGTAATGCTTGTACTTCTAATGGATTATTTGTTTTTAAATTATAGTAAAACGACTGTGCCATTTATTTAACTTTTATTACTTTATAACGTCCTAAGTTCTCTTATGATCGGAGATAAGGATTGGCTGTGTCGGGGATTTAATCTGCAACCTTTCGAATAAGAGCCAGCTCTTATTTATGTATGTTTGGTGTACGACTTGTAGCTATCAAAATCTGAATTTATGCTTAATTGCTGACGCCACACTCAGCATATATTTCAGTAGAGCGGAATGTCACGGAATATTCCGCTAAATGTAAACTAATTCTGACAGTTCTGCTGCTGCAGTTGATCACAATACCGACCCCGAATCCGCAAGAATGCAAAGTGCGTATGTGATGGAGGCGAGTAATTCAGGGTAATAGCGCTCGGCCTGTGGTGGGAGTACTTCAAAATATGACTTCGGGCAAGAAAGAGAGCTTACCTACCAAGGTGAACTAGTAAGACAAATGCACAAGACCTTCCCTCTCCGTGATTACGACCTCTTAAATGAGATGTGATATTCGTATGCGGAATCTTTGACCAGTTCTTTTATGTACTGAAGCAAAATCTACTGGCGTTAAGGCAATTATTATTATTATTATTGTTATTATTATTATTATTATTATTATTATTATTATTAACTTCTTAGTTAGGAAACTTCATTCAGATTCATTTGCCGACCTGGGTAACTACGGAAATATACAAGATCAGGAGACCGGCTATTGAACACGGCACCTCTTGAATGCGAATCCAAGTGTTACCGCCTGAGCCCCTCAAACATTTATGATATTCATAGGAGCACATAATAAAAATATCGTGACTTTACCTTTTATTAATAACTGACTAAACTAAAAGTTTACTGCTCTGTGAAAATAGCACATTAATTATGCATTTAAACTGACAATAGCTTAATGTATGCACAACTCAAATTGGCAACCCTTTTATGATCCAATGTTTCAAAGGCTAAAATTAAGATAAATTATAAAGAACTTCAGTATCTCTTAACATTGAAATCGTTTTGCAAGTGCAATTATTGATATTGGTCGCACGATAGTTCTTGACGAGTGAAGATTTTATATGAGAGGTTAGATGCGAGTCGTTTATCCACCTTATCTACAGCAGTGACACAGAACCCGAGTCAGGTGTCATCAAGGCACTATACGGTTTATGCACTCAACTAGTACAGTCACTACAAAACAAAATACCGCACACAGTTCCAGTAATGTTAGCTACATACACCAACAGCTTCAATAACTTTTAACTTATTGTCTTACACTCTTCTACACCTGTTATTTCTTCATCGTCGTCTTTCGCTGAGCACTCATTTTCATCCCGTTGTCTTGAATAGTACTTCTCTCAATTATTTCTTCTATGTTGTCATCTTTATATCAGTATTCTTGTTCAATGTTTTCTGCATGTTAGCATGCTTTCTCCCATTCTGTTTACCCTACCGCCATAGATGGCCCAGGTCTTTAAAGCGCGGACTCCTGAGCGGGAGGTGTGGGGTTCGAATGCAGCCGGGACCGTCCGACTTGACCGGTTTTTTTTCAGATTTTCCTCAGTCCTCATAAATAGCAAATGTATCCACCGCCAGTGGTACCTCAATAGTAAAAACGGGAGTTAAACATCATTAAAAAAAAAAAAAAAAAAAAGGTTTAGCCAATTTCTTGAAATCTTTGCCGAAATACAATTCCAATATATTTTAATATTAAAGATACATTTTTTGTGGCCCCACATTGTTTGATATCCCACATTAATTCAATCGGATTAAGGTCTGGGTGGTACGGTAGAAGCCTCAGAGTTGTGTGGTTATGTTTAGACAATATTTGATCAATTAGATATTCTTTTCTGCTGACTTATTGACTAGAATCAAATCTTGCAAATGTGTCTGTGTTGTGCTCATCAAATGGGATGTTATGAGTTTGTAATCAAGACTGCATGTCTTTTTTTAAAAAGAATTTGCTATTGATGGCTTATCTAACTGTGCATTGTGATATAGGCATTGCCGATTACTAAAACGGAGTTTGATGGTAATTTTGGAATTAACATTGTTCGAAGTCACTTAACGTAGTGATATGAGTGTTCATTTATTTATGGAAGTATCATGTTTTCTGTTGTGAGCATTTGGTATGAGCTACGATCAGTCGTTTTCCTCTGGATATAGGCGCCATGAAACCTGAAGTAACATCAGACAACTTTTTGGGACTGTGTGACTACTGTGTATGTAACATTCGGAACTAAATTAGTTCTTATATTTAGCAACAATCTCACGACATTGACTACGCAGAGTTTTACCATTTAGTTTTGATTTTATATGAGCATTTTCTCAGAGGAGTTAGTACTTGTTAAAACACAACTACATACTTCTTGCACTGAACTGTACTTTGGAAACAGGCAGACCAGTGGGGGAGCTGAGCTGTTTATTTGGATCAACTTATCGTAAGCTAAACGGTTCGCTGATGTTTCTTTTATGTACACTAACTCACTACTCCTTCACTGAAGGCCATCCTTCAAGATCTTTCACGACAACTATATATATAGCTCGCGTGGAAATATTTATTCACATTATTTATCAATCACATGATATATTACGCTGGTTTTAAGTATATTGCATCAACTTTAAAGTTTATGACTTTCATCATTGATATTATTGCAATATACCCAAATACCCCAGAGGAACGTCACTCAAAATACGAACCATCCAGTAAATAGAGCTAATGAAGTTATGGAAGAAATATAATAATACAATGATGTGTTTGTTGATTTCTAAGGATGCTGGAAAATATTCCTTGCTTGGTGGCTTAATTTCCTAACTATAAATATTGCAATGCCTTATAACTTGTTGCTGTCGAGAGGAATCTTTACCCCTTGCGTGTCTTGCATCTACTAACAGTTATTCTAGTTTTCGTCACATTCTTGTTCTGTTTGGATGGCGTTAACACTAAGTATAAAAAACCGGACATATCATTCTAAAATTATTATCCATACTTACTTGATTGCATTGTTTGGTAGGGACGTGAAGGGAATTTTTGGTACTTCAGCTGGCTCAAGGGACGGCCGTTTGTGCCTACTCTCCTAATGGAGGAACGTCCAAGAGGAGAGGATCCAGGACGGCCAGGATACAGTGGCGATAATACACAGACCTAGAAGGACTCCTAATAATGTTCCCAAATAGAACACAATGACAGAAACCTTTCCAAAGCGCAAGTCACCGTCATACAGCATACAGCACCATGCCACCTTGCCTGGCGAGATCAATCATATAACATAACCAACGGAATGAAACGAGAGAGAGCAAAATTCGTGGAAAGAACAGTTCCATCCCAGAGAAGGAAAACCACAAAAGCCCAAGGTCAGAAGTTCCGTCTAAACATTTAGCACCAAATAATATTCCGGAAAACTCTGAAGCAGACTAGTTAAGCATTCAATTATATTTTGAATGTAAGTTAAAATAATTCTCCTTAGGCTTTCACGGCCGGTGTTATAATTAAAACAGTTAAACTCCGCCACACATGTAATATTGATCGACCTTCTAAAACCAGAGACGGGTCATCGTCCACTGACGAATGCCAACCTCAGCATTTGATGAAAGCTATGGTAGCATACCCAACCATGGACCACGGCAAAAGAGCCCGGAAGTTTTTTTAAATGTTTTCAGTTAAAATAAGTTTACATGTGCACACATCTTGTAAAAATATCTAATTGAACTCCACCGGATCATACGGAAGGATAGTCATATTAACAGAACGTTATGAGTGATGAGATTGTCTCAATACTGTAACATAAATGTAATTACTATAGTTTTAATACCTGAGTAGTATTACGGCAATATTTAATTTGTTTATAAATACTTAACGACTGTGAAAATACTTTGTAGGACTCACATGTTAAATTTAAATTTGTTTGTGAGTTTACTACACTCGGCCTTCGCAAACGCTCTACTCACAAAATAAAAGTCCAATGTTTTGTACTTCATACTAAATGGTACTTTGGGCAGTATTTAGTGCACACTCCAGCTGAGGTGGTTTTCTTTGCTGAGATTCGAACAGAAATAGCTTTCTTGGTATTGGAGTGAGGGGACGTAAGACGAAATTCGGAACTTCAGTCGTTTTTGTCTACGTCATCCAAGAATGACACCTGCGGAAGTAAGGAATGAAGTGAGAAATCGAGCGACCAGGAGCTGGACATACACAGAATCACTGACTTCATTTACATATTAAGCACCAGATGCTCCTTCGACGATTCCAAACCCCTTAGGAGTCACCTATCCAAATCGCGAATCCACTGCCACGCCGAACACAGCACCAGCCGCCTCACCTGGCACATTAGACCCAGGAATAATAATCAATAAAATGAAGGATATGAAGGAGCGGAAAATTCATGGCCGGTTCTAAGTGATTTGAAGCTTGAACCTCCCGAATTCAACTCTCAAATCCAGCTAACTCTCCTTGCAAGTGCATAATGAATTTCTGACAATTATTTAATGAAATGCAATAGAATATTTTGCTGCAATAGAAAATGTTTAGCATAGTTTTTTTCCTGCTGTAGAGTGTTCTTTCTGGTTAGTGCTTTGTTGCGTTAAATTCATACCTATTCTCTCTACTGCAATTATGTTGCCATGTGCCTACAAACCAGATAGCTCTGCAATGTGGTGCGGCAACTACCTTGCGAAATAGTATTTAATAACAATGTATTCCAAATCTTGAATAACAAACTAACGGGAATGATTAACGAGAAATAGAAAAAAACATGCGTCGAAAAGTTCCTAGACACTACGATGGAAATATCAAAAGCCGCGGTGGCTGATATCTAAAAACACGAGGAATGATAATGAATACCAAAGACAGATAGAGAATGGGCTTTAGCTGCAGGCCGATTTAGGTTAAGAAATGTAGTTCGCTATGAAAGACGATAAAGATATGGCAGAAGAGAATAAAGCTAATGAGATCATAAACATCCCAAAGTTTGAGCCGCCAGGACAGTGCGAGCGAAGTTTAAGAAACTGTAGACGGGGTGTGCATTGCTCATTCACTGGAAAAGTCCAATTAATTTGAGCAGCCAGAAAATGCAGGTTTTTAAATAAAGTATACTATAGTCAGCGTCTAATGCGCATATGGGCAGTGGTAACATAAACCAAGGTCAGTTTACAAGTTGATCGTTACTTTCAAAATGTTCTCCGATTTTATTTCCTGATACTTATATACTGGTAATATTGTATACCAAAGATGTACTAATAATAATAGTACAAATACTAACGTTGTTCAATAAAGACTTTGACTTTACAATATTTTGTTAGCTTAATGAGTAATCTACACATGGTTTCATTCTTGACACTTCCGGTTACCGCCTGTGAGAAATGTGCAATTTGAGACATGTTCAGTTCCGCATACAGCAAGGTGAAAGTGACACGCGACGAAGAATGTGCTGCTCAGAAATTCTCCTTTCGATTCAATAAAACTCGGGCTGAAACCTATGCAATGTTAGGAAGCCCGTGGAGAATTTGTTTTTTCCTATAGCACAGCTCGCATATGGTTTAAAATGTTTAAAGAGGGGAGGCAATCAATTTCAAAGGAAGATGAATTCATAGCTCTAAATTGTTCTTTAACGGAAGGAAAGCATTAACACCTCTGTGTCATTGCAAGACATTGGAACAACATTAAGAACACTTTCAGAAATTCTGAAAATTTCACTGGGTGCCTCCTGCACGTTGGTAACTGAAAATTTTAGTCATATTTATGCACGGTGGGTTTCAAGACCGCTGGTTACCCAAGAAAAAGCATGTTCGCTGTAGTTGAAGATGATGTTACATGAAGATGCGGGGTTTCTTTCAAGAAAAAGCACAGCTACTAAAACCTGACAACATTATTTCGATTCTCTGAGTGCAATCAACAAAGCTCTATGCATAAATCTCCATCATCGACACCAAAAAGCAATCGGAAAATCACGGTCAACTCATCTATCGTTGTTCAAGGAATGGTTTACATGTGGTAACTGTAATCGGACAATACTACAAAGATATCCTGAAAACTTTGCATGGACATATCACAAGTTATCAGTCACATTTTCGTTTGATGTTGCACCATGATAATGCACGGCCGCACATCCCAAATGTTGTTGCTGGTTATCTCACAAAAGTCAAAGTGAACTGTGTCCCTCACCCTCCCTATAAACCAGATTTAGTCCGTGTGAATTTTTTTTCCTTTTCACCAAATCGAAGAAACACATTGGTGGAAGACATTTTTTATAATCAAGAGCAGTAGTGAGGACTGGGGAAGCGATTCTGAAGGACATGTCAAAAATTGGTTTCCAGCATGTCTTTGAATACTGGCAGAAACGCTGTGAATGTGTAAGGGTATGTTGTAAAAAGAATTAGATATATCTGAGCTGAGCCTTTATGTATGTTTTGATCTTGATATAGTTTATTATTATTATTATTATTATTATTATTATTATTATTATTATTATTTCAGCCATAGATATAGTTCTATAGCTACTTTTCTTTTAATATTCATTGTACTCGATTCACTTTCATTTTGTTTACCTATTTACGTGTCTCTTTCAAAAAACAAAGCTTATAACATTTCAAAATTTAGTACTTTACAGGATGCAACATATGTAAATGTCAATGGTAATTAAGAAACTGTGTATTACATGTCTAACAGCAGTAGCTACATACGTGAATAAAGCCTAATGAAGGAATTTGGTCAACGTGGGGAGAAGTGGGAAGTAGTATGGTGGAGTTCGATCAAACAAGAATGTGGTGAGACAAGTTCTGGTTTTAGATACGGAATGACATCTGCGGGGGTTGTATAAAACATTGTTACAGAAATCAGCAGATGCCCACATGTATAAAAGGAAAAATGTTTTCACAAAGATGAAGAAATGTGGCTAATGAAAATAAATCCCTTTCTTTGGCTGTGCATGTTGTTGTGCAAGGAAGCTCTCAGCAAAAGTGTAAGTGATCAAAGTGTTATCTTACTCGCGGCATATCTGTAAATTTACATATACATCTTAAACCTGCTTACATGTCGCACCTTTTTTCCAGCAGTTTTAATGACTGGAAACAGCTTCATCGCATTTGCTTATTTCACACCCTAAAACGATTCCACATGCCAAAACGGGGACAAGCCATACGACACCAACATGAAAGCGGTAAATGACTTTACTTGGTTCTGTTTGTTCTTCTGTGCTCGGTTTTTGTTCAATTTACATATCTTTAGCAGATCAATGCAAATTCATTATGTTGCTGGTATTTCATCGCTGCCATTTCGTCACTTTTATTCTTATGTTGTTTTTAGGGATTTTTTTCTGGTCTTGCTTGCAGATGTTCTTCCGTTTCTGGTTTTTATGTGCACCTAAACTTGACAAATTGCGGAAGAAGTAAACAGTAAGTGATTATGAGTTTTGGTGATAACCGATCTGTTCAGCTACGAACTAATCCACTCGATTTCAAGAAGCAAAAATTTTTTCCACAAAATGCTTTGTGTTATCTTCAGTAATGACGATTTTACCATCCTTAGTTGTTGAATTTTCGAAATCATATTTGCCTAAGAATGAAATTACAGCTTTATGAACAGTAACCTCAAGCTGTAACACATGATCCTTTATTTCGTTCCTTGTTAGTTCTTAGCTTAAAATGGAGAACATTCAATTATAAAATGCGGGTTTTATGTTGTAGAAAGGAGCCTGTTGTGGGTTAACAATTTATATTTAAATTCGTGAAGTATATATATATATATATATATATATATATATATATATAAATGAAAAATAAAATAACACTCTGAACAATGTAATTATAGTAACAATAGATAAAGAAGCAGAAAAAGGATAAAACACTTAGATATACGCAGATTATCTCTCGCTATATTTCGAAACTCTGAAATTCTTCTAAGACAAGAAGACAAAGTAGGTCATCTGTGTCTATCTAAGTGTTATATAGCCTTTTCCCGCTTCTTCAGCTATTGTTATATATATATATATATATATATATATATATATATATATATGTGTGTGTGTGTGTGTGTGTGTGTGTGTGTGTGTGTGTGTGTGGTGCTGGAAAGAATGTAAAATTACGAGGGAGGTTCCATAAATAAAATCCCTTAACTGTGTAATTTATTGTTATTACGTTACATTCACGTACACATCTTTTACCTACATAACCATCTTCTGAAAACCCTCTTCAAAGAAACAAAAAATGCCGTACCGCTGTTTTGACTTGCCCATTGTGCTGAAAACGCTGATCTTCCAAATCCTTTTTCAGTGCTGGAAACAGATGGAAGTCACTAGGCGCTAAATCAGGACTGTAAGGGGGTGTTAAAAGCGCTCCCATTAATACCGTGCAATTTGTAGTTGGGTTTGGTTTGCAGTGTGAGATCGCGCATTGTCATCAAGGAGGAGGGCACCTCGGGTGAGGAGTCCAGAGCGCTTGTGACGGATTACAGCAGATTTGTGACGTCGTAAAGTTGTTCAGTAACGAATATCGTTTACTGTTTCTCGTGGTTCGAGAAAGTCAACAAGAAAAACTCCTTTGGACTCCCATAACACCGTTAGCATGGCTTTTCCTGCAGCTTGAATTTCTTTCGTACTGGTGAAGTGCAGTGTTTACATTCCATGGAAGTCACTTTCGTCTCAAGAGAGTAATGGTGCACCCAACTTTCCTCTCCCGTTACGATCCAATCGAGAAAAGCATTTCCCTTTATGTGAAATCAAAACAAATGGTACAAACTGGCACTCTTTCGTTGTGCTTCAGGTAATCAGGAGTCAGTTGACTCACCGAGCATATACTTGCGGTATTCGAAAACATCATGAATAATTGATGTGCTGTGTCAATGGACATGTTTAGTGCTATAGCCATATCTCGCACCTTACTCCGTCTGTCTTCTCTAATCATTGCATCCATGCGTTCCTTGTTGACATCGGAACCGACCACCGGTACGAAAGTCGGCACATATGCTTATTCGTCCTTCAGCAAACATCAGAAGCAATTTGTGCACCATATGTACCAACATCAAATTATTGCCGTACACTTCAGGAGCCTGCTGTGAATGTTGCGTGTAACGGATGACTGCCCTCGCCTCTTCCTTAGACCATTTCTGTATGCGTCGTCCTTCTACGATGCTCACTTGCTTTCCCTTGACTAAGCGTAATGCGCCTCACAAGCTTTTGTCACTTAGGTGCTGTTTCGTAAAGCCAGTACGCATGCGCCAGTTGTCATGCCATACAGATGCTAGGCACTGGCATTTAGGAAAGTGGCGCTATGCTCTCATGCAAATTTCAGACCTTAAGTGTGTGTGTTTCAATGTATCACATAGGGAATCTTATATAAGCCTTCATTGAGCATAATATTAACATGATTCGTGTAATGAATCGTCCTCGTCTGACATAAGAAGATAATTGCCTCATTTGATTAATTATTGTTAGACTGGAACAGTTTATGTGCATTCATATTTATAGATGCAATCCAACCAAAAGTACTTCATCTATAAATTTAGGGTAATTCCGTAGTTTTTATTTCTACAGTATCGTTATATCTTCTAACTGGATCCACATGTGCCAAATTCAATAGACCTTCTTTGAAGAGAAGAGAAATCTTTTAAAAGCTTTTGAGCTATTCGTTTATTTCCTTGCTTCACTATGTCATTATCCACATTTGCTATCGATCAACAAGTAACCAAATCATCGCCAATCAGAGATTCGTTTTGTGCATGACCACATGTCTTGGAATCTTGGAGTCATTTCTCAGTGCAGCGTAGCTATTTGGCAGATGATTGGCACATTTGGTAAAGTCAGGTCCCTATCGTTAAAATTGCGGTAAAGTGAATACCGACCAAAAGAGACAGTAAAGTATAGGTAAACTCAATTTTGGCTAAATTTCGACACGAGCAAATCTCACCTCCCAATTATTCCATACTTGGAACTGCCAAGCAATCAGTAGTTTGTTGGTGGGGTTAAATATTTTGTCATGTTTTAGATTTAAGAACACTGTGTGGTGGCAGTTAGTCACTTGACTTTAAATTCGTCTAGAAAACTGCCAAACGCATTCGTTTTTAAGGGTATAGGAGGGAAATTGAAAGGAATTGATTTGACGAATTAAAACCTTGTGATATCTTGAATCACCAAATGTGTCATTTTTCCTTAAAATGTCTTCCTTCTTGTGATTGTTCCATTTACCCTTGCTCTGAATTAAACAATTGTTTGACTGGATGCGTTTAAATATACATATGCATATTATATCCTCCTCACTACAACTTTAAAAGGAAGAAAACTTCCCACATCGCAAGAAACCGTCACACCGCACCAATGCACCTCAATCTGGCACTTTTAATCTTATAACTAAACCAAAGGAATGACATGAAATAAGAGAGCGAAATCTTCGTGGAATGGAAATATCCATCCCAGTATTCGCTTGAGCGACCAGGGGGAAAGCACGAAACAATTTAAGGTCATGATGGCCGACCCTATGGGATTTAAACCCGGGACCTCCCGAATGTGAGTTCTAAGAATTACGCTCGGTTAAGATCCTAGGGATTCAATTTACCTACATGAGATAAGTAAACTATTCGCACTGACCTCACCTAACCCAGAAGAATTGTTTACTCAAACTGTGTTTCAGTTGCTTAACTGATATAGTGTGCAGTTTGTACGCAATCAAATGAGTTTCCTATCCCTGAATCAATAAAAAGCAAAACTATTTAATTGCTCATAATTAGTAATTACCGCTAACGTTCAATATGGACAGTTATTTAATCATATGTGTACACCAATTAACTTAGTTGTTTGACAGCAGATTACATGGAAGTGCTTTTCATCTATGGGAAAAACCGAAAATAAAAGAGAGATTTGCTGACTTTATCAACGTTTCCCAGAAAACCTCAACCATTTCACAACATTTTACTGAAACAGGCTGCTTGGGTCGGCGGAAGTGCGGAACTTCTGCCGACTTCCGAAACCCACATGTTGGTATGACGAGCATCTTCATCCCTAACACCAGAAAGGCCATCCTATAGGACTGAATGACTTTGGTCCTGTGTCAACTTTTGTCGATGGCTGCTTGGCAAAATATGCGGGTGCCTCACTTCCCATGCCCTGCTTTCGGATACCAAGGGCGGCATTTTCAACGTCAGAGACAAAAGAATATCCTCACACTGCACACATCCCACTCTAAAGCACCGCGCCTCCGTCTATGAATGGGCAGATATTATCTATGGATACTTACCTATTACATTGATATACAACTTTATTTTGTTTGTTTGTTTTTGTTTTTTGTTTACTTTTTTACTCTTTCTTTGGACATATATAATAATGTCCTAAATTCAAATCTAGCATCATTAATGCTCTATCGAACTAGGAATTCTGTTCACATTAGAACATTAATAATTATGTATTTAAAATTTTAATAATATTATAAGCATTAAAGATATAAAGCTGAGGAAAATACGTTCCTGCGTAATTTTGACTGAAACATGATAAATGTGTAGAAATCGCCATATACTTTAATGTTTTGCTTACTCTCGCTGGCAAAAAACTAAAGTATTCTCGAAGTTCTTGGTGTTTATCACTAATGCCTCTTTTCAAACATCAATAATCGGCCATCATTAGCTCACCCCAAAGGCCTTGACAGCGCATTTCCATTGTTTTAATGTTCTTATGTAATCGCTTTCCCTGTTCCTCACTCACTGCATTAAGAATCGCGGAGAAGAAATGTATATGGTTACTGAGAACATGCACTTTTAACACTAATTCTACACTCTCGGTAAACGTTGCTGATCGGGAGGTCCGGGTTCGATTAGGGATTTTCTAAATTAGGGAGGTCTGAAATGGGGTCCACCCAGCCTCGCGAGGGCAATTGATTTTTTTTAATTGGTTTATTTATGGACGCTCTTTAACATCTCAGGTCATTAGCGTCCCATTCAACTGAAGGAGTGAAATGGCCGACAAATTTTGCTCAGAGGCCTCTCTTTCAGGCTTGAGGTTCTTTTTCATGCCTGCCGTAAATGTACGACACGGGACCCACGGCTTTACTTCCCTTCCGAAGGAAGCCATACTTAGGATTTTTACGCCCGAAAAAATCCATCGGTCCTGGCCGGGTTCGAACCCGTGATCTTGGGTTTCTGAGGCAAGTATGGTTACCACTACAGAGGACAATTGAGGAGCTGCCTGATCGAGAGATGACGTTCTCTAATCACGAAAGCCGAGTGATAGGCGACCTGCGGTGCGCCGGCATACTGATCACATGACCCCCCCTGCAATACTGCCCTCTGTCATGATTTCGTAAGACGGAGGTAGAGGATGCAGAGGTCGCTGCGGCAGGCCAAGGCTCACACCGGGCCGTGGTGCCAAATGAGAAGAAGATGAAGGTTTATAAAGTGTTGCTGCATTTCCTCCACAATTTCCTTATAGTTCTCAGTTCTGTTTCCCGTTGCCCAGAAAGAATTCTGTCACATTTTATATGCCAACCATGCCCTCCAATTTGGACATCGGTTAAGGAAACGTTTCATCCCACATAAGTTCACGAATTTTGGTTAATCGAAAATTCCTGTTGTTATCTTAGCTTGAGTTTTACGAGCAAATTTTGTAACTACAAATTTGAAGTAGTCACTGTATTTAGAGCAGTTATAAATTGCGTCACAAGGCTTAGTTTAACGTAGAATGGTGGAAGAAGGACATTATCAGGAGAAAACAATGGTTCATTATATTTTTCCTGTCGATACGCCTTTAGTGTACAATAAACACAGCTCCACTACAGTATAACTGGTCATTTTTCACCAGTTTGTATCGCTCTTGCACGTATCACAATTTCTTACCCAATATTCACCCTTCTTTCCATCCTTATCCCCTTGTCCACATGAACGATTTTGTTATCTGTGTCTTGTTCTTATTGGTTCGGACGGCGGGGGGGGGGGTTGAAATAAAGTGACATAAGTTTTCTAGCATGATCGGTTCTCCTGTTGTCCACTGGTAGAAATTGTTTCCGTACCAAGGGAGTAGCACACATTTAGGTCCTTGTTTTTAATTAGTAAGGTCAAAGCTCTCTCATTTAGTGACTTTATTACTATGGAGGTTTTTTAAGGTTAATTCGTTATAATGTGAAAACATAAATGTTGCTTTTAAGTTCATTATTCTTTTATTGTAACAGGAACTTGTGTGCTGTAAAATTTTTTGAAATTGTGTCAAATCAGACTAACACTAACAGCATTTTAAAATTCCTTATATTCAGAGTTTTTAAAGTGTATTAATCCGATAATTAATTTGATATGAGTATTTTACACGTGACACTAAGTTAATTATTTCAATTTCCAAGTTATGTTGCTGAGTACATTATTGTAGGTGAGTCAACATTGAACTTGTTTTTGCATGTTAATCGTTGTTAAATAAATCACAATATTTACAAAATTATCTTCTTCTACTTGAAAGTTGCCTTTCTTCTGTCACATCCCGGTGGTTTTCTTTCTAGCGTACTTCCTAATTGAACTTTATCTAGACATCAGTGAGAATATGTTGAATTAAATTTTTTAAATTTTTGGTAGCAGAAATTGAGATGTTGAACGATTGTGATCACAAATCACTCTAAACAAACAATGTGAACATCAACCTTTCCTTGTCGACACAAGAAGCCAAATGTAAGGCAGTCGCAGAGCGACCAATCACCTTTTAGTGCTTTGCTACGTCACAGTGTGGTGTCACACTACCGTTCTTCTCCTTTCCTTCCTGCCAGTCATCAGTATGTAAAGGAGCTAGTGGGACACACTGTACTTTTTGCTATCGTTTTCCTTCCCTTCTCTCTTCACTACCATAATCACTGCCGTCTCCTTTTTCTTCCTCTACTCTTCGACATTCTTATTTTTCCTACGTGTCTGCAACGCTAACTACTGTGTCATTGAGAGGTCATAAATACATATATTATGTATAATTTTACACACTTTGATTATAATTTATTCCTTCCAATGTAACATAGAATATTTCCAGTAAATTAGAATTTATTTCAAAAATATTTATTTTAATTCTAAAATTTCTAAAAGAATACATTATTTTAAAGTAGTTTATATTTATGTAAATGATTGTAATTTTTCGAATTTCGAGGCCGTATTGTATTCGTATTTAATAATGTAGATTGTGAACTCTACTCTAACCTTAATATACACACATATACTTAATAGACCACTTGCATCTTGAACCATATTCGTTGATGTATTGGGATGGCACAGGATACAAACTATACTAAACATATGCAGTTTTAATTGAGTAAGGTTGGCTTGACACATAGTATTATCTTTTAATATTATATTATGCCTTAGCTGTGCATTTTTGAACTTGCATGTTGCTGGTCTTGGAATTTGGTACCTTATTAACGATATCTGGGGCTCTGGAATATTATTTAGTCAGTTTAATAGAACTAAACGTTCTCAGAGATATAACTGTTTAGGAAAAAAATTACTTAAAAACAATAGGTAGTTTAGGTATGTAACAAAGAAATGCAAAAGACAGAAATTAAACAAAATGGTACGCATTCAGTAATATTGCGTTCCCTGATCCCAGTACAAATTGATGTCAAAATGGTTACTCACTGTCCGTCCGTACCTTTGACTTTCTTGGAATTCTTGGTAGAGTTGTAAGTATGGATATTACTAATATTATTAGCAAGCATAAGATTATTTTGACTTATCGACAATACCTTCGGGTTTATTTATATTCAGGTTGATTTAAAGGTAACTTACCATGGGCTAATTCTATTATTAGTAAAGACAGTAAACAAATTTAAAAACTCATATTGCGGCTAGCGCTAAGTTTTCCCTGTAATTCTTTAACGTTTATACAGCATCCTCCTATTGATGCTTAAGCATCGAGTCTGATTTAGAATCGTGCTCGGAAAGGCGCTCTAGGAATGGTCGGGAAGGTGGGTTCATTTACAGGAGAATAGTTACATAACAATATGCATTTATTATAATAAAGAAATATTGAAGCATAAAATACTCAACAAGAGTGCATTAAATATGAAGCAGAATCAATACTAAAATTTAATAGAAAAGCAGAAATGAATGCAATAAATTATAAATATTACCCCTCGCTTGCCTCCAGTTTGAACATCACAAACTTTTACTGGCACAGTACAATAGAAAAGTGAATTGAACATTAACACATTGTATGTATGTATATATGTATGTATGTATGTATGTATGTATGTATGTATGTATGTATGTATGTATGTATGTATGTATGTATGTATGTATGCATGTATATGTATGTGCTTGTAACTTTAATATATTAAATTGTATGTCGTGAAAAGAAAAGGTTCTCTGGTGTAACTCTCTTCGGTAGCCCAGCCAGAAGCGGGGTAAAGCCAAAAAAGTAATAAACCGCTTTACAAAGGAATGGTAAACCCGAGGGACAAGTGTATACCACTTCTTAAAGGACCTTCCGTTGGCGAGAGTTAATAAACTCCAGGCTTTCGAAATCGTTAAGGGCAATGAGCTCTCCAGCCGATTGTACAGTTAACTTTAAACCAACCAATGTAAACAAAAGTTTTCAACTTTCAAATAGTAGTGGGTGGCATCCGTTGGCAGGTGAATTTAAACCAGTCAACAGTGGATGTATACTTTGAATTTTTAAAGCAAGGCGCGGGACTTGCCCGTGCTTGTGTGACCCCCTTTTGGTTTTTGTGAAGTCGAGGTTTATTTAACTTTAATCGAATATATAAGGAGGTATTTGCTCCGTTGATGCATCAGTTTTAAATTCTACTTGCGGCGAGACGCAATCAATTTTGAGTTCATCAGTTGACATACGCAGTTCAGAAGTACAATTCATATCATCAGTTCAGAGGATCAGATAATGTGAAACAGTGTAGTTCACATTGTCAGATATTTAGATTCAGTTCATTTCCTTTAAGTCACGGTAGTTAAATTTGGTATTCGACGTAACTGAGTTCTATCGTACGCAGAACACCAGAGGATGCGAAAAAATTTACGAACAATAAATTACCATATATTATATCGCATTGTTTACACATTTGATATCCTCTCCTAGTGCTGTTGAGCACGAATCACAAAATATCGGGACAAATTCTTGATATATTATTGTTATGATGCGTGGGTAACAACACCAAAGCGATCAATAGTCAATTAACGATACGCCATTACAAAATATGGCGATCAGCAACCACATCGCTTCATAATGGGCGGCCAACCTTTTCCCATACACCAAACCGCTTCAAATTTGGTGTCCAATCCGGGGTACTCGGCCGGAGCATACCAAACCGCTTCACACTACATGTTCACCTTCCAATTATAAACATTTAAGGTTAAAAAAATAATATAATGTTACAAAGAAAATCCCTTAAATTTTAGATAATTAGATTCCTTAATACATAACTTAGATAAATGCCTTGCTCAGTGGGGGAGGCATGGAGAAGGTGAAACAATCCTAACATATTTGAAACGTCCTGAAAACGTGTACACTCCTCGAAGCTGCAAATCCTACTCTCTCTGTGCCATTCGAGAAGCTCTCAGTAACCTCAGATCACGGATCTGACGTCATAATATTCAATGGTTCCACACAAGTCTAGACTAATGAAAGAAAGGACACGGGAGACGGTTTCCAAACGGATTAAAGAAGAAACAGGGGAAACAGGAATTTCGCTCGTAGCAATTAATGAGTTCGTGCAAAGACGGCATGCAGCCGAGCTCTACGTTCTATGGCACCGGATTTTGAAATCGCTCTGTATAGCGGCAGACCGAATATATATATTCAAAGGACTGTAACTCTGGATTCAATAATGTTAGAATCATAACTCACAATAAAACAACCTATATTACAATTTCTAAACTTAGAATATCCAGTATAAGGCTCATATCTTATACAGGTGCTTTGTTAACAAGCCCAATGTAATGTATTGTGTAGTAATGTAATGTATTGCTATGTGACCAGTAAGATATTTGAGGATAAGCTAAGTTATTATTTATAAAACTAATTAATTTATAATTTAGAAAAAAGGAAATTTTTATAGAAATATTTTAAATCAGTGATTAATAGTCTCCCAAAGATGTACGAAAGGCAGTACATCTTCAATTTGTTTCTGTATTGTCCACGTTTTTAAATGGCTTGCTGCGATTATTGTTAACTCGGGTTTTTAAATTATTCGTTGCGTATTTATTCTGGTATTCGTTTGCAAGCTGAGGACTATTTTGCCACCCGACATACGTGAAGTTGACGTAGAGGTACAGACAGAGAGGTAATGAGACACGATTATCTCTTGTATATCAAAAGTCGTTAATATGATATGCTTTAAACTAATTAAATTCGTTACCCTGGTTACTCTGTTTTTGGTTTAAAACTAATTGCTCTTTAGCTTTGAAAAGGAGAATGTGAAGTTGTAAGATCATACTCTCGAAATTATATAGACCATTCATTGAAAGCTTTAAAGAAAACGTTTTATAAGAGCAGCCTATATGCGATATATTCGGCTTAAAATATTGAATGGGAATACTTATATCAGAGACTGTTTAACGTTGTGCATCGCCTGCACAAAAATAAACTAACTTTTAGTATTTCTTAGTATTTCTAATGAATTTAAATTTTAATTATTAACTATTATTTCCATAGTAAGTGTAATTAAAAAGCTCATCACTACAATTATATCTAATTTTATTTTTGCATCATCTGACGGAAAATTTCCCCTTGCCTATTAACACCAAATCCATACGAGAAATAAATTTTTAAAATGACACAAACTCATATAATTAAAAAATCTTAACTTATTGCGCACGTTTAAATTGACAAACTTAGTAACAATCTTTTGAACGTATATCCTAAATAAGTATGTACTGTTTCATGTACCGTTTCTGGTAATATATAATATGTATAACAGAAATAATAAGCATACTTTTAAAATAAATTGTAAAAAGCACAACTTTATTTGGTAATTCGGAAATAAATGCCGTTTTTCTATTTTAGTATTTTAAACTGTTAAATATTGTGGCATGTGAAGTGTATGGATTATTGATGGTTTATCAACATAGTATTGTTTAGGGAAAAGTCGTTGGTTATAAAAACGGAAGTTAGTAGCGCCAGAGGGAGCAGTTAGTAATTTTTGCACAGCTTTAGTAATTGCATCCTGATTGGTGGCTTATAGCATCCTCTCCTAAGGGAACCGCGGAGACCGTTAGAATAAAGGATTAGTTGAGCAGCAGCTACTAAACAGTATCGGAATTTGTCAGCGATTCATATTCTTCCCACTCGTCAGTGCCAGCTCTCCGCCATGTAAAGTCTGTACTCTAAGTATATATTAATAAATGTGCTTATTTATAGACAAATAGTATGTTGTGATAATCTTATAATGTGACTTAGTGAATTATAATTTAACGAAATTCCTCTCAATTCCCCAGCAGTGAGTGTGTTATTCAGTTGAACATCGTAGAGTTACGTTCTTATATTCAAATGTCGTAGGATGAGATACTCGTAGTCTAAGGAGGCAGGTCCGTGGCGTATTTCCGGTGGAGGGTATTGTATATGGGTTCTCGGCGGGAGTGTCGTACATCGTGACATCTTTCGACTGAGGAACCGAATAACAGTTTCTCGTTAGGTATCTCATTTTTTGTTTTGTTTAGGTATAAATTAACATTTTTCTTCCAGGTCAAGGTGACGTCGTTTAGGCAGTTACATTTACCTAACTACAACGTTGCTAAAATTCGTGTTCATTTTACTGCATACTTTCTTTTCAGAGCTATTTTAGGTGATTTTTTTATATATATTTTTACTATGCCTGGTATTTTTCCTTTTACAGGTTCTACATTTAAACTGATACCTTTCCTTTTCATTCTCTTCCCTTCTTTTTTCCACCCATACTACTTGCTCTTCATTTTCTGGTTTTGTGTCCCCCTCCTCATTCTTCTTTTTCCTTACCTTCCATTTTAGTCTGCATTGTTTCTCTTCTCTTTCTTTTTCTTTCCATATCCATATGGCGTGTCATTTTGCTGCCACTGTATTATGTGTAACGAATTCATAATCCGTTTCTTCTTCTTCCTCTTCTTTCAGCTGTAAATCATCTTTATTGTTTTTCTGTGAGGTATTCATAATACGGGGTTATTTCTTTCAGCAGTGTATCGTCATGCTTTACTCATAATTTTCTCAATATTATTTATGTACGTATGGAATGTATGTGTTTTTGCTTTGTTCTTTGCCTAGTAGACTTATTACTCTACTACTACAATGAGTGGTCGATATGGATTACATTAGTGTGCATTATTGCGGATTACAGTGAAGGGCTCATTGATGAAGTGAGTGCAGTGTCAACTTGTGGCTTCTGCTCTAGATAAAGAATATTTTGCACATCTGGTGTGAAGGGTGTGTGTATGGTAACGTGCAGTTAGTGTTTTGGAAAACATTTTGTGATCTAGTAACCATAATTGTAATTATGTGTTTTTGAGTCATATTTCAGGATGTTTCTTTTTATTTTATACCTGCACAGAATGGCAACAAGTTCATTACTGGTACTGCATTATAAGAAAAAGAGAAAAATTAATTGCTGTAAAATTTAATGTTGCAGTCAATTTGGATTTTCTCATGCATGGATTGTGTATATCTAGTGTGAACACGAATACCCAGTCTCTCTCTCTCTCTCTCTCTCTCTCTCTTTGAATTGTGTTTAATGCCCGCTTTTACTACTGAGGCACCACAGGCGGTAAATCTGTGTGTGTGAGTTATTTGCAGTGTAAGTACATTTAGCTTTGGAATGTGATACAGTATTTTTGTAGCCACTAACCTTGTCTTTCCTCATTATCTCTAGCAGTAACATGCACATTCAGGTTAAGAAGAAAGCTAGCATCAGCAAATATCTCATCTTAATTCTGCATTTTGTTTGTATAGGCATTTTAATTAAAATTGCCATGCCTGCTAGATGATCACTATTTATATCACGGTAAATCACGAGCCCTTCTCTGTTCGCATTTTGTGTAACAAGTTTAAAATATTGTCTCCATTTTAGGTTATTTTCATGTTTTTTCCTTATTTTTATTTGGCGTGTGTATAGTGTTCGGCATCTCCCCTAGCTGCATGTATCAAGATTTTCCACTGACCCACCCCTCTGGAGGACACAGCTATACTTCTTCGGCTACTATCAGCTGTGCTACTCAAAGGCAGGTGTGTACCTCTAAATCAACGAGAGGCGACATGTCTTGCTGCAGTGGCTGTCTACTGTACAGCTGGTGCACGCTTATGTATTCGCTTTTGTGTCAAAACCTGCCACTTACTTATTCGTGTTGCGGCCTGCTAACTGTGACTTTTGCTCATTGGTTAACATCAACGCCGAATACAATGTAAATGCCATTACGTCACAAATTTACCTTCGGCATGTTAAATGAGATATGCGAAGAATAGAGTCTTTTCTATTAATTAATGTTGACTATTTTCTTTCATCTTCTGATGCATTGTGTAAATTTCTTGACAATACTTCTCCAGAGTAATTGTTTCGCCAAGGTACAGAAGTTTGTTGTGCGTTAAACCAGCCGCAAACTGTCATAAAGTCACTATAATCTTCCTCCGGAGTGCTTCTTGCTTCAGAGAGTAGCGCTTTCATTAGGGCAAGATCGCTTTTGGAAACTGCTTCTAAACTTTAGGGTCATATCACTCTCCCAGGCCCCACCCATTGACCAAAGCAGCAGAAACTGTATTGTATATTGTACATTTTAATTCTATCGTGTTTGAATGTATCAAATATTGGGCTAGCAGCTCGTAAGTTTATTTCACTTTTATTAATGTGCTTACCCTTTAAACCTTCCTTTGATAAATTGCAGGCAAGCACTGGTTAAGACTAATACTCAAGTAAAATTAGGAATTGCTTGTCTGTTAAGCTTTTATATACGTAAATTGCTGGCAAGCACATTAGTTATATAATCTTTTCTAGGTTTCTGAATTTTTTTTACATCTTAAAGTAGTTTGCACAAGTCACAATTTGTTATTTTTTTATATATTTTAAAGCACCAGTTGTAAGTTATTGTGAATAGTTCTATTATATGTATTGAAATAAATATAAATGACAAGCGTTATATTCTACCTTACTTAGAAAATGCCTTTTCCGGCCAAATTCAGATTGTTTTCATTTCCGTTACTTTCTAAAGTAAATGCTTTCTCGTGCATCAAAGGGAGGGTTCCGTGTAATAAATTATAATTCTTGTAAGGAATCCTAAAGTCGCATAACACTACAATCAATGCACAGAGTTAGTCTCTAGCTATATTTTATTTTCGGCGGTCGTAAGGGGATTTGGAAGTTCGCATATTATATAAAGAGTTTTGCCTACATGTGTAGAAGTTTATAATTCATATTATTTTACATTTCATTTACATATGAGAAATATTGCTTGTAAATAATTTCATACCCGCCACACAGGACCTATAACAGCCAGGGGTATATTTTTAGTTTTGTTTACTACAGTATATCCTTAAACACAACTTCTGAGAAAAATGCGCTATTTTTTTATGTGCTTACAGGGACAACCAGTGTTAATGTTGCCTGTATTACTTTCTTGCTGTGTCGTAAGGGTGGCATACAACGGAACCTAATGTAACTTTGGGGAGGGTCGTGTCATTGTTTTGATACAGATCAGATTAGGCTAAGTTATACTTTTGAATATTTATTAGCTTAGGCTTTCTTTGTTTTATTTTTCATATTTTACAACTGCACAAACAATGAGAACATGGTTTTAATCGGGAGGGAGCGGATGTGGCACGTACAATGTGTAGATTATTGAGGGTATGTTAGCACAATATTGTCGAGTCTGAGGTCATTGGTTATTTCGAAACAGCAGTTAGCAGCATCAGAGAGAGGGCAATTAGTAATTTATACAGAGGGGCTTTAGTTACTTTGTCCTGATTGGTGGTTTGATAGCATCCTCTCTTAAGAGGGGCTTGGGGACCGTTGGAATTAATAATTTGTTGATAAGAAACTACCAAACAGGACAGGAATGTGTCAGTAAACTACATCCTTACCGCCCGTCGGAGCCAGCTCTTCACCGTATAGAGTGTGCACTTCTGGTATCTGCTTATTTTTCGACAAATATAATGATATGATAAATCTCATAACTTGGCCTAATGAATTTTAATTTAACGAAATTCCTCTCAATTCACTACTTAAGTGAGTATTTGGGTGAACATAACGGAGTTACGTTGCTATACCCTAATGTAACAGGATGACATATTTGTAACAAAGGAGCCAGAATATTTTTGGTGGAGGCGCCAGGCATGAGTTCTCGTCGGCTAAGTGTTCGCACCGTGACAAAATTAATTCATTTTTTAACCTGGAATTTTATTTTATTAGTGTTACAATTGCTACAATTAAGTTATTCTTTGTGATACTAAACGGTTTATAATTATATTAGGAGACAAATATTTGCGATTTTATTTGTTTGTTTGCAGGAGTTTAAATTTAGAGAAACTACCATGCAAACCGCTTGAAATATTATGAAAGTATGGACGAAAGCAAGGAATTCTGTACACACAGTTCAATTAGTTCGAAAACTCTCAAACTGCAGATTTCTCCTTTGAAGTCGAGAAAGGTCGAGGTACTCATAGTAAAGTTAGCGATGATGAACTTGTGGAATTAGTTGTAGGAAACACACACCAAACTACCGAGAACTTGCTAAAGAACTCAGGTTTGCATATTGAACTATTTGTAATCACCTGAAGAAAACAGGAAAAATAGAAAACTTTATAAATTGTAACACATGAATTAAAAGAAGATAAAATATCGTAGATTTAAAGTCAGTTCTTCACTGCTTTTGCGCAATAAAAAGTATTCCTTTTTCAATCGTATTGTATCATACAATCAAAGTGAATCCCCTACGAAAAGCGAAGACAATAGGCACAAATTCTGAATCTTGATGAAACAACACGACACTTTACAAAACCAAAGAATATTATAGCGACTGCATGACAGTCGTGAGCTAGTTTTAATGCACTACAGATTTCTGTATCGTGGCGAAACATTTACTTTGAACATGCATAGTCAAGAAATTTACACAATGCCCCGGAAGCAGAAAGAAAAACTGGGCTACGAATGTTTACTCCACCCTACATATTTACCCTTGATTTTCAATCAATGGAACATTTGGACAGTTTCCTGAAGATTAAAATCCTCAATAACTAAATAGAAGCTGGGTCAGCATTTAGAAATGTCATTGTCTCTAGAAGCCACCATTTTTTTTATCGAAATAGCTTAAATAAAATTAGTAATAACTGGCAAAAACTTAAAAATGCCGATGGTGTGTTACAACCTGCGACCTGATACAATATACAGAATTCGCATTTCTATAATAATAATAATAATAATAATAATAATAATAATAATAATAATAATAATACTGTTTTTTGTGCAGGAAACTTTGATATAATTTAAAGAACATACTGATTCACTGAAATAATTTTGAAATTGGAATACTGGATTAGCTAAATCCCATGGTTACACATGACAGCTGTTGGAAGAAGAGTAGACATCGCACTGTTGAGCCTACGGGGCAAGGCGGAGGTAGTTTTGGCCATCTCTAATCCCCCAGGTAGGGCTTATATAACTGTAACCCCCGGGTAATCATTTGGATAGAAGCTGAATGAACTGCCTTGTCACCTAAGTTAACCCAGTGAGAAGTTTAAGAACAACATAAAATTAAAGAAAGCGAATTGCCAAAATTTATGAAGATATGTTTTAATTTATAACTACATTATTTTTCCTCTCCTGTATATTGGTGTTTTTTTTTTTTTGATTGCGAATTCTGCTAATTAAGCTGAAAATTGGTTTAATTAAAGATAATCCTCAATGATTAATGCTATGCCCAATACTGCTATCTGTTTCTCCATCTTTTGTTCTGCTAACTCAGAAATTGTGTATTTTGTATTAAAGATTGTGTATTTGTATTTAATATGAGACAAGAGTATATTATGACTTATACTAGAATGAAAATATATATTAGTTGTGAATACAACTGATATTCCTCATAGTTAATATTGATACAAATAATGGATGTAAATAAGAACAGTTTTACCACTCAGAGGGTAAAGCTGCATTAGTGACGTGCGCTTTCGGAAGATTTCTAGTATAGAATCGGACCTTCTGAGAGGCTCGAACTACATAGAAGGGTGGAGGCTCCACTGGCGTTGGAATGTGCTATCTGGAAGCACACTAGAAATTTTCTAGGTCCGCGCAGTCACCGCCCGGTGTCTCCGTCAGTCATCCCTTCCTCCCGCAGGTGTAGTCAAAGCTTAAGAACCGAAGTATCCTTCTCCGCCCCAAATAATTTAATCCAATCCAAGAAGAGCTTCAAGGCTTGTGAATATTTAATTATTGGGGCCAAACAATAGATCAAACGACTTCAGTATGACTTTGGAGATGAGGCGCTTTCAGTAAGGAGTATCTACAAACTGAAGAATACTAATTTGAATCTACGCATATCAGCGATCAAATTGAGTCAGTGTATCTACGGCATATCCGCCGTATGCCTACCAAAGAAACAAGTGATAAAAGTGATCTCGACCATAAAATGCAGAAGACAATGGAATCATTATTCTTAGATTGCTGGATGTTTGGCATATGTGTGACTGAGGCACAAAACGGTCCCAGAATAGCCTTGTTTTCAAACAAAGATTCAAAAATCCAATTGAACTCTGTCTGTCTTTTTTTTTTTTTTTTTTTTTTTTTGCGCTGTAGCACGTGACAATTGTAAATTTGCCGCTAGGAGCCGCAATGTAAATAGCAATCTGCAGGATGGATTATCGCGGAAGATTACCTTCGAAATTCAAGCTGTGGTTCTAATCATGAAATCACTATTTTATAGTAAGTCAGTTGCTGCTAAATAGTACACTATTATCTTTCTGCGGATAGGCTTTACAAATGCATACAGAGGTTTTCAGGCTTAATTTTTCATGACAGTTTGGTTACTCGCTTGTTTTACAGCCCTTGCCTTGTGACTTCACTTTTCCAAACGTAAAGAAGAAACTGCGTATTTTGTCTTAGCACCGCTAAAGAGTAATCTGGAGCAGTTGGCGAATGACGTAGAAGCAATAAAGAGGAAAACGTATTATATATAACCGCTTGAGGAAGCTTTCAGTGAAGCCTATGTATGGGGGACTCGCTCAGGGTAAAATATTTACATGCCTTAAGCCTCTCAATTTACTAATGAGCACCATAGTTGATTGCTCTTCATTGGAAGCATCCCTAGGCTATTCTTTAGTGCGACGTGAAGCAATTTCATGCCTTATGGTAACCACAATTTTTATAAAGGTTAGCTGCCTTGTTCTTGTGGTGCTTCCCTCATTAAAAATTAATAAAGCAGGCAGAAGAGCTACATTATTTCGTGCATATAATCAGCCTTGGGGCTGGCTTCAGCCCCGTTGCACCTCCACGACATTAGCCGGAAAAGTGCAGTCTGGCATTAATGCATGTAAAAGGCTTCACAGTCAATTGCATGTATGTTATCTTGTTTCCTGAAAGCTAGTACAAGAAATCGCATGGCTTCAAAATGGTTGTAAAAAAAACTGAAGTACTTTACACCCCATATAATATGGGGTAACTCAGCATTAAATATATAATCCCGTTTTCATTTGATTTTGAGAACAACTCAAGATTGAGCATGAAAATATTCTCGGAAATTCTTGCAATTGTGTTTATGTGGAAAAAATATAGAATCCTGTGTTTTATACCATCGTGGAAGTAAAAAAAAAATGAAATACGTTTCTTTCTGCATACTTATTTATCATTGTCCTATTCGTACTACTTTATAATTATGTGGATATTCTTGTACACAATAACATGTTTTATTTGAACATATAAGGTGACAGAATGCATCGAATCCTAACGTATATTGTTTAGAGACTTAGTTTAGTTTGACTGTCAACTGCTGATTGTTGTGGGAAAATAAATACAAATATGTTTATTATGTTACCGAGTGCCGATATTAATAATTTCAGGAGATCTGGGATTCGAATCCCATCAAGACCGTCTTCCCTGAGTGTGTTTTTTTTTTTTTTTTTTTTTTTAAGGTTTTCCTCAGTCCTCAAAAATGGCAGATGCCGGGGAAGTTCCTTCTTTAAAAATTCCTTTCCCAATTTATCATTTCATGTATCATCAGTGACCACCGCCTGTGGTGCCTCAGTAGTAAAAATGGCTGTTAAACACTTATAAAAATGTCTTATTAGTTACAGGTGTTAACATAGTTCTGCGATAAAAGCATGGTACCATCATTGAAACAATTTACTTGTCCTATTACAACCAATTTCTCCATAAACTTGTGGGCATTCCCTCTGATATGGCGGTATTGTAGCAGATTTCTGAGAACGGGGTGCTACGTTTGTGCAGTAAAGTTGATATGGTTATGTTGTACCAGAGGGATCCTTGGTACATGAATGAATGATGGCGCAAATGAGCTTGGAATTCTTGGCGTCTTAAAACAATACACACTAGGACAGCTGGACCTGACTGGGAATGGAACCCAGAATGCTACCGCTGGAGCAGGAGGCAGTCATTAAGAGGGTCGTTATTGACTTGACCGACAAATCCATATTTTTCTATTTTAACTTTCGTATTTGCATGAACAGCAGACGTGGAGAACTAATATGCACATTAGTTTGTCCAACAGGCGAAGATGACTTGAATATTCTGGATATAGAAATATTGTGCCTTAATAAAATCGCATCACGCAATTTGAAGTTTGTAAAAGTAGCACACATTCAATTTGTATTCATCATAGTGTATGAATAAGATGAAGTAAATCCACGTTTGTTTACTAATTATAACAATAACAATACTTGTAACACATACGGTCAGGGGTTCGATTTCCGCCCTGACTGAGATATCCATCACTACTCATCTGGAGAAGTATACACAACTTAAGTCCTTCCGAAATTTCTTTTCTAATTTATATTTTATTTCATTTATCATCAATGTCATCTCTGAATTTGTGAACACGTGTCGTAATTTTGCTACATTTATTTATCCCTCGTCTTTTGATTGTTTTTTATTTTATTTTTACGTGGGTTCTGGTTAGTGGTCATGCTGAATCACAACTAGCATCGTTAACGGTGCGAAACAAAAGAAACTTTGCGTGCGGTGCTTATCGATACAAGCATTACGTCACCTCCGCTCACGTCAGATATGCATTTTCGTTACATTTTTCATCAAATGGCTCAGCAACAAAGTTACACGTTAAAAGTATCGTGATAATTAGAATCAAATAGCTCATTCATAATCTTAGTTTTCTGAGTGTAAGTTTTCCAAAAAATCTTTGATTTAGCTGCCATTCAGTCATAGATTATTTTCAAAGCATTAACAGTTCGTTAATCTGTCCTGAGAGTTAATATTTTCCCCCACCATTCCAGAACTAACACAAACTAATTATGTCAATCAAGTATTCCAGAACGAACAGAGCATTTTCTCGTAGCCTGATCCATGACGTCATCTACACACATAATTTTGTTCCAGAAACTAATTGTATCCGTAAATCGTTTTTCATTATTCTGAGTCACAACATCTGAATCCATTGAACTTACATTTGTTTTCTCTCTCTCTCTTTCCTGATGAGCAATCAGGCTGTGTCTAATTTTTAAGAGAATTATATGTACAGAGCAGTTTTCTTGCGTTTTATAACATCAGGCATTTACGTAAATTTGAATCATTTCATAATCTTTGTTACTATAATTACAGTAATAACGATAATGATATTATAAATAACAATAATAATAATAAAAATAAAATAATAAAATACTTTTCGGTGATTCCCTTATAACAATTGAATTAAATCAAAGCAATTTGTATTTTAAAAATATCGCAGCTGCCAATATGACAACTTGGTGGTTTTAAGTATGAAATCCAGGTAATTTTTCAACTAGTTCGGTATAAATAAACGTTACACTGCCTAAATTATATATGAAATAACATAGAGAAAGGCACAAGATAAAGTAAAGTAAAATTTACGCCAGCAATTATAGTATAAACATTTAAAATCGGAAAAAATCGCTGACCAGTTCTAGTGTTAATCATTATGACATAATGTGATTTACTTATTCTGCAAATACAGAGTAAAGAAGGTGCTCAAAGTGTCTGCCCTGAAACTTATGACATTCATTACACGTCGTAATAGTTCCTGTGTACTCTCGACAAGTATTTCAGGCCTGTGTTGGATTTGTTCTAAAGCAGCGAATATTCGTTCAGTTAATTCCTGTTTTGTGTCAAAAAGGTAATGTGCAAGCTCGCAAAGAAAAAAATCAAGGGGCGTTAAGTCGGGAGACTGTTTCCTCTAGCCTCTCCGATCATGTCAGTCTACTCAGAGAAAGCTTACATGTCCATTCTCAACGGGTGCTTGCATTGAACTGCACACGCATTGACCACACACAGAAGTACGCGGCGAGGACAAGGCAGCGTCACATGGTTTAACATAGGAGCCAGTACACATAAAAATAAACGAACGGGTGCACAGCTTGTAAATGACGCGTTATAGAATATAGGTTGTTTATCCTATATTCAATTAAGTTCCTCATGTGGAATCTATTCCTTCTCAGAATTTGTTTTAGAGATCCTAATTCGTTCTGTATAAGCATGTATTCCTTTAAGCTCGGATTAAACTTTTGCTAATTTTACTTTGTCATACGTTCAACAATCCGTCCAAATTGCCTGGAAAGTACAAAATAAATCCGCATCTAAGATTTATAAGAGCTACAGTGCTTAACAGCTTGAAAGTTGCTTAAATGTTCAAATTAATTACCAGAACTTTCAAGCCCATTATTTATCGACTAAATTCCATCCCAGTGAAAAAGAATTATCAAATACTCTAAACAAGATAAACTCAACATCTTCCAATGATAAAGAAAGTGTGAACAGTCTCCCAAAAGAATATATTTCAGGAAGTGATAATCTCATAAACACCTAAAAATGGTTAATATCAATACGATGTGCTGGATAAATATTATGTTACCTCCAGGTATTTCAATAAAAGCACGTGAAGAATCACTGTTGATTGTAATGAGCCATGTAAACATTATTGGAAATAACTCCAGGTTTGTTATTACTTTTTGAAGAACATTATGAAAATTATTCGGCTTACTCCCTAGAGAAAATAAACAATAAGGTTTTCAGGCTATATTGAATTCTTTGAAATTATTAATTCCGTATAAGCATTTTTTTTTATTTTCTAGTATGAAATAGTTTAATTATATCTTATACTTCGACGATAATCATTTTCCAGTTCTATATACAGAGAGGGAGGGAACTCAGTACCTTACATACAGCAGGTAATAAAATTTAACAATGGAGCAAAAAAAAACTAAAAATCTTTTTCTCTGTCTATAAGAGTTTTCGATAAAATATAAGTGTTATCTTGAAATATATAGCAATGTTGCTTAATGTTATACATGCTTAACTTATAAATTCAGAATGCGCCAATTGCACAACCGCAGTGCGAAAACAAGTTTAAAACTAGCGTTGCTGACATTTAAACAATCTTTGTTAACATCTATGCTATGACGACAAGTTCCGCGATGCCAAATTTAAGCGTCAGTGTTATATCTAGAAACATGTTAGGCATCATTCATCATTGCTCATGCGGTTAGAGAGAAAGCTCTTCGCGACTAATTAGGTCTCAAACATTGTGCTGTTGGTCTGATGCAAAGCTTATTACATCAATGACCGACTCAAAACCGGACATACATTACTATACAAGAGATTGTCATTTAGTGTTCTGTATGAAGGGGGGATGGTAGGCCTGGGGCAGAGGAGGATAATTTCGGTACTTGGGCCTTGCTCAGGACTAGTAGCCCTTTATGCCTACACCTCCAGGAGTAAGGGTTGAGTTGTGGGGTGATGGGGTCCCAACATGTTTTCAGATAGAACACACCAACGACGGTAAATCTCCCCCTCCCCCCGCCGAGTTGTTTTAGCCCCTCAGAAATTCCGCTTTCTTTCCAGTCCACCTCTGCCTGGCACTTTTGACCCTCGTAACAGAACCAACGGCATGAAATGGGATAGAAGAAACCTCGTGGAATGTAAATTTCCATCTTAGCTTTCGCCTGAGTGACCAATGGAAGCCACGGAAAAACCCCAAGTTCAGAACTGAAACCGGGACCTCCCGAGCGCTACCGCCTCAACCACTCCGCTCGGTTGTTCTGTATGAAGTCCAGAAATCAACTACGCAAGTTGACATCGCCAAACCAGCAAAAGAGAGAAAGAGGAGGAAAATTGTGCTAATGTTTAAACCAATGGCGTTCTCTCAAATGAATGTAAAATATTAGATAGACTGAAGATTATCAATTTCACTCTAATGGAAATATAAGTTTATAACTGGGTACAAAGTGTGCTAAGTCCGTTTGAATAAAACTAGCTGAAGAAAAGGCATCTTATTATTCGATACCTTCAGCGCGTCATGCATTTCATGTGGGATAAACGATATGAAACCGGCTACCATAAAACCTTACAAATTAACATTGTATCTTGAATCAAATTATACACACAAAGAGGGAAGAGATGTGTGAATTTGTAAAAGTCGATCTTCTTTAAGTGCATTAGGTTTCTTGTTTTAATGCAATAATATATTGAAAATCAACAGTTTTAAATGTCAAACTTAAAAGGGGTTATTAAAATGTCAATATAATAACTAATAGCATATATTCTAAAAAAATTCTGTGTGTCATATTTCATTCAAAATTGCAGTAGCACAAATCAATTAATTAATATTTTACTAATTACCTCATGGAAACAAAATAAATGCCAAAATATTTTGATGTTCTATCAAGAACTCCCATAAATAAAGTGCCTTAAATTATATCCGGCAGATGTGGGTGTTGATAGTTGCGCCTAAAAATGGTCGTGTTTGGCTGAGAGAGAACTCACATTTTCTACTTAACTTGAGAGTGTGTGATCGTTCATAACTCTCAGTGTGCAAGACAGATGTAAATATGTAAGGGCTCATCTTCTAAGTATTGCCACATATGGCCGAGGTCGTTAAGACGCGGACTCATGAGCGGGAGGTCTGGGGTTCGATTCCCACCAGGACCATCCTCCCTTACTGAGGTTTTGTTCAGTCCTCATAAATGACAATGCCGAATAGGTACCCTAAACTTAGGCCTAGAACGCTTTCTGCCTTTAAAAAAATCCTTTCCCAATTTATCATTTCATCTCATGTATCATCAGTGCCCACTGCCTGTAATGCCTCAGTAGTTAAAATGGGCGTTAAATAATATTTAAAAAAATGTTCTAGGTGTGAAATTATCATTTTTATTGTTATTATTATTATTATTATTATTATCATCATCATCATCATTATCTACACTCGTTTACGTTGTAGTAAAATCTTAAAACTATAATTATATTTTATATTTTCCATTTTGCTAGGATTATATTACACATTACTTTTGTGGGGAGTTTTTTTAAATATGCAAAAAATAGATTATATTATAATTTTCTAAATTAACTGCTACATTTTTAAGTTATTATGTTATACAAGGCTTGAGCTTTAAAATACCTAAGTTATAGTACATGTTCTATTTTAATTGACTCCAGAGCTATGTCTCAATAGAAAACAGGTTCCTAAAAGCATTATACACACGAGTGTTTAGTTTTAAATTTGTTGCTCTAGCCTATTGACATCACTAATGGAAATTTTTGTAACCTGTTGATGTTAGGTTAAAATATTGCTGCCATTACCTCGAACGTTATTGATTCATTTCCCTGGTCTTTAGACAATCTCTTAGTGTTGCATATATTTTAATATTCTCTATATTTAATTATTATCGGTTTTATTTAAATATGTGTAGCAGAATGCATACCAATATATATGTTTTATTTATTAAATATTTTGTGTTCATATTAATTACATTAACAGATTATTTTCTGTAAAACTAAGAAAACTATTTACATTTCATACTTTATCTTTAGCTAATTAAGGGAAAAGTCGTGTATTTTTATTCCGTTTCTACACGAGAATTCTTTCGTTTAGCTATTGCATGAAATGGCCGGTTGTGGAAGGTTATAAGGCGCGGAAAAGATAGGTCCGAAGAAATTACGAGCAGAAAGGAAGTCAAAAAACAGGGACCTCAAGAATAGGAACAAATGATCTCGGAAGCTGCGTTGTGGTTGGTACTGCAGGCTTTAATTCCAAAGCCACGAATGTATTTGGATGATGAAGAGAACTGAAAACAAAATAGCTTACCTAAACAAATCATTTATTCTGTCACACCCATGCAGCAATATTAATTAATTGAGGTTCAAGTGCAGTAATCGTTAATAAAACTGACCTACTGTAGTTCTTAAAGCGCCTTGTCACTTCCACGAACACCCGCACATTGAGTGACAGTGCGTGACTTGTGGTTGCTACGCTTATGACTGCAGCTTCGCCAAAGACTTTGGTTTACATTTCACTGGCTATGAACACACCTCACATTGCAACGTAGATACGACACGTAGCTCCACATGTAAGTGACTGAGACTACTCAGTAGTACTGAATACCTAGTGTCTCAATCCAAATTTCTTTGTAAATTATTTGCGCCTATTTTTTCGCACCACATTTATATCAAGCAAATAACTGTCTAACCATAACATACAGAATGTTAATGAACAAGAGATTGCAGAGGGGATCTAGGCAATTACTGCGTAATTAGAGAATCTTTGGTCCATTAAGAAAATTAATGAATGGCAAATAACTGAAATTAGGGTGAAAAGAGGTAAATTATTGCATTAGAATATCTTCAAATATGCTTTGCAAGGGAGGAAATCCTAGCCCTTTATCAACGTTTTCAACATTTAAGACTACCGGCATCTCTACAATCTCGGAATAATCAAATGCGGCACTGTAAAAGATTAACTGATTTATTGTGTTATGTAGCTCAGTCTAGAAGAGGGAGCTGTTTCCCTTTTTGTGAGATCTCTTTGGATAAGGTGAAGGAACGTCTTTTCTATGGTAGTAGACTCGGGTCCTACGCAATAGTGGAATACGTTATTTATTTATTTACTATTATTATTTTATTTGTTTATTTATATATTATTTTTGCTGTTTTATGATGAAACGCGCTCACATACGATGTAACTGATAAAATAAATACTTAACCAAACTCGAACTCAATAACCAAAATAAGACTTTTACTATACGCCAATACCATACCGACTGCGCCAAAGAGATATGCTCCACACCTTCCGTCCATTATTGTATTTCATTGATCAGTGACCTACTGGTTCTTAAGAAATTTAATGTCATTTGTGAGAAATTTGAATAGGCAGACCGTAGATTCCCTATTTCATACTGACTGTCTTAAACCCCATCTCTGAAATTATTGTGGTGTATTTTATTAACATTACATATATACTGACGTATTATAAATTTTAATGCATATTTAGTACATGCTCTTAGCGGTACTGTTACTTTACGGTATTATAGCCCCTATTAAAATGAGAAATATCGCTTGGCACAAAATAGCCCCAGGTAGAGGTAACTTTATTAAACTAATTAACATTATTACTGTGTCATGAAATATGGCACAATTGCTTTTAAAATATTACATGTTACTAAACTATTTTACAATCCGAATATATTATTATTGTATAGCTAAAGGTAGAATGGACCAATTACTTCTCATTTGTGTGAAAAATTATACAAAAACAGTATAACATAGCCTCACTTCAGGGTATATCTGTGATCCACTTTGATAGATATATTCTACCTCATCAGGAAAATTAAACTAACCCGTTCACCTGTCCTCTTTTGAACGTAGAAGAGCCTGATATACCCGCAGGGCTTCCGGCTAAGAAATGTGAGTATAAACATACCTCACCGGAATTAGTTGCGCCGCCAAAATATGACCCCTAAAATGCTTAAATACCCACAAATTAAAGATCAAATGATAATGTATTAAAACAGGTGTATTTAATTGCAGATAGACAAGTCAGAAATAAAAGAAAATATGTGAACGCGTTATCCATTCCAGAGAAATTCAGAAAATTTCCTTTTAAGAAGTTTTAGATTCTATAGTTATGTTTTGTGTATTAAACTTTCTTATTGTAAAAGACAAGAGAGTAAGAAACAGTTAATTAACACTTCTGTACCGAACACACATTTTCAAAGCGTGAAATAAAATTACTAGCTGTTTAAAATTGAAAAGGCTATTGCTTATCAGGGAGAGACTGAGCTGGGTGGCTCGGGCGGTAACGCTTGGATTCGCCTTCGAATGGTCCTGGTTTAAATATCTTGAGATATTTATGGTTTCCACTAGTCGATGGACATTTACTTTCCATGAAATTTCCGCTATCCCACTTCATATAATTTCTTTCCGATGATTCTGTTACAAGGTCGAAAGTAACAGGACGAGATGGGATAGCGCAGTGTGACGGTGGCTTGCGTTTTCGAAAGGTTTCTGCCTCGACGTCTGCGATGGAAGCACACTTTCTGAGGGGGCCTCCACCAGTGTTAGGATGGATCGTCCGCGCAGTCCACTTCCTTAGATTCTGGCCATCCAGTGTCCCCCTTATTCTTCCTTTGCTCTTAGGCATAAATGACCATCCGTGAGCAAAAGGCCAAAAAAACTGAAGTCCACTGAGCCGGTTGCTTTCACAGCGGCATTATTGACGTGTCGTTTAACTGTTCAGTTAAATAATTATTCTCTTTAAAAGTCCGGCGACTTAGATCGTTCGACCAGCGAACCTATGCCCTCAAGACTCTCTCCCGGCACCATCCTCTCTTCCAGTCAGTTGCAAGACCAAGTCGGGCAATGTGCTGTGCAATGGTGAGATATTCACTGCGTCGTCTTATATTCATGTTCAACGTATACATCAGTTGCAGAAAGTCGTGTGGCAGAACGAAACGGACATTTAGGCGTAAATTTCTAGGCTACCCTATTGCATTTAAAAAAAAAGTTAGCACAGAAGTTTAAAGAACCAGATTCTCTGACTAACACGGGGGAAAAATCGAAAACTGCAAATCAATTCATGACGGAATTGCGCCATTAATATGGTCCCAGAATTATGGCTTTGATTTATGGCATCCTCCTTGCCATAAGATTTGTATACAACGTACTAGGATACTAACTATTTGTAAAGCTGTATAATGTCAGAACTGCAATTAATTTTTTTTTGTTTGAACACTTAATAATAATAATAATAATAATAATAATAATAATAATAATAATAATAATAATAATAATAATAATAATAATAATAATAAACTTTCTTCAAAAAGTAAAACTGTCACAAAATATTTTTAAGCGTGTCTATAAAGATTGTTTTATATTCTCTTTTAGAGTTTTCTTTGTTTGCAAGAGTTAACTTGTTAAGAGTTTTTATCTACTATGTATGTAAAATGTAAATCATTTTGGGAAACCAATTGTTTAACAGTGAAAGAATATCACATATTGCGCTTCTAAAAATGATTTCTTAATCTTTATTTTAAGTACAGGACATTTTATGATGCCATTATACATAAACTTGTAAGATTTATGAATAATTCTACTTTTGTAGATATAAACATTTGGCAATATATTAGTGTTGCTTCATTTTATGTCCGCCTCATGAAATAAACATAGAATGGGGTTTTTGCTCAAATAGAATCTTCCCTATTTATTCGGAAGCTTGAGGCGGCTGCTTGACTGCACTTAGTCGTAAGACCAGTGACCGACGTCTCACTTCTGACATTCCTTTTGTGTTTTTATGGTTGTCAAACTTGTCATTACTGTGAGCGTCTTAACGAGGGTTCGCTTTTTCATTGCCCATAAACCTCACGCAATGTATAAGCCACTGGAAATAAACGATGCTGTTTTTATGACATCCACCTAAGGCCTTTCATTATACTTTGAGATCTATACCACATCCAGGTCTATATGTCACTCCACAAACTTTTCGAGCATGTGCTAAATAATGTATATTTTTCTATAACTTATAAGAGCACAACTATTGCAAAGGTGTCATTAAAACGCTTGTTTTATTATATTATCTGAACAATCACTTTAGAGTGAAATATCTACAAAGTGGTATGCAGGATCGGTACTAACTAATTATGAACTTTTCATACGATTAAATCTGTGAATAATTTCTTTTAACTTGTCAAAACTATACGGAAATCAGTTTCATGAGCAACAAATCTCGGAGCGGATGTGCGTTGACTCTTTATTCACCAGTGTCATGCGGCGATACTCCCCCAAATTGATCAGCATGTACGAACAGTTATATGATTTTATTAACATTGGTCATAATCAGAGTATATATTGGGTTTTTGTCGCAGTTTAATTGCAATATAATTCCCAAATTATTACAAAGTATTAAAACATAACCAACAGTTTGTTTCACTTACTGAACTGAAAACGACAAACTGTATGCAAATTCACAAGCTTTCAGAAATAATTTAACTTTTATCCTAAACAAATGATAATGCTTTTGACTGAGGTATACCAAGTACTCGTGTACTCACTCATTACACTCATTACATGAGTGAAACTTAACAAATTATCCGTTCAAGTGTGAACTTCCCTTGTAACATTTATTATGAACACCAGTGAGCGGCCTTGTGAGAAATAACACATCATTAGGACTGAAATATCTTGCTATCCATTTCGCAATTCCTGAGATAGCAATGCATCGTTTATGAATTGTATAACATTTTAAAGTGATTTGAGATTAAATTGATGCATTTTCATCTGTGAAAATATGCAACTATTTCTTATATAAACATTTTAGAGTCTCTTGAAAAATACACCATATTAACTAGGAGCATCTATTGCGTTTTACCAACTTAGCCGGAAGCTTTATTTTGCAGAGTCCTTTGTTATTCCATTTTAGGCGAGCAAATTAATATATCTATAATTGTGCATAACTTCACTAACTTTAAGTTTAAATTTTAAATGAGGTTTAGTGGGTTTCTTAATCAATCATGCTCAATTTTATGATGAACCATTCTGTTCCCACAAACGGAAAAACAGAAAACTATATCTCAAGCTTGCACTACATTTACTGTCCTTTAAGATGAATGGCTGATTATACATAAAAGATTTTCTTTTCCCACTATTTTGAGCCCGCAGCCACAACAAGCCTGAAACTGTCTGACTTTAGTCATTTTGTTTTGTTTGCCATTAACATGTGCAGCGGATTGATTGATTTTTTTCGCTAAATAAAAGAGAAGGCCAGAGGCGCTAAAATTGTCCGACATTAGTCCTTTGAGGTGAAAGAGAACTCATTCAGCTGTATCCAAATAGGATATCGGCGAGGCAACATTTCTGAGCGCTTCAAACAGATGACTGAACAACTTCCCTTTACGTGATTTACATGTTTTCAACTTGAGAAATACAGCTTAAATGTCAAAGTAAGTTTCATTCTCATATAATTTTAGCTCGGTAATGTAATTAGTTTGAAATTTTCACCACTATAAATACACTTTAGCCAGGAAAATGATGACGAAGAAGTTAGTGTCATGAGTTGTACAAACTTTAATCGAAGTTGTGCGTTTTCCGTATTAAAAATCAGAAGCATTATTTCTTTACTGCCGGAGTAGGTATCTCTGCGTGCCATTGATTGTTATTTCGATATACCGGGTGTAATAATAACATAGGGATACACTTTCAAGACACATTCTTCACACTTAGAAAAAGAAAACATGTTATATGAATATGGTTCCGAAAACGCTTTACTTCCATGTTATAAATCGATTTTTACAACTCTTCATAGTACATAAGTCATGGGAAACACGTAGGAACAGAACGTACCAGCATATCCCATGAAACTCTTTCTTGCATGAAATGTTAAAAATGCCCTCTTGGTTAAGTCTGATTAAGTTGTAGTTCTTAGGCTCACCGCCAGTGTTTTGTGTTCCATTTGAACGAAGGTAATGTTGATGCATGTATCAATGCTAGTAGAGGGCATTTTAAACATTTCTTACAGGTTCACGTGATGAGCTGGTACGTTCTGTTTCTGTGTGTTTCCCAGATTAATGTACTATGAAGAGTTGTAGAAAATGAGTGCTAACATGGAAATAAAGCGTTTACGGACCCATGTCCATATGACACATTTTGTTCTTTTATGTGTGAGGAATGTGTCCTGAAAGTGTGGCCGTACTTAAATATTACACCCGGTGCAGGGATTTGAAAGATATGTCTTTTTATCGTTAAATCTCTGTTTATTACCAGTTTGTATTGTTTTATTTACTAATTTATTTATTTATTTAGTTTACCTCTTCTTTACCACCATTTCTTGGACTATTCCGCCTACATCTTATGTCACACATGTTTATTACTATTCTAAATTCTTTGAAAATCATTCAATAAATTTACCGTGTTCAGCACCAATTAATACCAGTGAATGGCCCCACGGAGCTCATAGTATTCTACTGTATGATTACATAAATCCTAAATGTTTTTCTAATCGTCATGGCTTAGGAATTTTATACATAAATCATTAGCACCCAAATGCAAAGGTTTTATAAAGAAAGTATTTAGGATTAAGCATTTTTATTCAGATGATTATTCATTTTAATTGTACAAAAGACACAGCATTTGTAACAAATACATATAAAAGATACAAAAGTGTTCTAAGCAATGTGTAATAATTCATAGTGCACAGTAACTGAATCATGTATATGAAAACTATTCAGATTCACATTTTAATGGGAATGGCCTCTTCTTTTGCTATATTAGCCGGACATATGTACTTATTGCTCGAGATGCAGGCCTTCTTTTGTTTCTGGTTCTTGCTTCTTAGATATAAATAATTGCGACCTCTCTGTGAGTTACTTTTCCGAGCGGCTCTGTTCCTCTACCCACTGCACCTTGGCCTTGACTGCAATTAAACCCAAATATACGTAAAACGTTTATATACGTTTGATGAAGACTAGCATAGTTTTAGTGCGTTCCTTATGCTTGCAATGCAAAGATTTCGTGTCAGTTCCTTCAAATAATCTTTCCTTCATGAATCCTGCTTTGTGTGCTGTTTAGCCTACAGATCATTAGTTTCACGAAACAAGATAGAATTCAATGTTTCAGTGTCAACAGCTTGAAATGAACATCATTGGCCTTTGCCGCATTCCTCGACGACATGAGTATAACCTTACACACTTGACAAGAGCATACACTCTTGCATTAGTGGAACTGTAATACAGGGCTATAGTTGCCTTATCTTCTCTCACTTTCGTGTCATAGTGTTGTGTATTTACAATCAAATAATGAAATACAGACTTTTAACTGCAATTATTACTGATCAGAATTCTGTACATAATGAGACATCAAATCCCCTGTGCATTCGTTCTTCTTCTTTGATTTATTGGTTTCTTCTGACAAAGGGTAGAACATGGCAACAATAAAAATAATAAAAGCATAGAGCAGATTTTCCACGAATAAAAGAGATAAGAGAAAAAAATCTTGGGTCAATAACTGAATCCTCCGCCAATTGGTAAACAACTGTTATGGATTAGAAAATTAAGCACCTTGGTAAAATATATTTTAAATGAAAGAGTAATATAAGTTTTTATGTCCATTTCCACTGATTTAAAATTAGAAAAGTTCGGTTTTGTTTGGTCTTTTTTACATTTTACAAATCTTTTTCTATTCTTTAGCCACTATAGTACTCATTCACTAGTCACTTTGATTTATAAATGTATTTCTTAATTAATTTAATGCAATTAATGGCTAAAGATTCAGGTATAATCCAGTGACAAATTAAGCAGTTTTAATTTTATTCACGTAGTAATTAATAGTAGGATACTGTATAGGTAAATCCTCAAATAAATAATTTTAAAATGTTTTATAAATTATTGTTGAACAATATCATGTATTGATAAATTTTGAAAAATTATACAAATATTTTGAAATGCTAATAAAATTACTCATATTGTACGATGACAATAATATAAATTAAAAAGAAATACTTTCTTATAAACTTTGTCATATTTTATGAACCGTTTTGCTGTTTTGAGCTAGTAACAGGCAATATGAACACCTATATTTTTTAAATGAATGTTATTTTTCTTAGTAAAAAATTAGTCAGCTTTTATTAGTTTCACATTTTGTCACAAGTGATATCACGAGAGGTTCTGAGATAACTGATATATTTACGAACGTTATAATTGAATTTATCTATAAAGCTCAGACCCTCGTGAGATATTTATTAGGACTGTTTCACGAATAAAACAAGATTTTAAATATAGTTCTAGTAAACTTGACTTAAAATATTGTAATAGCTGTATATTTGTACTTAAATTTTAAAGCAATCTTGCGACAGAAGAATGCTGATTGCAGTAATGCCAATAGAGAAGAACAAAATACAGGTATTAGGATATTTCACGAATAGAATAAGCATGAAAGTTATTGAAATTCGCGCACAAAATATTAACATTTATTATACTTATGAAAATATATCCTATTCAGGAACAGTTAGACTGAAATGGACAACAGTCAACTATTACAATCGCTACCGGTGGATTTTGTAATACCAACTGAAGAGAGAGAGAGAGAAAAGGATAACATACAGTGTCTCTATTTTACATTGTATTCTGTGTTTTGGAATTCCTAATGATAAGATCAATTCGCACATTTGACGCATCACTAAAACGCTTTGAAGAACCCTCTATTTTGCGTTATGATTGTCGATTGTTCATGCTTTTGTTGCTCTCAATAGCTCCCCACCGCTGTAGCAAAAGTGGTCAGTGATGCGTGTTCAGGAATTATATAGTGGAGGTATAGAGTTGCCTACAATAACCACAAGACAAATGCACATCGCGTGTTAAAACGAATTTGATATTTTTTTTCCATAATTTAACGCCGTAATCTTGCTGTGATTGGTCAAAACCCAAAATTTTGTTTCGTTTCATTGGTCGATTTTATGACAACATCACATGAGTGAAATAGTCATTGAAAGTTTTCTGTTGCCAACAATAAATGAAATGTACGCTTACTACTTAACATTTATTTAAGTATAGTTGTCTTTTGGTTGGTAAAATTATCACTACGACGTGCTACAGTTTTAAAAACAGAAATGTTATGATTTAAGTATTCTGTACCTAGTAACAAATATTGCAACTTATTTCAGAAAGGAGAATAAGTCTTAAGAGAGTTGAAAAAAACTATATAACATTGAGATTAGTCCTTAAATGAATTACATTGGACTAATGTAATTTTTGCCTTGTAATCTACATTTTTAATTTCCGGCATGGAAATTCTGCAGTCGGAAACCACTGTCTTCAGGATTCCTTGGGGGAATAAAAAGAAAAACGCTAACACACACACACACACACGCAATATTGTAAGCTTGGGCGCAATAAAGAATGTGATTTATTTTTGTAAAACTAAGGAGAGGCTCACACTTGAGATGTTATAAGGTCATTTAAACATTCTTAACTTGGGTTTAAAGGCATGAGCTTTGTAAGTCTGCATGGAAAAAAAAAAAAAAAAAAACAAATATAACAAATTCTTCTTCCTCTCTTTATTTGAATGTTAACCCCCTGTGCTATAAAAATTTATACTTCGCTGTGACTTACAAACTAATACCAGGATTAGTGGGCTGTCGGGGAGTTAATTATCTCTGAATAAATAGAATACACACAAATTAAGGAACACCTTGAACGGGTGACCAGTTCAAAACCAAAACCGCCTCGAAGACGTCACAAACACAGGAAGACATAGATAAAGCGTGAAGGCGAATGATAAATTGAAGTGGGGGTCCGTAGCCCGGGCTATTGGTTTCTCTTAAAATGAACTGAAGAAAAAAACGGAGTTTGATAAGTTAGCAGCAGGATTTGAACCTGGGACCTCCTGAACATGAGTCTCAATCGTTATCTACTTGGTCATTTACATTCAACGAAGTACATAACTTACTTCAATTAAACTCCAAAAATGTATTTCTTTTATAAGGAAAATGTTACATCTCGAGCAACAAATCTGATTTATATTTATTTTGGCAACACTAATTGAAATGAAGATAACATTTTATTTCCACCATTTTCAAAATGTATATATTACATTTGCAATATTTTGTGTCAATATTATATTAGAAAACACTTTTAAACAAGAAATGGAATACCCCCTTTTTGTAATATGATGTATTTTCTCACATTACTATTCCAAATAATTATTAATATATTTTTCAGTTCCTTGAGGATATTCACATAATGTGTGCATCCTACAATTAAATTTACATGTTTTATTAAAATACAACAGTGCAAGTTTATAAACATTAAATCATAAGATTTGAGATAATTACTTCATTAGACAACAGATTTTTTTCCTTGATTTGTGCATTCACTTTTTTCTAATAAAAAGAAAATATTTGGTTCTGTGAGCTGTATGATATAACAACAGTAGTGCACATTATGGTTAATATTTATTCCTTTTGCAGAATTACTACAATTACCTCAGACCTTAAAATATATTTACATTTCTTCATTTCCCGTATTGTATTGCAACTACAAGAACAGTCCTGAGAGGAATTTGTTGCTTTCTCAATTCTGGAGTTACCTGATTGATATTATGCAGAACTCGCGTTCGGACATAGCTAAAGTAGTAGTAGTAGTAGTAGTAGTAGTAGTAGTAGTAGTAGTAGTAGTAGTAGTAGTAGTAGTAGTAGTAGTAGTAGTAGTAGTGGTGGTGGTGGTGGTAGTAGTAGTAATAGTAGTAGTGGTGGTATTAGTAGTAGTGGTAGTAGTGGAGGTGTTGTAGATACCTTTCTGAAACAGTTTTACCCACAGAGCATCTCTCTGAACACTATCAAAGGCTATTTTAAAATACGCTGTATTATTTACCTCGTTTTCTTCTATATATTAGCGTCTTTAAAACAAATATATTACACGCAATAGAAAACCTTTACATGAAACCTGATTGATTGATAGATGTTTTATCGTATGGTTAGCCCGTCCACTTAATCGATCATACAGATTTATTAAGCCTGTAATCGGCAATATAATTTAGCTATCCGTATATCGTGTAGAAAAGAAACGCTACCCGCTCTATTGTTCGAACAAGCGTAGTTGTGGTTTGTTTCTGTCTAGATTTTTCATCATTCATCTTAATAATATTCGTTAGTATCATCTGGGCTTCACAATGAACAGCTCTTCCTTTCTTACTTGTAGGTATTACTAACAAACTAAATTCACCTTAACACTGACTGTGGTACGTTATAGCATAGCTAACGGGCCATAGATAAGTTTCTCCGCACTCGGGTGATGTGTACCGCACAGGGGAAATTTGATTGTTACATTTCTGACATTCCCTCCTTCGAAACCGTTTTTAGCAGGTAATCCGCTATCCGCTGCTAAGGTTTGAACTTTGGAGTGTGTACTTGCCTTTCCTATATTCTGGGTACACGGTCAGTACTACCACCCGAATTCGCTTCCCTAGTGAAATTTCGGGTACACAATAGCTGCGGAGCAATTTCTCGATGACCCTTTATTGCATGCATGCATTACATCAATTCAGCCAATAGAAAGCTCAGTGCCCGTGCAAGTTATCTACTTTCCCTGCACTCCAACCCGCAGAGCTATCCTCGTGATTTGAAGAGTATATTGAACTATTTGTAGTTTGCTCGATGGCAATAACCCATAAAATATAATCACGTGAGCACTTCAGAACTTCTGTCCAATTTGATGTCTAATGCACTGTTTGCATAGCAACAAATATCATCGATGAAAATGGGTTGAGAATTAGCTCCATCTGATCGTGAGATGAGGAGGAAACTTGGACATAAGGGTAAATTTCTGAAGAAATTAAGGCACCTCTGGTTTGAAAAGGCTGATAACAGATGGTAGAAAATAAATTGTGTGTAGCATTCCTACTGACATTTCCTTATCACCATCTTTAGGTTTCATTTTGCTTTTATTATATCGTTAAATACAGACGGTGCCAAAAATTGTATACACACTTCAAGCAAAGAAAAACTGTGCTAATATAACAAAATTGAACTACACAAACAGAATATGATGAGCACTAATCATCTTAGTTTTTACAGTTACACAGTTGCTCAAAATACCCACTATCGGCGTCGATACACTTCTGAGTACATTGAACTACTGATTGAGTAACGTTTGCGAAAGTGTCCTCAGCGATTGCAGCAAATGCCGTTTCAATTTCTTCCAGAAGTGCTGCCGTTGTAGCTGGCTTTCTACGGTATACAACATCCTTAAGAGTTCCCCATAGGTAGGAATCCAACAGAGCTAGATCCGGAGAATCTGTTCTGATACACGTCTCAATTGCCTTTAAACTTCAATAATATTCTTGGTTTTCCAATACTACTTCAAAGTTGCTTTCCGCTGTTCAAAAGATAATCTTGGTTCCATTTTGTTGTAGTAACGCTATCTAATTTATGTGAATCACATCTGTTTACAGAACATCATATTACACATTACTGTTGTTTTTCAGTCCAACTTTGAAATATATTAAGTAGATATCTTCTATGAAAGAGTGTATACATTTTTTGGCATCCTCGGTATATTTTAGTGTGAATATTTCGTGCCTAATCCAAACTAATATATTGAATCAAACAGACCAAGTGCATTATAAAGGCACTTATTAAACCGCTGATCCACTACGCCTGTTGAAGTTTTATTGTAATGGTGCCACTCCCACTGCTACAGTTATCAGCAAATGAACCTGTTTCGCTTCTCTGTTCATATACACATGTACATGCACGTGCAGGATGACAAGAGATAAAGCTTGAGAGGTCCCGCGTTAAATCCCTTTGGGCCGGACATCCTGTTTTTTTCGTGGTCACTTGAACAAATGTTGTGATGCTGGTCAATTAGGCAAGTGCTGGGATAGATGTTTACATCATGAAATTTTCCAGTCTTCCATTTCTTATTATTTTATGCCATTGATTCTGTTACAGGATCGAAGGTGCCAGAGGAAGGTGGGCTGAGGCGGTGTGCTTGTGACTTGCGCTTTGGAAGGTTTCTGCGACTGGGATGGTAGCGGATCTTCCAAGAGGCTCAAACAATTCGGAGAGGGGAAAGGGAAGCGCTGCACCGGCGTCGCGACTTAGATCTGGAAACATGTTAGGGGCCCCATCTATATCCGTATAACCATCGCCCGTATATCCTGGCAGCCCGGTATAGCCCTCACCCTATCCCTTCCTCCCGGAGGTGCCCTCATTGAGGTGCAGATATCGATCGTGAGCAAGGCTCAAGTCCCGACAGTATCCATCTACGCTCCACCCATACATACATCCAAAGAGAAATTGCAGATCACTTTGGGCGTCAACGGTCTCTAAAATCATTTGTGTCATCATTAGTTAAATAATATCTTTTGCAGAAACCTTTATGTCCCTGCGACTTTTTCAGGGAAATGATAAAAGCGAATAATCGTTCATACAGCATTCTAAATAGAAAAGTACTTCCCCCCCCTTATAGGATTGCAGTATTTTAAATTTATATTTTCAGCATTAAAATATTGCGCAATTAATGGCCCGGATATTATCCGTTTATGGTTAAACTGAGAATAAATGCATTTAAATGAATAAAGCCTTTAACCTCCGTTACTCCCTATACCCGTAGCTTTCTCAAACTAATGCGCCTACACAATTTTCTATGAAGAACATCTAATACCACACCTTTCTCAATGTTTTACTGCAGCGATAACCGATAACATCTGTTTATTTGTTGAGTTGGGAAAATGACTGTTATCAGCAATTGCGTGTCACCCGTTCAAGCAGCTGTTATTCCTTCGTCTTGAGCATGGGTCAGAGGCGACTCAGAGCAACAATCAATAAAAGCACGATTTATGATCTGCAGAAATGCATCGCCTGTTTTTCGATCACAGTGCCTTTCCCGTGGATGACAACTTCTATGAAACTGATGATTCTTGTTTTGATGATAAACTCGAATCAGAATTTTAGATTCAGAAACTGATCATGAAGTTGAAAAATAGGGCGACAATGAAAGCAACGAATTTGATGATGAAATGTACTTTATAGGTGAGAGCATATATAATTATCAACGTAATAACTATTTTCATTATCATTACTATTATGGTTATCATAATATTATATTATTATAATTATTTATACATTCTATTTTATAGGAAGAAATTGAACAGAAAATACCATGGAAAATAACTTGAACATGGGCTCGTAATATATTGACCAAACTTTCTAGTGTAGCAAAACTGTTAAAAATGCCAAAACACAAAGTGTTTTTGTTAATGAAGATATATTAAAGATGATTATTGAAAGTTATCAATAATTATGTAACCAGGGTGCAACACAAATTTAACCGTGAAAGAGGAAGCAGATCTACAGATGCAATAGAAATAATAGCTTCCCTGGGAAAATTGAACCTGCAGGAATATTTCTAATGAATCGCAGAATATTCACGATTTCTGGAAAACCGTTGATTTCAAATGTCTACGTCTGAAAAGCGATTCCGATTTCTAACTAACTGCTTTCGCTTAGACGATGAAAGCTCAAGACACGAGCGATGAACAATTGATAAATTGGCTGCTGTTGCAGAAATGCTGACAATTTTCGTCAATAACTTTAAGAGACATTATTCTCTTGGGCAAAATATCACTGTCGGCAGCAAATGCCAGCATTTCGTGGCCGACGTAATTTTAGATAATATATATCAGCTAAGCCGAACAATACGGGTTAAAACGATTATGTTTGAGCGATGCAAAACTTATTGGTGGTACTAATATGGAACTATATTGCGTGCAGCAGCCAGACGGACTAGATTTGCAACATAATTTTGCAAAAGCTGATTGCTAAGACTAATTGAACCAATCTATGGCACTGTCGGAAATTTTACGACCGATAATTGCCTCACTGATGAAATAACTACGGAAAAGAAACATTTCTTTTGTCGGGACAGTAGGAAAGAACAAAAAACAATCGCCCACATATTTCACTTCTTCAGATCGCAAAAAGCATGATAGCATATTTGACTTCATACAAAATGAAGCACTTGTATCATATGTTCCTAAAAAGAGTAAAACTAAATGCTGCGGCGCACAGTTTGCCAACAACTGACATTTGTAGAGAGTTAACTCGCCTAAAATTCTGCTCTTTTAAAAGGGACTCGGAATATTTGGCGAGTTTCAAAGGATATTAAAGTATTAAAAGAAATCACTTGACGTGCACGCACTGTTTACCTCTCAATTACCTCTCATCTACTTGTTACATCCAGGACAGTGCCGAGAAAAAGCGTGAAATAATCCTACAGTATGACACTAAATCTAAAGTTAATGTAGCAGATAAATTGTGTACTACATGACGCAAGATGGCCAACAGTAATTTTTTACCAACTATTGATTCTAGTGTAATCTTCCTAGGAAGACGAAATAAATACTCCACAAGGCAGGAGTATTTGAAATCATTCACTTTAGCTTTATTGTCGGAATTGCTACAAAAGAGGGCCCTGGAATCAAACTTACCAGGTAATTTGAAAGCTCTTCCGACAAAATATAAATCTTCAGAAGATGACTTATCAGATGTTCCGACATCCGTAAAGAAAAGTAAAAGGTACAAACCATGCAACAAAGCAAAATAAAGGACTGCAAACTAAATATGCATGTAGGAAATGCAACGCTTGTCTCTGCTTGAACAAACATACCAAAATTATTTGCGAAAGACGCCTAGTTGGAGAAAACATTGAAAATGTAAATGATTCTGAAAAACAGAACATTTCAAATTCTAATTTAGTCTGAATACAGCAACAAAAGGGGTAAAGTTGCATGCCTGTAAATGCCATTGTATTTTGCTTACATGAATTTGAATATTTATAATGTACACTGTGTTCCTATATGTTAGCTAGTCTTTGTGTATAGTCAGATAACACTAGTAAAACCATTAATTTCACCCACTTGACGTGAACTTAAAAAAGAAAAAAATTAATCAATCAAGTGACAAAACACAAAAGTATACCGCGCGTTTACTAGTCCTGGCACGACCAGCCATATGATCTGCCATGTAGCACGGCTAACGGAAGGTTAAACAAACTCATACATAACCAAAGTTTTTTTTTTTTCATTTATGTAAGTTGAAATACAAATTACGATAAACGTCTTTGATTTTGACAGAATGATGGGGAAACTCTTACGCTTATTTTCAATTCAATCACCTGTTTTGCATTATTCAAGACATTTCAGTAGAAAACGCCTATATTGATGGAAAATCCGAAATAAATTTGGATCAGAAAGTCTAAATTTATGTCCCTCCATCCTGCAATAATGTTTCATCTATCTGGTGACTTTTTTCCTCGGCTATTACATGTTTGCCACCAGAATTTCAAATCAAGAATGTCTTTTTTCTTCAGCAGCATGAAGTAAAGCATGGAAAGAATTAATTTTGTGTAATGCAATGAAAACACTCTTTACAATAAGCCTGTAACTGTTCTCTGATGGATGGAAAAAATGTTTTGTGTAACTCGAATATTAAAACAGCAAATTTCTTTTATTTTTCATGTTTGTAAATAATACATACACTATTTTTTCTAGCAGATTTTTCACCACTTGCTTTTCCTTTCTTACTTAAAACAACCACAGTCAAGGGACAAACAGCTGCAATATGTTATGCGGAAGGGAGAGAATGAAACAAACGCAAGATTTAGCCAACTAAAACTAAACATTTGGAACAGATAGCTCTCGTATGTTCCATAAGAGGAGATCTGTAACAAGAACTGCACTTTTTTTTTTCTTCCATCTTCTTACGTTATTTTTCTATGAAATGAGCCATCTCTACACTGATACCTGATACACTTTTCATAGTAAAAGCTTTTGCAATTTTGCAATACATTATAAATCTTACAATATTTCAAAATCATGTTCACATACCGATGAACTTAAATTCAAAACAAAAACCTGAACATCCGATAAGATGTCTTAGAATGTCACATCCTAATGACCGCCACGATCGAACTGTACTAATGAAAGTGATATCTCATAAACGTATTCAATCATATCTAAAAATCTTCTTTCCATTTATTTTTTCAGTTTTTAACATGAACTATAAAAAATGTACCAGGGTTACGCTGTTGTTCCCAAAGTAAAATACAGATGATTAATTTACACTCAATTTGTAAACCATAAAGAGTATTAAATAGTGATCTAACACCGGTTCTCTTATCAAACTCTGTAGCACGCTACAGCAACTGGCTAAAGAATACTTGCCTCCCACTCCTTGAATCTACCATTCCATTAATTGCATTGCTGCATTCTCTAGTTTCCGTGACCGAGGAACCTGAAAGGTCACAGTGAACAGTGCGTGCACGTCAAGTGATTTCTTTTAATAGCTTAATTTCCTTTGAAACTCTCCAAATATTCTAGGTCCCTTTTTAAAGAGCAAATTGTAAAGCGAGTTAACTCTCTACATATATCAGTTGCTGGCAAACTGTGCTCCGCAGTACAATGTGGCACTACGAAACATGTATTCCAATATTTTCACTGAAATGAAACAATGCTGATAGGTACGTCTAAAGGAGGCTGTAAACCATTGCTAACACAAGTTATATGGTGCTCGGTCAGAATTTAACATAGTATATTGTACTCTCAATTGTTCTAGTCACTGCAGTGCGTGAGCGTTGCTCGATGCATTAATGTGACTTGCCTGTTCTAGTTATTTATTTTGGCTCCCTTGTGGCAATGTAATATCCCGTATATTTGAGTTATGGCATGAAATGTACACTTTTCTTGAAAAATAAAAGCTCGGATATACCAAACGCAGAAACAAATATTTTTGGTAAAACTGAAGTAAATGTGTAGAATTTCCCCATGCAGCGAAACAAAATGCACATTTTATATTGGTGAAGAAGATGGAAATAAAAGTGTGCACATATAAAAAAGAAAAATTAATGAAGACGCTGACTAGGATGAATTTTCTATGTGTAAAACTGTCCATACGGGCCACCCCAACTGAAATAAAATTATAATGTAATGTAAGCCCAGTATCATATTTTGGCATTGTAATTAGCAATGTAAGTACTATGCGCATACATGCGTCATAAGCGTTAACTTCGATGAAAGAGTTGTGCAAAATAGAAAGTCCGGTGTTTCCCGTTGCAGTAACTTGGAAAGTCAACAGGGTAATAAAACCATATAAAAGAAAACCGAGGGTAGTGTGTGAAGGTGTTCCCTTTTTAAATGGCTTGCCTTTGAAGGGTTAATAAATTCAGGAATTTTATACTGTTTGGGTCTTTGACCCAGACCGGCTATAGTGTTGCTAGCCCTTAAAACCAGCCAATGCTGACAAAATCTTTTAAAAATGTCAAAAAAAAAAAATCGAATGGCAAGTTTAGTAGGTGAACGTGAACCAGTCAATGAAGAATGTATGTTTGAATTTTTAAATATAGGCGGGAAGATTGTGCGTGCTCGTGTAGCTCCGTAGCATCGTTTAGTCAAAGATAATTTGATTTGAATTTAAAATATAAGGGACGGTCACTCCACTTGGGCATTCAGTTCGCACAAGCAGTTCAGCGCAGTTTGAAGTTTTATACGCGGTGAGAAGCAGCTCATTTATTCATTTGGGAGTTATAAATTCGACGTTGATGAGATAGTATAAGTTTTATACGCTGCGAGACATCCAGTAATAAAATATCCATTTCGACGCAAAAACAGTTCACAGTACTCATTATAAGTTCAACTTTCAGTTCCATGCGCCGCGGCACCCATATGTAGGTTTCATGTGCGGTAACTGTGTTAGTACTCAACGTAGTCAAGTCTAGCATACGCCAAACACCAGAGGATGCAAAAGAAGTTGGGCATAATAAAACACGCAAATACATTTTAAGTCGCACTGCTTACTTATTTACGCTATAGTAACCCTCTCCCATTTCCGTGGAATACGAGTCAACAAATCGCAGAATACCCTGAGAATTGAAGCGAGGGCAACAAAGCCGAATCGACTAATGTACGAAACCGCTTCAAAATTGGCAACACAATGTGATGCCACTTAACGTCAACTGCAGATCGCTTCAAGATTGGTGCCCACAACATGGGGCATATGGCCGGAGCCATACCAAACCATCTCAAAATTTGGCGCCCAGCGAGGCTGCCACACCAAACCACCTCATAATTTCACTCACCAACGTGGGGCCAACAACAACATCCCACTACCAAACCGCTTCATGCTGTAGCAATTTTGATCTCTAATGAAGCAGATTTCTCTTCTAATATAAAAGATGATTTTGCTGAGTTTAGAAATTGTTTTGAAAAATACTTTATAAAGATACTATTCATCTCAATTTACTTCTGTGAAAGAAAAAATTGTTGAAATCTCTTGCGCAGTACAGAAGACAGAATCTGACAGCATGGAGCTAAGTGAATTTTGGATGACAGTAAAAAATTAATATCCACTGCTGAGCTGCTCAGCAAATTTTAATGTCATTTGCGACACCATACATGTGCAAAGCTAGGTTTTTGGCGTTCGCTGTGATAAAAAAAGAACACGCATATGGTGAAAATCGATGTAGAACGGGAATTGAGGGTGACTGCATACAGCGCGGTTCCAAGATGTGAAATGTGTAATGAACAGGCTCATCCGTACTATTAATTACAATTGGTTTATTCAGTGACAGGATTGTTCGTAATACGTTTTGCATGCGTTGCAATGCGCTAACAAGGAAACCAGGGTAAGTTTCTGTTTAAGGTTATCATAAAACTTGTTGAAGTCAAAGAAATACACTGTGTGGAGTGCTATCTATCGCAATTCTGTAAATTAACTTGTACTTTTACTTTGTAGACCACAGTTTATATTTCTGTTAATGAATAACTATCTAAAATTCTATCGTTCAATAGACTTTTATCGTGAACGCTATACGCAGGGTTAGAATTTATATGCAAATACATATTTGTTTGTTCATTAGACACAACTAAAGTTTTTACACAAGTTTATGAATAAGATATTTGGATCGGCTATATTTGTTCATATTTCCGGGTATAGCACATGCTTATATTTGAGAACTTGCATATCTTTCATACTATTTGAAAACATTTATTTTCAGATAATAATTTAAAATTTATTTAAATAGTTTCAAATTTCAAAGCCGATTTGTATTTTTTCCAATATTGTGGAAGTAGAAATCCAATTATAACTAGATGGGAAAAGTGGTTACAGGTAGTAGAATACAATGCAGTCAACAATAAAGTAATCGAGGATATGTTGAATGTTTTACATGAATTGAATCCAAAAAGTCCATTTTTGGTGATAGAATAAAAAAGCATATAGCATACATAAACTGCGTTAAATCATTTCAAAAAGCAACATATCTTTCTGTCCGAAAGCCTTAAACTCCTGAGGAAGGTGAAAGATCTCTTTACACTGCTACACAGAAGTAGTGAAAGTAAAGATAAACATAGTGCTAGTCAAGAATGCAAACTATAGTGAGTTGTGTAATATACTGCCAACGTAGAACTACATCTGGAGTTAATTCAACAAGATGCTGCTAGGTTTAGAGTGGCTCTCATTACTTTTTTGATTTATTGAATCCAAGCCAATTATAAGAATCAAAAGACACAGTGTTATACTCCAGCATTTAAAACACTATTTTTAACCCAGTACTTCGCAAATATACAATTGTCATAGAAGTATTAAGATTAATCATCTTTTATAGTACAAAAATAATATTTTAATACCAGGATGAACAAGTTAAGTGCTTGTTCTGTTGTTAAACAGTAATAACTTTACCCTTTAAAAACATGAAATTTTGATGATTATTTTGAGTCATTTTATAAAAATTGTATATCATACTTTACTCTATATTTTAACAAAGTTTTAGTCATCGTGTATGTACATATTTTCCCCTTTTTCCCCTCAAATAAATATCTTCAATTACGAAGAGAGCAAGGAAATCACCCAGAATGTGAACGGAGAGAGATCGCTTTCAATAATAGGAGAAGGGAATCGCTCAATATTCTAATTTATTATACGAAATAACATGAACAAGCATACAAAATCTCAAATCGAAAGGCTAGCCAAGCTTGCATTGCATGTGAATATTATTGCATCCAGCAATAATATTCACATTAAAAAGTTTTAATGCCTTTATTCAAACAGCAATAACATTCATTATTTTCCAAGACAACAATATGCATTCATGGCTAAGAATTTTACCAAAATTGCATGTAAAAATAGTCATATAAGAAACAATGCTTGCCCCAATTAACAATACAAAAATTTAATGGCTAATCACTATATCAAAATTGCAAGTAAAACCATGCTTGTCTGCAATTCACTATAATAAAATGTTAAAACCCTATGCAATTTAACGCAATATTACAAAATTGAATAAAAATAAAATAAAATTACTACATTACGCCAAGATACTACATTAGTCACTGACCCAGGTCTATGGAGAGAGCAACGTACCTAAAACAATATGGAATTAAATGGCAGAGACGTCTGAACCCCTTATCTCGGTGCTCTCTTTGACAGCACGAAACAAGAGCCTGAAAGCCCAATTATAAAAATTTAACATCACATCTACGCTCAACATTTTTTCACAATAGAGAGAAGAGGTCAAGGCTCCGACATGGAACAGGCGTTAAAGGAAGGGAAGAAAAATGTTAAGTGCAAGAACGACATAATACATATTTAACAATTATTACATATAAATCCTGTCTCTCCATGTGGTTACTTTATAATAGCTATACTCTTCATACAGCTCTCTTGAGACTGAACATTAAGTAAGGTTCATCTTCAGCGTGCTTTCACATTATTGTTCATAATGGTTATATTGCTATGCTATAAGAAAATGTGTTGTCGTATGACTCGTAAGTCTAAACCCTAGCACCATTTTCATACACTTGAAATCACAGCAGCTTTATTTAAAATGTTTCAAGCCCTAAAAAGTTGGTTTGAAAGGCTTACCCAAAGATTCTATGAAACTGTATCGCTGTCGTGTTACTTATTTGTTGAAAGTTGAAGCGAATAACCCAAAGAGTATGCCATTAACGAAGCCATGCAAGTAAAGAAACAAAAACTGCAATCTATTAACAAATTACATTGTAAACAGACACACATGCATTTTAAAATTAAAACATACGTTTAAGCTTGCTGCGGAAACGAACTTTAATTTGATATTGTTAATGAGAAGAATGCAGAAGTAATCGTCAAAGCAGTGTTTTACTGTAACACATGCTTAATTTGGAATTACAAATATTTACAAATGAAACCCATACTATATGAAATGAAAAGTTTACATTTATAATATAATCAGCATTTGTCAAATAGTGTTTTCATTGCAATAAGCAGAAAAAGGCTGTTGTTTATTCACTTTATATGCTTAAATTACACAGGAGATTAGAAGAGTGATGCATATCTACAAAGCTACTATCACCCCATTGTTTTAGATTGGTATATCACTAAACTAAAAAAAAGTAGATTATCGATTCTAAGAGTACATTTTAATACCCATATTTATGGTCTTCTTTGCTATAGTAAAAATACAGGATTGTTCACGAAAAACCAACACCTCCCCAGCCCACGGCCTTGGCAATATATATGTTTAGTCAATTTACGTGTCAACTTAAGTAAGTAACGTAAGTCTTCTGAGAAATCGTACTTGAATATCTGCGACCGCAGCAGATGTAAGAATGGACGGGGCGCTTTATTATTTTTGTGCAAAATTATTCTGTGTTTTCCTAACGAAACGGGTACGAACCTACGGTTCCACTAATGAAGTTGTTTTTTTTTTTTTTTTTTTGCCATACCTCGAGGCACAAACAGCTTCCTTGTACATACACAGCCGTTAAAATAGAGATCACTAACGTGTTGGTATAACACGAATTCACTTCTTTTCCTTTCTCCTTTCCGAGAGTACTTCTTCATTACCTGCCTTGCCATGGACTTTGCTATATGTATGTTAGAGGCTGGCTTGCTGTGGCTGGGCTGGTGTTAGATTCCAAGAGACACGTCCCAGTGCATAAAACTACGTAATGCAATTTTTAACCTATTTCCTAATACCTTTGTTTCTTTTTATAATGAATTCGGTATTTTACAAAGTAAATGAATTGACTGATTAAATGTTCAGTTAGCATTTTTAAGCATGACAGACTGTTGGGTTGTTTGTGAAGCATGTTTTGGGGAATAAAGCAAAATAAAAAAGACACACACAACCAGCAATTTCAAATTGGAAGGGGTGTAAGGAACCATTACGGTACTTGTCTAGAAAAGGAGGAGTATGTCCAAGATTGAATGTAGCCAAAATAATACCCCAGAATCAAGTTTGTGTGTAAGTCATTGTGGCAAACAGAGATATATTGGGCTGGAATCGATTGTTTTGAACGGAGAGGAATTTTTCGGTAATTCAGCCTTGCTCAACGGCTGGTCGTTTGTACATACAAGCATCTAGAATGGTTGGATGCGCTGTAACATTTGAGATACAATAAAAAGAAAGTAGTATTTCTGTCTGAAAAAATTAACTTTCACTATAGATTTTTCAGATGTTTCAGGTTAAACAGACCACTGTTCACTCCACGGAAGAGACAGTAAAATCTGAAAGTATTTTTTCAGTAAGATCGAGAAAATGCTTCTAAATATGAAAAGAATAATGACTTAGGCCCTTGCTTCCTATCTGCTTACAGATGCTCACCTTTGTGTCAATTGTCAAAATTTTATTAAAACTATGCATTGTATTGAGACAGTTGAAGAAAAGGGAACATCAGCATGGAAAAATCTAGCATATTGCATATTTGACAGCATTCGCGATAGACAAGCAGAGTTCACGGCTATAGACTAATTTTAATATTATTTATAATATTAAAATTACTTTACTTCTTAAAAACTGCAATATCGAAATCAGACTATTTCTTTTGTTTTACACGAAGAGCAGATGAAAGTGTTAATACTATCACAGTTTTGAATTGAATCCTATAAATTACAACAAAACATAAAGCACAATTGTTTAAATTTGTATCTGTATTGTTAATGTAAAGAGAGAAAGAATTTAAAAAAAAATACTCTTCGAAAGTACTTAAGAGGTTTGAAAAATTATTTCACTTTTAGAAATTTTATTTGCTTAATTTGATCTTGGCTTAATGTTATTTTTCATTGACCATTGATTCATTATAACCAGGCAGTACTCGAAACCAAATTATAATACCTTAGACTTTTAAATATTTCCAAAGTGAAACAGTAGCTGCGGATACAGCCCGAAATCTTCAAAAAATAATTAGCAATTAGTCAACTGCATATAATCTGCGGGCATTTTAGTGAAGGCTACTTACTTTGACATAAACATTTATAAGATTTACTCTGCAGGATTTATTGACATATTGTGTATGGCACATGCTATTTTATTATTGTTAGTTTATTTTATAAATTGTGTATTTCGTGGTTTCGTCCATGCTTTTCTACAAACGTATTTTATTTTGCTTTCTCACTTTTTCCCCTTTTTATTTTTTTTCGTTTTTACTACTGAGACACCACGAGCGGTTCTCAGCTTTTCAAAAGGAACATATTTGTATATGAATATTTAACGTCAAAAATACACAAATAAATATAAGTAATTTAGATGTTCGATACAAATTAGATTATTGCATATAAAAGAAATATTTGCACGGCATTATATTATGAATCCATGGCAGAAAACTTGAATTTTGGTCTCTTTATCCTGTTAGCAAGGAACTGTTCAGTAAAAAATGAGCATAATTTTGTATAGGAAGAATTTCTTGCGCTAAAATGTAGCAATTTTTTGTTATCTAAATGCGTAATGTACACGTGGTAGTTTCATTGTCACTTCCTATTCCCGATGTGCAACTTACACCTACAGCAAATGGAGTTGATACGCGACGAGCAATATGCTACTTGGAAATTCTTTCATATTAACAAATCTTCAGTTCATAACTGTGCAATATTACAGGAGACCTATGAAGAGTTTGTTGTTCCCTATTACACAGCTCAAAGAGGGATTAAAATGTTCAAAAGCAATCAATTTCAAAGGAAATTACGTTCCAGTTCCTGCTATAGCGGAGGAATAACTTGTGTCACCCACGCGTGGTAACAGAGAAGTTGCACATGAGACATGTTTGTGCAAGGTGGGTGCCAAGATTGCTGATCCTTGAACAAAAGGAACGTTCGCGTGCAGGTTTGTATTCAGTTGAAGATGCTGTTACAGGAAGATGCGAATTTACTTTTAAATCATTGCTGATGAAACTTGTCGAAATATCCTTCACAAAGAGGAAAAGTGATTGTTAATGCTAAAAAAGTTATGGCTATCTCATTTTTCGATGTTCAAGGAATGGTTTGCCAGCATGTCGTACCTGTAAGCACAACTGTAACTAGGTAACACTACAGATACGTCCTGAATATCCTCAAGGCATAACACAGGCAATAGATCACAAGTTGGATGCTGCACCACGATAATACACGGCCGCACATCGAAAATGTTCTTGCTGAATATCTTACAAATATCAAAATTGAAATGCGTCTCTTACTTTTCGCATAACACAGATAGATACGTGAGACGTCTTCCTTTTCCCCAAATTGAAGAAACATCTTCGTGGGAGATATTTTCCATCATCAGAAGCAGTGCTGAACATTGCGGAGGTGATACTGAAGGACCTATCAAAAAATGGTTTCCAGCATGTCTTTGCAGGATGGTGACTGTGCGTTGCATCCAATGGAAACTTCTTTGAGAAAGTTCATCAAAATTATGTGGATGAGTAATGGTATGCTATCTTAAAAGTTATGATCATTCTTTATTGAAGAGCCCTCGTTTGTAGGTATACTGCTTTGGGAGATGTATTAATAATATGTAATTGAATTTGTAAGCATTAGAAAAGTATAATAGAGATTTAAACGTACAGGGATATCAGAAATATTTCAGAAGTCACAATTTCCCGTTTTTCTTACACTCTGTGCTATTTTGTTCGATGATAACGCCCGCCCCCATTCCGCCAGTCTTGTCAGAGAAATCAGACCCAGTTCGTCACCCTAGTACATTTTTTCTCATTAGAAGAAAAAAGACAGTAAACAATCTTGTATTCAGGTAAATAAATCCGTGAAAACCAAGGTAGATATTCATTTGCAAAGTATTTAATTTGAAGTGGAACCGTTAATAATGTGACATGTTATTCTGTATCCTTTATTGAATACCCTTTTTAATTATACCAAATTAATTTTTAGCTATATGGTCCCTCCTGAAAAAAGAATCCGTTAAATGGAAGCAACTGGCATTGCGTGACAGAACACGTGCATGAGAAAATGTGAGCAATTTTGTATAAAATGAATAGATTCTGGCATACTTTATTATTAAAGCTTTTAATGAAGGGCTGTCAAGTGTGTTACATTTTTATCACCGACGCTTTCTTACGAATTATAGTTTTAGTACTCTTCACATTTTTATTGTATGAAAACAGCTCCCCAAATGTTCACTGTCCTGTATATTCTTATTTCTGTTTCTGCACAAACATTTATTTCACAATCAAAATTAATTACCTAATAATTAGTTACGCTGTTTGTGTTTAGCAACATTTAGGATCACAGTTACTCAACATTAAGAATCATATTCACTGCTGAAAGTGCAATGCTAGGCTTTGATAAAAACCTTGCTGCAGCACTTTCTTTGTACTACTTTCATTAAAACGTTACACGATTTTACAATTTGAGTAAATCATTGATAGCAGAAATAAGCACAATTAAAACAAAGTTGTTTCTGAAAGTTATATTTTATTCTTCAGTTCTTACTATATTTCATATTTCTGCTACTGCAGAATGACAATGTTGCTAGTTAGAAATTCAAGTGCACATTTACTTCCCGCGTCAAATATGAAACTAATATTGGATTTAGACTGAAGAAGCCTTATAAGATACTGTTTGGATAATAAGCAGGAATTTTTCAAACTTCCTATACGACATATTCAAATTGCTAAAATTTAAGCTTTTTAATATAACAGCTTCCCTGGATGTATTGCCAAATGTTTTTGTTTCTTTCATGGTATCCTCGGATAAAACTTTCTTTCAGTATTAATTTCGCTTGTATCAAATTTTCTGATCACAATTCGTATGATTTTAGTTACATAATTACCGAGAAAACAGTAGGAAATAGTAAACATTTTAGTTATGCAGTATTGTATCACATCCATTTTGACTCGGTGATTGCAGAGCGTGTTGCTTGAGATTAATAGCATACATTATTCCAGAATGAGCAGCGATTGACGTGGCTTCGTTATACGGACCTCCATTCGTGGCGGAACAAGCAACTTAATGCGCAGTATAGGAAATACTTGCGGTTGGTACAAATATAAAAAGGACATAACTTTCGTGGAGAATTTTTCGTTTTTAACCTCCTGAACGTATTTGATGCTTCCATATTTCAAATCAAACCAATTATTTAAATATTCTCCAAATGCAGAGCAAAACACTAGCATATGAATATTTCTGGATTTGTTTTCTTGATACAGTAATTGGCTAATAACTTTTTTACTGGTTCAATGAAGTTATGTGTAGTCTTTATTTAGGTGAGAATAAAAGCTATACTTAAAACCCCTTGGAAATATCTAAAAATGTGATTTCAGATTCGGTCTACAAACAACTAACAGAAAAGAAATTTCCGTAAGGAAATGTATCCATAAAGATAAAATAGTAAATTTGTTGCTACTTATATTGTTTTAATTGTTTATTTCTAATAGTAGTTTATTCAACTTTAGAATGTGATAGAAACAGAAAGCTATTAAACACAAAACTTTATAACACTGCATTCCACTGGTCCCAACAGCAAAAGTTGCTGTAAAGTAATATTTGGTCAACATAGTCACATATATTTTTTTAGGAAAATGTAATTTTAAATTGATGATGCCACAAAACCTGGGAGGCCGTACATATTGTATTTTTGAACAAAGAAAGAGCTTAAAAATGGATCTGATGCCGAAGGTTTTTTGAGTTACGGGCCGCCTGAGCTTTCTGGGGAAGTGCAGCCGCCGCCGCCACCAGAAAATGAGAGATAGCATCGCCACGCGTAAAGTTAATATTTTTATTTTAGTAGTTATATTTTAACTAAAAGTATAAATTGACACTGTATTTAAAACTAAGAATAATAAGCACTAACCTGTGTAATAATAGATGTTGAAAATGATGACCCTCAAAGGCAATACATTGCCGACATCTACTTATACCATTCCGTGTTTCTTGTAACTTTTCCATGGAACAACACGCAATTTGGAACACGTTTTTGTCACTAAGAGGTCCTATCTATAGTAACTTTTTTAACAAGTTAGCGAACAGTTACTCAGCACCTAAAATACAATTTCGAGGATATATATTCTTGCTCATCGCCTTACCTTTTCCGTACAAAAATTAATTTTTCACATTAAAATAGTTCTTCAACACTATATATGTAGTGGCATTAAAGAACAACAATTGGCATACAGTGAAAATACCGAGTAACACAAGAACGCATAGCCGCTCGCTGACAAATCCCCCCTAAAACTAAATACAAGCTTCAACCTGCTCCTGCTTTATACAGCCTTTACGACTGTCTCTGCCGCACACAGTCATGTTCTGCCGGCCCACCAATCAAATAACCTCAAAGTATATGACGCAGAAATTATAAATTATGATATGCTTGTACCCAAACTGATCCCTATGCAAGATGATACAATAGTTCACATAGCACGAATCTAAAAATAAAAATTATAAATGCAAAACCCAGAAGCAGAAAGCAACTTGTTATGAGGGTGAAGAGTGAGAACCCATTTTTCAGAAATAATATTCTGTACTTGAACTTTTTAATATAGAGTTCCAGATCTAATGAGCAGATTGAGTAAATGGAATATTATTAAATGTTAGGAAAGCACTGATTTTGTTAACATAAATAAACTCTTTAATTACTGCGAATAAGTAATGAAGTTGCATTAAATTGCATGACCAATAGCTTTTAAGGAATTAAATGTACTCCCTGTATATGCTTAAATATATATTGAAACACTCACATGAAAATTAATGGTAATGCGATGGACAATTGATAATTATTACGCGAAAGCATTTCGTGTGTCTGCAATATTTCAGCACTACTCCTAGTATAATTAGCTCCTCTTGATTGCTCCATAGTTGTCGCCAGTCTTTAACTAGAGCTTCTGCCTCCAGGTCTGAGGTTACGATTACTGGTTGTTGGAGTTACGTCGTACTTGTTATAACTTTGCTAACTTAATATGGTGTAAATGAACAACATACCGCCAGGTAGCGACGCTGCTTACAGCGTTTCCTCCAGAGAGAAGACCTGTTTCTGTTGTCAGTTGAGTGCAACATTCCTTGCCTCTAGAGTTAACCTCAAGTTTATTTTGATAAGCTTGTAACATCCCATTCACACTCCCGAAAGTCTTTGGGAAATTCGCGATGACATTTATGAACTTTTGTATGTATGTCAAGCTCCCGTTTGTTTACATGTCATTACGTCAACTCAGCTATGCAGAAATAACTTTACAAACTCAAACATACCCACTGAGATCATTCATTAAAATGTATGCCAAACAATTTTAGATATGATAAAATAGCAAGTACAAAGTTTTGGTCATTATTTCTGTGTCTTGTATCAATTAGCACAATGCAGCAATCGAAAACTAAGTTGGAATTAATGCTTTTACAGTTTTACTGATGCAATGGTGCAGGGTATTGCTGACTACTGTATTTCTTAAACTTTTTATAATTACCTCAAACAAGCAGTGTCACTTTCTACACCTTTTTCCCAGGTCGGGCTGATTCTGTATCTGTTATACACTATGCACTGATCCTGCCCCACAGTCTCCTTCGCAGATCTTGTATGGCAGGCATTATTACCATGGATTTTTTCCGTGGTTTCCGCTCTTTACATAAGCGAATCCTGGATGGATAGCAACTTTCCACAAAAGTTATGCATTTCTTCTCATTTCGTTATTAAGTTCAGGTTGCAGAGTAGCAAGTGCAAGATTGCGAGAGTTGGCGGCGCGCAGTGGCACAGGGGGCAGATTTCTCTCTTGACATCTGATATCCTTCACCTCACCCTTTCCTACCGTGAGATCAATAGGAAACAAAGGACTATCATTTCATTTCCGTGTATGTTCCTTCTCATGCAGTCCAATCAAATCCATCCAATCCTAGGCATTGGAAATCTCTTACGATGTATCCACTTTACTGCAGGTATAGACTTTCGGTAAAACACCAGATATCCTTTTATTTTTCTCTTATTCAATTCTACAATTTATATATCTGTCAAACAAGTTGTACTACGTGGCTTTCGCGTTATGCAGCCTCATGATGGTGTATATTCAAAGCACCATCACTCTCATAGTACATCTTTATGCCAATTGTCTATTGCAGCATCCTGACCCCCTTCGTACTTCTTTCGGATATTACAATATAAGTAATTCTAGCAATTTAAGACATAAAAGTATTGTACTATTACAACTACTTGAACTGTAATACCGTGATTATTGCCTCAGCTTATATCCATTGGGGGCTCGTGCCTCTGCAAATTTTAAATACATTTTACCCAAGAAGAGGCAAACATCCAAGGGTACGATATTTGAAATTAAGTCACAGAGCGTCTGATTTTGCGTTAAGTCTTGATGCTGATTGGCTGGTGTATTATTAGTCCCTAACTTTCGGTGTATAGTTCCTTTTTAATCTCTACGCTATTTATATATAAACTATTGTGGCATAATTGGAATCTAATACGTAAGTTTTCCCTCGCCGATTTATTGACAAGGCAATTATGTTAATAATGAATGGTACAATAAAAATAACATGCTCCTAGAGATAGGTACAATTGCTGATATTAGAGAAACAAAATTTGCATTTAACAATTTTTGCGATGTAAGTAAAACGAACTCAAAAGCAATATCCTCCTTCATTAGAGAAGGAGAAAAGTATCTCGCAATATTTTCTTTCCATAATATACTAAAAAACAATTCCCCTGCTTGAAGTTAGAAATTAATTTATAAAATGACATCTGCTTTAAATTAAAAATTGTTATTTGTGTTTTCAATGCATAAATATTTCAAAGAGTAGCTCTCAACCTCATTATGAAGTTGGAACACTGCGCTGTGTTTTTAATTGTATTAATTGTTATTGATATTTTCAGTCTCTTTAGGTACTTCAAAGGTTAAGCAGTGCTCCCCTTGATCCTTTTGGAATGCATCATTCAAAACCTGTTGAAACAAATGATAGAACTAACACGAGTAATTTGTTTGGAGTTGTCTCATCTAATAGCAGTAGCGGGGCGATTAATTGCGTGTTGTTTAGGTGGCAAACGAAAGGTCCCATGTTTTTGAAATGATGAGACAGCTCATGGAGTTTATCAGATTGTCTGAAGTATCAGTGAAATTCGAAGATATTTTTCAGTCACAATATAAATACACTGGGGTATCAGCAGTGTAAATGCCAAGAGGTATTGCTTTTAATAATTTAATTTAATTTAATTTGACCACAAGGAAAAGAATGAATGAATAGTGTTTAACGCCCGTTTTTGCTACAGAGGCACTACAGGCGGTGAACACTGATGATTCCTGAGATGAAATGATATATTGAGAAAGGATTTATTTTTAAGGAAGGAATCGTTCCAGGTCTAAGTTTAGGATACCTCCCCGGCATTGGCCATTTATGAGGACTGAGGAAAACGTGGAAAAAACCTCAGTCAGGGAGGACGGTCCTTGCGGTATTCGAACCCAGAACTCCCACTCACGAGCCGTGCCTTAACGACCTCGGCCACCCGTGGCGGTTTGAGGCTTTTCAAGATAGAAACATAGAAATATTTCATGGGTTTTAAAACAACCATTACACTTTAGCTATGATTGCGTTAAAATGTTTTGAAGACTTTAGTACATTTTTAACATATTTTAATAACATTCTATATGTAATCCTTTTGTAATTCGACAATTGTCAGAACGGTATTTAATTACTATTTCACGAAACTGATAAAACCATTGATGAACGAGTGACTTTGTTCAGGTTAAGATTTAGCAAAAGTATATATAATTTATTCTAATTTTTTAATGGTGTTCAGTGCCCATTTTATACTGTGGCATAACAGATGGTAGATAGGGGGTGACATTTACATAAAATGATAAATTGGGAAAGAAGTTTAAACGTTATAGGCCTAAGATTAAGATAGGTCCCCGGCATCTGCCATTAATGAGGGCTGAAGGAAACCTGTGAAAACCTCGGTGTTTTACATCTTGGCTGCCAAGAATGCCAAAGCCAGCAGCACCCCGTACTTCCACTCCGCTACCTAAAACGTATGATTATCTTGGTGTTTAGTTATAAATCTTGTTCGCTCACAGAGAGGACGGTCGTGGCAGGATTCAAATTCTAGAACAGTGCAAACGTGATTTTAAATACGAATAATATCGTTGTGTTATTATGGAATTTTCCTGTTCAATTGTGTCTTTCAGACTTACAATAAAATAGAATTTATTGGTTCAATGTAAAACGCGAATATTTTAACAAAGGAAATGCCGCGAATTTTGAAAAATGGCCAATAAAATCACTCTCAAAATTAGCAGTGAAGGTTTTGAAGTGCAAAGAAAAATATTAGCAAGGAAATAGGAAACTTAATCTTATAAAACAAAATGTGCTTTTCAGACAAAATATCTTTTTCGTCTAGGAAGGACAATTCCATGATATTAGACAATTTAATGATGGAACATTTTCTACCATGGATACGAATTTGCCTTAGCATCAACGATGCAGTGTAGCTGATACTGAATTCTGCCTAGCGTTCCAATGTAGCCACAAATTACACCCTCTCTCTGGTGTCATGTACCCTAACTTGTGCCAGACTTGTTGATATCTTATTTTCAAGGAATTGTACCATGTTTAAAGATAAGAATGTAAACTTTTAAAAAAAAAAAAAGGGTATAATATTTTATTGTATATGGATTATGTTTTTCAACCAGTCAATTTTAAATAAGGTTGTTAGGTAATAACTATCCTTGTGCATTAGTTTTAATATTTTTTGTTAACATGATCTTTTCTTTTTTGTTCGACTGTATATTATTTTCAACTGAAAATAGTTTAAGGTATTATCTAATTGTCTCATTAATATATTTTGTGTGTTATTTTGCATTTTTTCAGAGCAAATAAATTTCTTTTAAAATATTTTTTTCAATCGCACTTTATTAATATCCAAAATTCCTTTCCATAACCATAGCAAAATGCCTTTTTATATATATTAATTTATACTTCTCATTATTTTTATTTAATAATTGCAAATTATGACTGAATTTTGTTATTTTACTGTTTATGTCTTAGAGCACATTGAAACACACACACACACACATATATACAATTTATGTTTATATATATAAACAGAAATTATTAACTTGGTTTATGATTTTAAATATGAATTAACATTTCTGATCTTATTTGCTTCTTTTCCTTCCCATACCAGATACTTTCTTCAGCTGATATTTTAAGAATTATTTTGTTCAGATTTAATTTGGAAGCATTAAGCTGTAGTTCTTCTTGAATTGATTTGACCATATATTTTGTAAATTATAATTATAATTTATTAATTTTTGGGCTGTTTTTTCTTTCTATTTCAATAGTATTAAAAGAAGTCAAAGTATATTTTTAATTTGGATATTCAAACTCATATATGCAAGATATTTCTGGAAAGTATTAGTTATTTAATACTATAAGCAACATAGTACCATCTTAAAGTATCTCAAGCACTTTTATTCAATTTTACAAAACAATCTTCAAAGCCTCTTTCTTTTGAAATCATCATCAGTTGTCCGGCCACCGTCCCCATCATATCTCTATACGTCTGGTATCTCCTACTTTCGAAATCGATAAACAGAAATAATCATTGACATAAAATAAACTATAGGGGCTGTGATAGGTTTGGGTAATGCGAACATTTGCCCATTAGACTCGTATGATTTGCACTAGATTTGAAAAAAAGTGATGCTCCGACACCATTGCCTATACCTATGACTATTTTCTTCAAACTGCTCGCCCACTCGAAGAATTGTAGTGCAGAATTAATTTTTCTGATGTGAACTTACTTATTTATGTTGAATAGCGCCTTTACAATTGTACAAAAAAAAATCCTCAACATGCTTCGATATTGCTTTTTGGAGGTCAGAAATTTGGACCGACAGTAGTTTGTACTTATGTCCTAACTGCCGGCAACTTTGAAAAGTGTTTGTGACATTCAGGAAAAAATTTCCTCTGCTGTTATGCCAGAAGCCTTGGAACTAATTTTATACATACACACGTTTCATGCCTAGATCCTCGTTAAAAACTGTGGGGGAAAAAGTGTTCAAGGAGTTCAAAAATGTACTTTTCACACGGTCAATAATCGATTTTTGTTGATTTTAGGCAATTGCAATCAACCCTAGGTATAACAATTATTAAAGTAGTTTGTGCCTGCGTCCCCAAAAGGTGCACATCTGGGAGGAATGGATGGAGCAAGGGAAAACCCGGTGGCCGGAATTCACGGGCAATGGGCCCGGACAAAGAAGGTATAACCTCCCTATGTCGGTGGAGCACCTCTCAGAAGGTTCGCTTCTACATCAGACGCCGGGGGAAAAACCCGCAAGCCACCGTCACACCATACCAGACCCGTCTCACCTGGCACTTTCGACCCTATAACAGATGCAATGGATTGTAATTGTATGAACTGGGATGGTTCATCTCAACATTTGCCTATACGACCAGGGAAAACCATTAAAAACCGAAGGTCAGAGTGTCCAGCCCCCAAGGGGTTTGAACCCAGGACCTCCCGCATAAGAGTCCCAAGCGTAACCCCCCGACTCACCCCAATCATTTGTTAAACAGCAAATTCGTAATTTACCTAAGTTTGCCTTTTAATGTGTATAGAATTTCATACAAAAGTTTAAAATATAAACACTTAGAGGTGAATTGAATCCGTTTTCTAATTTGAATATAACAGTAAAACGGCAGGCAATGGATAAATCCACTAAGTAACCAGGATGAAATATGAATTTGTATATTCTTTAACTAAAGTAATTACATTTTTAGAAAAAGAATATTTCAATAGCTTCAAATATTGTACATTTATCCAAATATATCCCAATTTAGCCATTATTAAAGTCCACGTGCACAAATTGTAATTATAATTTTACATATTTTCACTAACAACTGACCTTTTCAGAACCAACAATAAACTAATTCACATTACCAATCAGAGTTTGATCAAATATTTTATCAATAACCAGCACTGAAAGTACTGCTTCAATTGGCTAATTTTTCAGAACATTTTGAAATGCAGTCATCATTCGGCGTTATGCGTCTCTGTGTGCGATGTGGCTGATCTAGAAGTAAGTTGCAGATACATTTCATCCGTTACTGTTCCGAAGTAATTAAAATATTTTCATTTGGATTTTCAGCCATCAAACAAGAAATCTCAAGAAGTATAACAATGAATTAGATGAGAGTACAATAGTTTGAGTGTGAAGAAACTTTTTGTAGGTGTCAGCGACCTCAAGAACGTAGCCACTAAAAGGGTTCATGCATAGACGGAACTCCCATTTCATCTGGGGTTAACTACCAGCAAGAAACCGCGAGGCATGAAACACGATGTGGCGAAAAATGAAATGTGTATTTCGTTCAGCTATAAATAAATGTACTGGATGGTGGTTTCGTTAAAACAAGATACGCCGGAGCAGGTCTTCAGCTTCGAATACGTTTAACCACAGCCATGGACGTGATAAACGGAAAGTGGAGCCATCGGCGTAGTTCATGCGGGGTATACATCACGAACCGATCTGTGTACTAGCCTATGGGTTAGCTTTTCCCTTATCTGAGATAATAGCTAAAGACCCTTCACTAGATTCTTTGCTTTTTCTTCATAGAGTCATGAAAATGATATCAACATTACCAGAGTACGGCTTCTAAAATGGTTTCCCTCTTTGTAAGACAGAGCACAATAAATTATTTGACCACGATGGTGATTATCTTAGGAAATAATTTTTGTATTTAATCTCTCACCCCTTCGTTAGTACACAGGAAGCTTTAGATTTAAAAGGTTTGTTTAAAACTTTATCAAAATTTGGATACAAGCAATTAAGTGGACTAAGGTTAATTAACCTCTTTTTAAAATTTACCACTAACACATTTAAATGCAAGAACTGTTCTTTAATAGATACCAGGGGATGTTGTAAAGTACACCTAGTAATTCTTTATTTAAAAATGGGTATAGTTATTTAAACAAAACTTGCTAAACCTTATTGTTCATGCGTACATCATTTTTTCCCACATAATCGTCTTGGCGATGAATGAGCTATTCCCAAAGAGTGACTAGTTTCTTGATACCGTCACTAATGATGACGGAACCACAGTCACACTTCTGTCTTCACTGCATTGTCAAAATTAAAGTGACGTCCTCTTAGGTGCTTTATGAAAATCTGGCGCCTAGTCGGGACTGTATCGAGGATGATGAACAGCGAAACCAAGACGCTGAATGTATTCTGTTGTCATTGCTTACACTGCTATACGGACGAACGTTGTCATGCTGTAGGAGGGATTACTCCATATGGGAACGAACTCTTCGTATTCTTTCGTACTTTTCAGTTTTTTTTTTAGCGTTTCACAGTACCTTGCGGAATTAATGCAAGTGCCATTAGGCATGAATTCCATTTGCACCACACCTTTAATATTCCAAAAGACTGTAACTGCTGATGTCACAATCTTGAACATTTTCGGTGGAGGTGATTTTTATGATGGAACTCCATGAAAGACCTTTTGTTTTCGGCATCAAAGTGGTGTATCCAGCTTTCGTTACCCGTGACAATGTCCTTTAAGAGTGCACCACCTTCCCGTTTATAGTGCAGAATTAATGTTTGGATAATGTCCAATCTCTTCTGTTTCATGTCAGGAAGGAGCTTTCGAGGCACCCATCGTGCACTAAATTTCCAGAATCCCAATTCGCCTGCACGCGCTCCCTTGATAAGCCTGATATGCCACACTTGATTGACAGCGTCGATTCGCTCTAATGAGTTCATTGACACGTTTCCGATGAGCGCATCAGTTGCGGTACACGGCCTTCCACTGCTTCTTTTGTTACACAAGTTGGGAGTTACGTCAGGTTCATTACGAGCACGAACATACTACATTACGGTAAATTTATAGGGGTTTAACTTCAAATTTTTATAGCGTTTACCGGCCGTTTTAACTGTTGAGGTATCACAGACTGTGGACACTGATGATATATGAGAGGAAAGTTTATTTTTTTAGGGAAGGAAGCGTTCCAGGCCTAAGTTAAGGGATCCTTCCCGGCATTTGTCATTTATGAGGAATGAGGAAAACTTGGAATAAACCTCAGACAGGGAAGACGGTGCTGGTGAGGATCGAACCCCAGACCTCTAGCTCATGAGTCTGCTCCTTAACGACCTCGGTCACTCGTGCTGTCTTAACTTTCGTAGTTTTGTAATTGTTTGAACAGAGAAATAGGAAATTCCCATTTGCTGAGAAGAATGTCGAAGTGGTTCTTTACAAGAGCATGTTCTTTGTTATCTACTGTTTCTTCTGTGAGTACTATAAGTGGTTGTGTGCTCATTTTATCAAGAATACTTCCCTTTTCATGAAATTTATTTTTGAATCATATATCACGAAACGATTCTGTACGCACGTACGTAAATAAATACCTTGTGGAGAATAGAATACCTGGATTGAGTTATATTACTTAATTGTTACACTGTATTACACCGCTTAATGCACTCTCGCACTAAACACAAGAATACGTCCGTACGTTCCCAGAGTTAAATTCATACTGACTTGCCCTCCGGCTTTCAAGGTTGAGGACAAGACGAAAAGTTACAGAGCTCGATCAACTGAGGCCAACTGCACATGGAGCGGTCCCGCGAAGGAAAACTTACCCAGCAGTTCTTACGGCCCATTCTGCTGCTTCCTCTCACCTCCCTCGTCAAAATACTCCATAAACATGCAGAGACGTTGGTTTCCAGACTATCAGCAAACCATTCTCTTTTGTATAATGGCCGAAAATATAAATCTCATGCGAAAAATGGTATCCTTTTATTGTTTAAAAGAAATTTTGAGTTTTAATTCAAAATATGTTTTTTTTTTTATTTTAGAAACCCCTACAGGCATTTTTGTTGTTGCTTTATGCATAAAAGCATTAAGCAATATTTATAAGAAATTAAATGTTGAAATTGGGGGTAGCGCCAACCAGCAGCCTCTTACTGGAACCGCCTCTGGATAATGTGATATTGCAGGAAAAAATTGTCAATAATGTTGTGTGTATTCTGAATTTTCCTTTCTACGGGCACGACACCGTATTCTTCGTTTCTGCTATAATATTTCCTTTCTCTTGGGGTTTTGAATTGAACGATTTGGGACGTTAAAACCTGCGTATATTTCCTTGAAATTGTTTGCGAATTTCATAAACAACTTTTACATGCGCATTCACTATTCAATACCGCAAGTGAGTGCCATTATTTTAATCGACCACAAAAACTCTCTTACAAATATATAAGAACGTTGCCAGCGCAACTGTTTTTAGCGAAATCTGCCTGAGACTGAAAACGAACATGACGCATGTGATCTCGGGCGATAATGTATAGCTAGAGGAGAGGAGTATTGACGGTTTGCGGTAGGAATATAATTTGATCTGCCCTACCTGTTTAGTTTTCCCGATTCCACCGAAAATCTGCGCGTTGTTGTAGTTCGTTTTGGCCATGGTCTTTGTGTAGTAGTAATATAAAAAGTTAAAACTCACGAAATTAATGCTATACAGTGCTGGATTGTTTGAAAAATGTGTATGAAGTACTGAAGTATTTTGCAAATAGGTTTTCATGTAATTATCTGCAAAATAGTAGCAAATCCCACATACCAAGGGATTCCAGGTTCATAAATGATCAAGAGTTCAATTTAATTTTTAAATTTACTTATTTCCTTGATTTATTTACGGACGCTCGTTAACTACTCAGGTCATCAGCGTACCATTCAATTCAAGGCGTGAAATGGCCGATATTCGTTCAGAGGCCTCTTCTTTCGGCTTGAGGTTCTTTTACGTCCCGTAAATCTAAGACACGTGACCCACAGTTTTACTTCCCTTCCGAAGGAAGCCATACTTTGGACATTTGTCCGAAAAATTCCATCGACCCTAGCCGGGATTGAACCCATGATCTTGGGTCTACGAGGCAGGTATGGTTGCCACTAGACCACCAGAACCGACTTAATTCATCAAGGAGAATTTATGAGAATAATGGAAAATTTCATAATCAGATATTAGAAATATGTGGGAAATGAAGGCAAATAGCTTCAGCACCTCCTTGCGTGACATGGGCGAGTGTTCCACCGCCGATTCGTGTAGCTCCGCCCGCTCGCCCTCTTTAGTTAGTCGGGCTGGCTGTGTGCGATGGTTTATCGGCAGATGTAGTCCTCGCCGTCGCGTCGGTCATCAGGTAATTGGGCAATCCTATATAAAATGTAACATATTAAAACATTAATAAATACGACAGTTTTTCAGCGTTCTAGTTTAAAGTATCTATTTTCATTTACTGATAATTTTATGTTCAAACTTATGCTTTAAAAACTATATGTTACCAAGAATAAAATGTCTCTTAATGTCATAAAGTAATAATCGAAAATTTTGCGTAATGAATATAATATCATTTACAATAATAAATGTTCAAGCTCCTAAGCTTTTCTAAATGACTGTCAACATAGTATTTAGATATAATTTTTGGAAATGGAACTTTTAGACAAATAAGCGTAACCAGTACCATAAACATTGACCTGGTTTGCACCTGAGATGTTAATGCCCTCGCAACAGTATAAAATCAATACTGTTTACCTAAACGACTTTTGTTTTGACAGAATGATAGCTCTTCTCTGTTTATTCCTGGCTTTCCTGAGTCTCGAAGACAATGCTGTTTACTGATGCAAATTTCTAAATAATCTTTAGCATTAAAAAAACGATTAAAAGGGGGAGGGGAGAGACACGGGAAGGCGGTTACGCAACTGATCACCGATCACCAAAACTACAAAAGCAGATGGCAAAGGCCAGCTATCCAGCAATAGGATAACTGAATATTGTTTCATAATTCAACTTGCAGAAACAGATGTTGCGATAAGACCGAAGTTGCTAAAACAAGGCTACTTAACCAGTTGAATTAAATAGAAATTTTATTCAATGTAGTGTTTTTCTTTTCTTTGTTTGTTTGTTTGTTTTTTTTTTTGTTTTAATAAGAACGTTATATATCTAAATTTTTGAACAAACTTTCTTCCTCGGTGCTCAAGATGAACCATGCCTCTTTTGGAATAAAAAAAAAAATTAGTAATAGTTTTCTTGTTAAACCTCAACACAGTTTAATTAAATTAATCTCAGCTATGATACAACCGGTATAATGATCAATAAAGCAACTACTAATTACTAACTTCTCTTTTCTTCTTAGTCTCTCTGCCCTTTTATCAAGAATGAGAACAGTGCTGAAGAGCTATGATGAAAATTAAGTAACCACAATAAAGTTGTAAATGAACATATAGAACACAGAGTGTCTCTAAATCAGACCACTTTGTGATCGGGTAGATAATCGTTAAAACGCTTTTTGCTAAAGAACCCATGGGCTGGGAAGCTTAGTTTCAGTGCAGAACGACAGCCACTAGAAATGGACTGGGTACCGCCACGGGTGGCCGAAGTCGTCAAAGCGCGGGCTCGTGAGCGGGAGGTCTGGGGTTCCAATCCCGCCAGGACCGTCCTCCCTACTGAGGTTTTTTTCAGGTTTTCCTCAGCCCTCATAAATGGCAAATGCCGGGGAGGTACCCTAAACTTAGGCTTGGAACGTTCCCATTCTTAAAAAAAAATCTCCCAATATATCATTTCATCACACACACACACACACACACATACACACACACACACACACACACACATATATATATATATATATATATATATATATATATATATATATATATATATATATCACCGCCTGTGGTGCCTCAGTAGTAAAAACGGGTGTTAAACACTATTAAAAAAATTGAATGGGATTTAAGTAGATTTTTTGGTTGATTTATTTATGGACGCTCTTTAACATCTCAGGTCATCAGCGTCCCATTCAACTCAGGGCATGAAACGGCCGACAAATTTTGCTCAGAGGCCTCTCTTTCAGGCTTGAGGTTCTTTTTCGTGCCGTAAATGTACGACACGGAACCCACGGCTTTACTTCCCTTCCGAAGGAAGCCATACTTAGGATTTTTACGCCCGAAAAAATCCATCGGTCTTGGCCGGGTTCAAACCCGCGTGCTTGGGTGTAGGAGGCAAGTATGGTAGCCACTACACCAGCAGGACCGACGTATTTAAGTAGAATGGAAGCTACTGTAAGTGCGTGAAATTTAACGATGGCTGAAATCTGCTCTGAATTTCTCTCTGCCGCGATTCAAGGTCAAGATTGTGACCCAGGGAATACCCACATCTGCATAAATACTACCACCCAGTTTGTTTACTTCCTGCGCTCAGTATCATTCGTCCACCAGTGAACATTTGTTGACTTTTTGTGTTCATTATCATACGCACAGTACAATGAAATGGAACGTTACGCGCGGAATGAATAAACGGACATGCATTTTGCGTACGGAGCAGCATTTGGTTCTGGTCGTGCGACTCAGAGGCTTTACCAGGAAACGGTTCCCAAACAGACGAGTTTTCTCACCACACTGCATTTGCCTGCATTGATCGCAGACTGCGTGAGCTGGGCTCATATGATAGACGACTAAGGGTCAAGGACGATGGCGTTCTGTGCAAACTCCTAGTTGAAGAAGCCGTGCTGAGGTGTGTAGACTTCCCAGGAGTACTCGCCCTATCGCTTACTAATTGAACATCTGTCGTTACACGGTCTGGAGAATTCTGCAAGAACGTCTGTTGCATCCATTACTTCCAGAAAGTGTTCGTGCTACTAGGTCAGGCGACTATCCCTTGCGACATTTTTTTTTTTCGTTAGTACTTGGACTGAACTCTACTCCAATAATTTTTTCCAACTCTCATGATGTTAAAGTATGCTTCACACGTAAGGGATTTTTCAATTACCGTAATTCGCACTTTTGGGCTTTTGAAAAAACCCATGCCCCATTTACGTGATCACATCAGATGAATGTGGTGTCTATTTTTGAATACGGATTGTGAATTCGGCTTGCTTGTGAGGTCAGACAACATGTTGCGACGACTCAACGCCAATAATTATGGCAAGATATTCTGCCTGAACTACTGCGTCCTCTTCCTGTTTATATCAGACAGGAATGTGGTTTCAGCATGACAGGGCACCAGCTCATTTTGAGAATGAAGTACGTCATCATGATACAGCTACATTTAACGACGGTTGTTTATGTAGGGGTGAACTCTTTGCCCGGCCCCCAGCTCGCTCTTTGTCTGCAAGCCTGTGGATGTGTGTTGCTGTACTGATGAGAATACAGTAAAGTAACAGGTTCAAACTGCTAATTTAACACTAAAGCAAGTTTTTTATTCTGTATTTTGGATCAAATGAATACCTATAACATTAATATTTGTTTATTAAATTGAAATTATATTTCGCATAACTATTGGGGTGATCTTAATATGTTGGGGTTAAATTATATGAGATATGATTAATTAGAAGAGGAAATTAATAAGTTATATCAAGATGGAATTAATTAATATAACATTGGTTTTTGGAGATGTGTTGATTGAACGGGACAATTTCAGATGGGCCAGCCCTTTGCCTGTCTCCGACTGTTGCTTTGATGATTTCCTGCTGATGAGTCTTGAATTCCCGTAGATGCCTCGGCTATGCTGATGTCCTGAACATCATATCCGGCCGCCATCGGAGGTGGCATTCTTCTCAAGGTTGATGTCGAGCTTTCCTGGATTTAATCGATAGGGGAGGAAAGAACAATGGATGGAACGTTGTCAAATAATAATCTTGGTTGCACAGTTCACAAGAGTTTATTTAAAAATTCACCTGTAACTCACGACAAGCCTGGACTTCTGGCAAGGAGTTGAAATAAAAGCATTCCCGCGATTTTTTTTTATCTGTCACACACTAAAATCTTGATAACGAAACAAATCTTTTGATCACTGTTCATAATTTCTTCGCTGACCGTTGCTATCGATTGTGCCTACTTAAACTGTCCTGACTCTTACTTTGATCAAAACTGCTCTTACAAAACTGAATCGAAAAGCTTCTAGATTGAGCTTTTTATGATTTCTTTACGCGTCATATGCGAGAATTCAGAGTTTAGAATATTCTAGACGCGTCCTAAATCCCATTCTTTGATTGGCTCTGAACATTACCAGATTCTCGAAGGGGGAATCGAAAACTCGCCTCCCGAATGGCTGAATTTCTCCTTTCTTCCCTAGGTCTCTGACACGTTTCATTCGAGATTTCTCTTTTTAGGGGTCGCATTCTCGAGGGAGAAAGCGAGTTTATATGGCCTGCTTCAAGGACTGTTTGACAGAGGCTAGAATGGAAAAGGTCCTGTGCTAGTCAAATTCGACCTTGCGAATGGATCCAGACCGTCATAACTAAGATTCAGCTTTGTATGATATTTTTGCCTTTGTCACATATACATTACAAGACTCATATTAATAAACGATTACACCGTAATACCTTCTAATTACAGTTCACCATTTCTACAGCAGTCGAATCTGGATCTCCCGCTACAGTATTTACCTCATTTCCTTCCTGTAAAATCGCCTGATTTAGTAACATAATGACATAAAATTATATGGCACCGGTAAAAATATCACAGCCCATGAGATTCTTAACAAAAAGTATTTTATGAACTCTTATGATGCATCCATTTCGAAAGGTTATCGGACTAATTTAGAGGAAGCTATTTAATATATTGCTATGCAATATGAATAATATAAATTTGGCGAACATAAGCTATCGGTTTTACTGATTTGCTAACATAGAGCAAAGAGATATGCCTTTGAAAAGTATCCTCTTGCATTACTTTATGTAGATAATGAAAATTTCCACATTAAAGCGTTTCGTTTTAATGTAATACGCACAATGCAATACAGAAGTTTAAATTTATAAAGTAATATTGGAGGATAATGAAATTATCGTTTGCAGTGTATTGAATAGAAACTATTCCTTACTAAAATGTCTAAGGAAGACTTACAAGTCGAAAACAGAAGCTTTTATAACAACATTGGTCTGTTATAAAGTTTATGGCGACTTTATTCTCACGTTATATTCCTGTTATCTTTGGGAATATCAGAAAACAAAGACCCATTATAGTACCAAATTCCGTGACAGATTAAAAATTTTGGTTGTGAACGAACGTTTGTGAAATTATATGTTAGTGACAGTTAAAAATATTACCGGAATAAAAACGAGGAAAAAGCTTGTATATCTACTCCAAGATATATCATTGGATTCGCTATCTCCATAATGTACGGAATAAAGAATACAAGTAAATCATTTGAAAAGAGGATATCTTTTCTTTCACACTACGACCTGGGTGTTTATGACTTAAAATTTGTAGAAATATGAAAGCATTTATGACCTAAAAACTGGTGTTAGACAATGTGACGTAAAAATATTCTGACGCCTTTTAAAAGCTTATCATGGTTTATATTAAAGCTTTGATATACTTTAAAAATATAACAATTTAAAAAATAATAATTTATATTATTCCATTTTAAATTTATTTAATCAATCAAGAGATAAATCTGAACTCTACACATTGTGAAAAGAAATATTACAACATGATGCAGGGCCATAGAGAGTTACAGTAACAAATCACATACATTTTAAACTTTTCAAATAAAAGTGACTTTTTATTGTTACGCAACATTAACTTGTACCGACAAATAACTCCGCTCAATATCGCCGGATGTTATTGGGACATATGATGCTGCAAGTATATCTTTCTAATAAAACAACTTACCGAGCGGGTGGCTCAGGCGGTAGCGGTTTCTCCTGGTTGCTTAAGGAAGTACCGGGTGGAGATGTGGGTATTTCCAGAGTCGCAAACTTGACCTTGAATCGCAGCACAGAGATACACACAGCTGGTTATATCAAAACAATATGCGGTAGCGCTATCGGTGAAATAACGATCTGAGCATACCGGTCTAACATGATTATACTAGAGAGGTTACATTCCACCATCGTTAATCGACTCACTTGCCTACAATATACTTCCAACCCCATCCCATTGCTAGTGGCTATCGTTCTGCACTAAAACGAAGCTTCCCAGCCCATGCGTTCTTTAACAAAAACGGTTTTAAAACGGTTATCCACCCGATCACATGTGGTCTGATTTAGAGACACTCAGTGTTAAAAATGTTTAACTTTCATTATAATTCTTCAGCACTGCTCCCCGTTCCGAAGGTTCCGTTACAGTGTTATGGCCTGGCGCGGTGTGATGGTGGCTTGTGTTTTTGAAAGTTTCTGTTCCAGCGTCCGGAATGTAAGCGAACCTTGCGAGGGACTCGAACAACTTAGTGGGTGCCCTTCACCGAGGATAGGACATTCTTTCCGGAAACCTGTTAGGGACCTCATATACGCATTCATCGCCCATAGAATCTGGACTCCCAGTGTCTCCCTCACACGTCCCTTCCTCCCGGAGATACTAACTAATTCGCATAAAGAAATATTTTGTGAAAATACTTTTGGAAAAGCAAATTCTGAGAAATTACAAGCAACAATTCAGGGATGTGCAAAATTTATCTCTAATATGACTGTAAGCAAACAAAAATGAAAAGAGAATATAACATGACCAAATTATTAAAATTTACGGAAAAAATATACAAACAAATAAAAATGTGTAACATTTGTGACCAATGAAAAGCATATTAGTTTAATCAGGTTAGGAGAAATGTTTGCGATGTAAAAGCAAAAAATATGAAATGTCAAAAATGTGCGAGCCCTAATAATAATTGCAGAAAATTTGCTGGGAATTCAATACATATTAAAGGCTATGGCATACGTTTGTGTTCAAACAGTGACCAAAGATTTGTGTTAGTACGCATTGGTCAGATTGCTTAGAGCGTCGGTGCGAAAGGGCAAATATCCGCTGTTCGAATCCCGGTCGTGACCCGAATTTTATAAGTCTAATTCTTCCTTGCCAACTAATGTCCTACACACGGCTAGGTGAAACAATCATTCCTATAATTAAATTAACCCTTTATAATTGGTGGTTAAACATAAGCCTGGGCCAAAAGTACTCGTAGCATAAAGAACGAATTGCCTCTTAAGGAATAAATTCTCAAATAGAAAAAAAAAAAAAAAAACTAAGGGTTTTATATATATAATCAAATGAGAGAGGTTTGTACTTTCATGCTTGGAGTAGGACACGCTAGCTCGTTGGCTAGAGCGTCGGCACGAAAGGCCATTCGCGATTCGAATCCCGGCCAGGACCCCGAATTTTGGAAGTTCGGTTCATCCTTAATAACATTAGGCGGAGTTTATGTAAATCTAAAATATTGTAGTCAACAAACCGCGGAAGAAATTGGACAATTTTAAACTCTGCAAATTAAAGAGTACTTTAAAGGGTAAAAAGCAGTAAAAATAGCTGTGAATAATTTTCATAAAAATCCCGAAGTAAGAGGCAGTACACAGAGATAAAACAGCGGATTAACATTCAATCCCACACCATTAGTAAGATACACAGTAGCGTCAGTAGCGCGAGGAGGCACCTGTGCAAGTGTATTAGCAGTACAAAGAATAAGAAAATTATCGCCTGATCTGGAACGCAAGAAACTTAAACGCGAACTTGCTTCCTAAGTTCAGCATACAGTTTGCACGCAAATACACGTCTTACACGCAATATATCACATTTCGTGAGAAGAAAAAGTTCACCTAGGATGGCCTCACTGGATTTTAGTACTTCTTTCACGATATGAGAAAGAAATTTAAATAATTACATCATATTAGAATACTCTGATTTCGAATTTGGTATCTTATTTCACATTAATTCAAATGCTCAATGACAAAAAATATGTACTTAATGCAACATCAGAGAAGCATGTCAGCTAAAAGCTAAATGTCTGCTTCCATACTGCACACAGCATGAGGAGTTTTTTCCAGATGTTAAAATATTTCGCTCCTTACTTGAACTTCATATACGAAATGTTTTTAGATATGGCTTTCTCACAGCTTACATGTCAAATTAAGCAGTGTAATAAATATGCCTTATTCGTGCCCTAAAATGCATAATAAATCTGCCCATGGTCTTGACTATATATATAGAAAACCACAAATAGCCTAAACTCTTGTTTGAATAATGAAATCACTTACACTAAATTTATCCCATAATCGTATAGGTCATATTTCAATTTCCAATTAACTTCACTTTTAAACACTAGTTAAGTAAAATTGTTAATTAAATGCATATTAAAATATATTATGAAATACATGCCAAAATATTTTAGATACTCCTGAATCTATCAAGACAGAAAGTTATAATAGAGTGCATTAGATAGCTCAATATTTAAACAGGTGCCCGCTGTAAAGGAAGACTTTATCTACTTGTTTACGTTATAGAACAAAAGTATTTCAGTATGTGAAAACTAATACGTAGTGCAAGATGGGGCTGTCAAGACGCTACTTTCGCATTATGATATTCTTTGACTTCAAAAATAGGCTAAATCAGCAGCAGCAACTTTAGGGGAATCTACACTTGCATGTACCACAGTTTTTAATTGGTACAGACAATTAAAAAAGTGGATAAAAAGATGGTTGATATCACCTATGAGAAGAATAGATGAGGTGAGGAAGACACCGAGCGGTGGGTTACGGAAGTAGAAGGAGTTTCCAGATAGAACACCTGCGGAGCCCCCTCTCCAAGGAGTTCGAGCAGCTCAGAAGGGCCACTTCCATATCAGACACCAGGGCACAATCTTTTCCAAAGCGCCAGTCAACGTCAAGCCACACAGCTCTCCTTGTCTGGCACGTTCGACCCTGCAACGGAAAAATGGCACGAAATGATCTGAAATGAGAAAGGGGAAAATTCGTAGGGAGGTAGGATCCAGCTCAGTATTCGCCTAAGCACTAGAGGAAACCACAAAAAAAAAAAAAAAAGGATTTGAACCAGGAATCCCCAAGTGCGGGTGCCAAGCGTTAAGGCCCTGGTCACCCTAAATCCGAAGGAGATTAACATTTCCGTAGCGAGCCGCAAACTGCAGTTACCCCAGAAAACAAAGAAGTTTTGAAGAAAATGTTAAATGAAGACGTTTAAATTATATTTTTTGAGAGGGGATGCTAAACGTAAGGCAAACGTGCCTGAATATCTGCATCTCAGAAAGTGTTGACTGTTGTTTGCCATATTTTCACATAAACTATCAGAAAAATGTCTCTGTGTTTCAGAAGTGGTGGACAAGCTTGTCAGCTTTCACCCGGTTGTCCAGCAGTTAATGCGTATCTGGAGGTTGTGAACAATGTTTGAGAACTGCTTTCACAGAATGCATAAGTGTGAATGTGTCAGAGGTGAATCCTTTGAATAAATACGAACGTTTTTTTAAAAGGTATTGAGTTCTTGAAGGTATATAACAATTGTTTGTATGTCCCTCAACACAACTTTAGACATTCGTGTCCAAAAATCTCCAGTGCAAATTGTGTGGTCTAACAAAATTTCAATCACGGACCAGATTATTTCCCAACAATGTATCGCGAGGCATCCGTAAAATTTTAAAGTTTGTTATTACGCTGAAAACGATTAATGCGTTCTTCAATATATAATCAGTAAATAATAATATTTACTTACACACATACACATATATGCTCGAAGTACTTAACCCATGATTTTGCACAAAGAGCCAATTGTATTGTGTTGACAGCTCCCGACTGCTACATGCAAATAAACAGAAGACGCAAGGAAAGTAACTGAAAATAGTTGTAGTACCAAATCCGGTAATGAGTTATCAAGTTTTCCCTTTCCTGGTGCTGAAGCGCCCTTGCACTGGGGTTGCTTTGTTGTTCATAGAAACAAACTGCCGACTATTTTTGTAATCGGAAACAACGCAGCCAGAAGAAACGAAGGAAGAGATTTGATATGAGTCCCGTCATTTCAATTACTTCAACTTAGTATGTAGCTACTACATTTTATAATAATCTTATTTTATGTTTTAAGGAGAGTAACAAACTTATTCCTTTGAGGGCCCGGAGACATCCTGTTAAACCACATTGTTTAGACCAAAAGTGTTTATAACTTATTATTTGTAAACTACAATGTCCGTAATCCTGTTTGATTTTTGTCTATCCCAAACCATGTTTAGTGAAGCCGGTCTTTCAACGAATATTTTTATATTAATTATTAAAGTCCTCTGCCGATCTTCACGGCGATAGTAGAATGACAGTGCTGATACTGATGCTGGTTTGCTCCATCGTGAAATCGAAACGCTGCAGCAGGAATCACCAGCTAATTGGGGACAGAACAATAACGTTGTATATACAATGCTATACAAATCTGTTTTGACGGACGCGTTCGCTGCCCAAGTGCAACTGTCGCCATAGTGATTCAGGGTAATGAGTGGAAAACGCAATAGATTTTCTCGTTGTATGTTTTAAGCCGGAACAATTCAAAGGGAGCTCCATGGGCAAGTTCATGACGCACCAGTTCCATAGCGTTGCGGAGTACTAAACCTTGTTAATAAATTGTTATGACAGCGATAAAAGTCGATGGAAGTAGTAATATGTTCTCGAGGACCGCATAATTAGCGGCTTTATGACCAGACTTCCCCCAGAAGTAATAAAAAAATTTAGATGGCGTAGCTTTATGAGATACTAAAAATAGACAATCGTATTAAAATAAAATAAAAAAGTAAACCAATTTCGAAAATACGAAAATTTTATAAACAATGCTGCCATGTTCAATAAAGAAAAGGAACTAAATGAAGGATATCAAAATCTAATTCATTGTAGAATTTTTTATGAATAACAATATTCTCGAGACTAGGCTGCTACAAGTGCAAAAAAATAAACAACTTTCATCTCTTCAAAAAATTGTAAAGCGATGCAGGGTTTGCTTTTAAAATCTTGTGCATATTGCTATTAAACATAAAGTTTTTTTTAAAGTACTTCAATATTATTCATGCAGAGCTAAAGCCATTAGGTCTTGTCCTTCGCTCTACAAAACTCATAATAATTACACAATATTTCTGTGACAATTTCACAATTATAGCATAAACAGTAACAAGGGCAATACTAGTACACATATAAATCTTTGAAAAACTCGAAAGAGATAAACAGATATGTGCTAATACATAAACACGAATATATTAACCTAAGAAGAAGAAAAACAATAAAAATAACAACAATAATAGAACAAGTAGTATAATGACAATTCATACACGTGTAAATCACGAGAGTGCAAGTAAATGCAAAACACATAAAATGAAAGCATTATCATTACAAGTAGATAGAAAGATTTATAATGATAATAACAATAAGAATAACTAGAAGAAATGAACAATTCTACACCAGGACAAAACACATAAATATTTGTATTGTAATTAAACAATATCTTATGAAACGCTTCTAAAGTTTGGCATTCTCTGACGCTCTGTAGCAATGCATTCCAGAGACGGGCAATGATTACGGCGAATAATGATAAGTAAAGTGATGTTCGGAGCGGGTTTCACAGCGTGTGTTTCGGCCATGAGAGAAAGACGAATTCCGAAAACGAGAAAACAGATAAGATGGAGGATCATTTTGAAAGGTAGTGTGAGAAAGGCCGAACCAAGACATCATATTTTTATTGAAAAATACAAAAGTTTTAGAACGTTTTAATACAATTGATGCAATTATCTGTCACGTAAAAGTAGTTAAAGACGATTAACGTACTTTGTTTATAAGTTATTGAAATGAAACATTTATTTAGTGGGCATGCAAGTTCCCCACCCCCTTATAAGATTTCTTAGTAAGGACGCAACTAAATTTAAAAATTTCTGTTCCGGTTGACATTTAACATTCTCATCAGTAAAATTCTGTACCAGGCTTGTCGAAAACTCTATGAACAATTACTGTATTTAGTTAATGAAATGACTCAAGAATTATATAATTTGATTTCTAATTTATTCATGTAAACCGAGCAGTTATCTGAAAGAATGCATACTTGTTTGCCTTGCATTATAAATAAATATTATTTGTTTAAATGTTGATTTAATATATATATGCAAAATAATTATTTGGCACTTGTCTCGATCAGTATTATAATATAGTTACTATTATGAGGCAAGTTTAACTATGATACAAGTTAAAGTTTAACTCTTAAAAAAAAACCATACAATTCTTTTAATACTACACACAAGATTTAAGATATGGTGGCACTGGGTGAACCACGAAACACTGACCCAGCGACGGAAAGCGAGCCTTGAGAGTGCATACAATCAAGGGCAAGCAAGGCAGATAATAAAGGAATACTGGCCCAAAGAGGAAAGGAAAAAGTAGTTGCATTATCATAACCAATAGGTAATGGCTATTTCAACGTAAGTATGAAGAAGCTGTTTGTACCGTGAGGAAGTGTTGGCAGTCATGCAGAGCAAGATATATTCTAGAATTCTAATGGTGAAATGTACCGGTTACATTAAGAAAACAAGGAAAAATTTCACAGCCAAACTTCCTGGCGTTGTTTTTCCTACAAAGAGCAGTATATGAAGTTTAGTGAAGAATGTCTTACAACAGGACCAGTTAGAACAGGAACAGAACAGTCCGTCCGTTCTTATACCTGCTGTGGTCCCGGATATTCAAGCATGGGTGTTAGGAATACTACCAAATCAATCAGTAAATAGACGCAATACGTACAATGCCCAATGCCCAATGTCGGGCCTGGTGGTGTAGTGGTTACCATACTTGCTTCCTACACCCAAGATCGCGGGTTCGAACCCGGCCAGGACCGATGGATTTTTTCGGGCGTAAAAATCCTAAGTATGGTTTCCTTCGGAAGGGAAGTAAAACCGTGGGTCCCGTGCCGTACATTTACGGCACGAAAAAGAACCTCAAGCCTGAAAGAGAGACCTCTGAGCAAAATTTGTCGGCCGTTTCACGCCCTGAGTTGAATGGGACGCTGATGACCTGAGATGTTAAAGAGCGTCCATAAATAAATTAGTCAAAAAAAAACAAAAAAAAACTATGTCCAATGTTTACGGGGCGGGGTCGAATTTTCATGCACTGACTTTTATAGCTGCTTTTTAAAATGAATTGACATCATTTGCTAGATTATAAGCATTTTTATGCAAACTAACGAACTCCTATCAATCAAAACTAGTGACAATACATTTTGGAAATGTTTTATGCAGATTTTATGAACTATATATCTATGTTGGTTCCAATTGTAGGACAATTTTAATCACGCGTGTTTTTGGTATAAAAAAAACATATTTTCTTTTCTCCAACATATATTGCACTGCACCGTTGACACTAATCCATGGCCCCTTTCGCAGATTTCTCACAGTTATAGTCCAAAAGGCAAAATTCACATTATATTTCCACTACTTAACAACTTGAGATATTGCAGTATTGGACAATCCACATTTGTTTGTATTGTGTTTCTTTAAATCAATCTTCCTGAATTTTTGAGCTTGAAGATGCTGTATGGAGTCAAATGGGACGAAGTCATTACATTCTATGAATTTCAGATCAGATGATGGTAAAATTTATTGCATAATGACATCATGACACAAATAATAACTGTAAATCTTGAGGAGAAAGCTATTTCCGAAATGATAGAATTATCTGGTCTTTATTAAGTTTAGCATTTCAAACGTCCATTATTTTTGGTAAACTGTTAATTAAATTTTGTTTCAGTGTGCATGTTGTTGATTTGTTTATTTATGGACGCTCTTTAACATCTCAGGTCATCAGCATCTCATTCAATTCGGCGCGTGAAACGGCCGATAAATTTTGCTCAGAGGCCTCTTCTTTCAGGCTTGATACTCATTTACGTGCCGTAAATATACGATACGGTTGAGTGTGCTTGAAGGATCTTCAGGAAGCATTAACAAAACATTTTTGACAGTCATCTTCACTCTTAATAGTAACATTTCATATGAAATTTCTTCTCCACCCTTTGCGAGTCTTTTGCAATAAAAACGCCAAGATGCCATGTATCGAAATTTTACTATAGCATCTGACCGAATATATGCATAATGTAAAGGAAGCGTAAAACGACCATATAGCTACAATATATATATGTGTGTGTGAAACATTGATAAGCAGTAACATTATTTACCGGAATAAAATAACACTAAAGTAATAGTTATTATGTCAAATTTATAACAAATTGAAAAATAATAAACTCTTTCATGTTGTTAAATAAAATAATTAGCCGCTTATAAATGATGGACCAAAACATGCACTTTTTCAGACACATAAAGAAGTCTCTCTCTTTCTCTTACCTATAAGTCATACTCCAGTGGTACCAACGAGGAGAAAATAACTCTATCGGAATTTACTAATTTGATCGGAATTGTTCCTATATCGAAATCCACCCCTTATTCTTACATATAACTTACCCTTCTCCGTTCGACCAGTTATCAACGCACATCCTCTCATTTCATTGAATCTCCTCATTGGTAACTTTACTTGGAGGAAACGTAGCAGAATCGGTGGCAACTCTTTAGAAGCTCAGAAGTTACGCTATGAATACGAAATGGAAAGGGTGAAATAGTACATGCAAGGAATGTGAAAGGGATTCACGTGTGCAACATATCAAGAACGCTTTAGCGCTATAAAATAGAACATGTACTGCATTTAAGCTTCATAATATTTCAGACACGGGGAAAAGATGAACTATGTCCTAAATGTATCTACTACATTATTAATTTTTTTTAAAAATGGATGTGTTCAATAAAAGGTGTTAAATTCTCAAAGTGTTTGTATCTGGGAGAGTAAGAGAATATATGAAGAGTTCCGTGGGTTTTGCTGTAAAGTTTGGACTACCAATAGAGTTTACTTCTCTTATTAATGACGCTATTCCAAACAGACAAATGACATGCATCAGCGACTGAATTTATTTTGACCTCATAAGCGATAAATCTCAACAAGAACGCCAACGCTTATGTTACTAGATTGCACTAATTAGTCATCTTCATTCAAACCCATTGACGCATGTTGGAAATTACACTTGCCGGCGAGTCCCACACACTTAGTCCTACGATTCTTGGAAGCAAGCTGGTAGGTTTCTTTAGAAATGGTGCGCAGCTGTGCCTTTGCGATTTTCATTATTCCTCGCGGCTATCAAAATGGAATCTTTTAGCCTTTAATTTAATCCTCAGGATCAACCAGAAATCACAAGAAGGCATATAAGGAGAGCAGGAAGCCTGGCGAACTTGCGTAATGCCGTACTTGGCCAGGAAATCCTGGACCAGAACTGCTGAATGGGCTGGAGTAGTGATGGTCTGGCCATCTGGTGCGTACTCATGATGGCCTAGTAACGATAAAAGAAACCAGCTTCATCTTCACATTACTCCGAACCTGTCATGCTTTGGAAAACTTGGGTGCTTCCATTGTAATAGCCTACTTAATCTTTAGGAAGTTTTCTGCTTGGGTATCCCCTGCATTCTGACAGAACTTGATGCAGTATCGCTGCTCCAAGCGTTCAGTCATCCTAAGAAAATGAGAATGCGAAGAATACTGCGTGACCCTATGGCAACGCTAAGAATATTGCGTTGAGGAAACAAAACAAAACAAACAAAACAAAAAAAAAAAACACCCATGCGCAAGAAAGTTCCTTCTACGCACAACTGTAATTTTCACGTCTGCATCATTATCAGTTACTGCGATACATCTCGCATGTCGCGACAAAGACAGTGAACATGTATAATATGCACATAATATGTTGCAAAAATATATCACAAGAATAGTAAGAGTCTCGGACACTTCGTGTTTGTGCTAGAGTCGTTAACTCCAAATGGTGTTTTTGGATATTTAAGAGGAGTGAAAACACAATAACTTATCTTAAACAAATTGATACAGAATTATACTTTAGTACGTGGCATTAATTGTACCGAAATCGTCCATAAAACTTACGTACAGTAGTTTTTAAGAAGCTTTATATCTTCCACGAAGACCTGTATATTTACTGACAGTGCGTAACTTTGGTTAGATTGAGGTGCAGTCGCACACGTCATATCCCCATATAGCTATGGCATTGATTCATATAGATATCAACAGCTCTATGTTGAAGCCCTTGAGCGCATTTATTCCCGTTCGGAAAATAATTAGTGTCAAGCACCCATTGGGCTCTTATAATATTTTACTTACTTTTTCCACACAAAATACAAAATATTTAGATAGCTGTATATTCATTAATGGTTGAAGCGTGGGAAAATATAAGCCTTCTCTTTCTTTCTAATTGTTAAACTTAACTTTTAACAAGGTTGCTATTTTGTGATAGGGCATGCTGGGCAACCATTCGTCATCTTCTGCCCTATAGAGGAGTTCGCACCGCGACCTCTAATGAGCCTGTCTGTACATATGCTCCGGAAGGAAGGAATGAAATAGGGGATATACGGGGGCGGTCAGGAATTCGAGGTGGCGAAGCACGGGCGTAGGTGGGGTCGCTAACGTTTCCATAGATGACAAGTCCCAGACGCCGGCGGGCTCACCAGAACGATTGAGAATGTTGTAGATTAACTGCCATCTTAAGATACCATTAAAGGTCGTTAAATAATAAAATTTGCATTTAAAATTGAAGTGTGTTGTTTCAAACATTAATAAGTTCAAAGGTTCGATGCAAAATGCCACTTGTCCAAGTATTTTTTGATTGTATCCGAACATTATAACATTTGATTTGTTTTTTTAACCTTATAACCTTGTAAGGTTTTGATTTGGAATTTTTTGGTTTTTTTTTTATCCTTTTTAGTTTGGTTTCTGTGCAATTTTTCGATTCCTGAAGGGTTTATATTTATTGAAAAACTGCTTTTTGAAGGGAGGCTGCTCAAATGAAAAGAAATGGAAGTGCGTCAGTGTTATACAATGTAAATATTCATCCCAGAATTTGCCTGTGACATGGAGAAATGACGAAAAAATCCAAGGTCAGGGTGACTGGCCACAAGAGAATTGAACCCAGGACTTCCCGAATGCGAGTTTCAAGCGTTACCATCTAAGCCACCCCTCTCGATCTGTGAAGCCGTTAAGGAAGATTTGGTTTCAACTTTCCTCGGGGAGAAAATGCTGTAATAAGTATATACTAGCCATAAAAAATGAAAAAGTATCCATACATATAGAATAATACTAGTTAACACGAACAATTTGTTCAGAATAATAAATGCGAAACGCAGAAATCTAGCTTGATTGGTGCATATTGGTGTTACTGTTTTTTATTAGCAGAATCACTTTAAGCATTATTATAACAGCTCGGAGCATTTAATGCCTAACTCTTACTGAAATTGCAAAAACCATTTCAGCATCGTGCCTTTGATTTTTAACTGTGAAGAAACCTATAAAGTAAAACAGGAAGAAAAGGTTGGAAGACAGTGGGAAACATTTTATTTTCCAACGTAAAGTGAAATTTGCGATACAGTTACGCGATATTCTCTCTCTCACTTTTTAAATCTTTTAATTTGTTTCGTTATCCCTCTCTAATAAAATTGTTAGACTAAGTGAATTACATCAGAAGGGCCTTTCAAAAAATGTCTATTCTTTGTGTAAGTTTTTTAATGGTGTTTTACGCCCGTTTTTACTGCTGAAGCACCACAGGCGGTGGACACTGACATGAAATGAAGTGATAAATTGAGAAAGAAGTATTTTTTATAAAGGAACGAAGCGTTGCAAGACTAAGTGTAAGGGTATCTCCCCGGCATTTGCCACTTATGAGGATTGAGGAAAACGTGCAAAAAAACTCCAGTTAGGGAGGACGGTCCTGGTGGGAATCAAACCCCAGATCTCCTGCTCATGAGTCCGCGCCTTAACGACCTCGGCCACCCTTGGCAGTTTTGTGTAAGATTAATTTAATAATTTTCAGTAACAAGTATGACCATGATGTTATGGTGTAGAATGAAAATATGTGCCAGAAACATGCTGGTCGTATTCTAATTTTATTGTCTGGTGCAAAGCATGCCTACCGAAGCAGGGGCACCGCAAGTCATTTTAACTCAGTAGGGGTAAACATACGTATGGTACCTAATAATTTACATTTCTGAATGGCATCATTCTTCCCCCACCCTCTGTCATTTTCAGCATTTTCTTTTCGGGTGTAAAGTAATTGAGGGTGTCATTTACCATCATCACTCGAGTGTATTTTTTTTTTTTTATTTATGGACGCTCTTTAACATCTCAGGTCATCAGCGTCCCATTCAACTCAGGGCGTGAAACGGCCGACAAATTTTGCTCAGAGGCCTCTCTTTCAGGACTCGAGTGTAACACTTGCAAATGGTGCCCATACAGATATCATTACCTTAAATATCTTGAAGATTGTGGTGTGTATTTCTGTTCGAGGTGGTAATATCGGAAGAGGGATTTACAGCCGAACTGGTGCAATAATTCTGATTCGGAACCTAAAACCGATTAGCATAATTTTTTATTATTTATCTCTTTGTTAATGCCCTTCAGTCGTTAGCTTTTATATTTGTGGTTATAAAGTTTTCGTTCACCGGTATATAGCAAAATAATGAAATTTTGTGCTATCCGTGTAATGTATGAAAACGCTCCTTTAGTCCCTGAGAAAGAATTAGGGCAAAAAAGCGATCAATCTTGAGATAAAATGTCGTAAGGAGCAATGAGGTGTGGGGAAGAAGTCCTGCTATCTTCCTTTACTCATTAACAGAGGGCAAGGGACATGCTGAGCTAGGAAAGGATGAAAAGCAACTCAGGTCTGAAAAGGCTGAAAACCGGGGGAGGAATAAACTGAATTAAAATATGTATAGTTATGATATTGTATTCATTTATTCTATACACATGTTTATATTAAACTAATATTGGGATTATTACTTTTATTATCATTACTAGCAGTAGTGTTAGTATTATTTTAACTATATTAGGCAATGAAGGTATAACTTATTTAGAAATGTACGTTTTTGGTATTGCGAAGGTTTTAAATATAATATCAGGTATGTTAGTTTGAATAATTACACTCATTCGTTCGATCGCTACGGGTGGCCGAGGTCGTTAAGGCGCGAACTCGTGAGCGAGAGGCCTGGGGTTCGATTCCCACCAGGATCGTCCTCCCTGACTGAGGTTTTTTCCATGTTTTCCTCAGTCTTCATAAATGGCAAATGCAGGGGAGGTACCCTAAACTTAGGCCTCGAATGTTTCCTACCTTAAAAAATTTTTTTTCCCAGTGTATCATTTCATCTCATGCGTCAACAGTGTCCACCGCCCGTGATGCCTCAATAGAAATATCGGGCGTTAACATCATTAAAAAAATAGTTCGTTCATTCATTCATTCGTTCATTCATAATTGGTATGGACGAGCAGTTCCAACAGGTTTTTAGGTTGTGATTCTTCAGTGAAAATGCCCAGGAAAGGTTGTAAGTGGATGTTTGGCAAGTTTCAAATGAGACGTATTTGGTGAATTTTATAATTTGTTAAAAAATCCACAACATTTCCCATTAGAATTTTATAATCGATGAAAGAAAGTTTGAATTTGTTCATAAAATACGATTTTAAGCGGTTGGCACCACGTTGGCTACCAATTTGAAGTAGTTTTGGCTCCCGCTGGACTACCGTTTTGGAGCGGTATGGGTGTCATTGGCTCCATGCCGGTAGCAAATTCCATACAAGATTTTATGCTCCGCTAGTTTTTAACCGCTTCTTAAATGATCTCAGAGTAATTTCCATATTTCATGATGAGTCTAGCACAGTGATTTTGACGTGAGGTTTTTCGAATACAAAATAACATATATATTATATTGCACTACGGGGTTTGAGAATTAAGACGTAGTTTACACTCATCTTACAGATCAATATCGCCCTTGACCTACATTAGTTTATTTTTGTTTTCCTGCCGCGAACGGAAGGCAAATGATTACGCGTGAACCCGACTTTCAATCTCACACGCGATATTTATCTCTCCACTACAAATAAGTTGGCGATAATGCTAAATGAACTCATGATGTTTAGTCTTCGTAGAAGAGCGCAATTGTGCGAAACAGTGATGTGAGACTTTCCTGATACAACCCCGGTCTCGCCTTACGGGCTATTATATACATTCCCAAAAATGGTTTCTAGATGCTGTATGGGAGTTACACGCAAGGCTTTTTAAACTCCTTACAACATTCGAGATTTACAAACATACCCTCAGGACAACTGCGGCAACCTAAAATTTCGACATCTGAGGAATTGACTGGCCCTCATGTAGCTTATATACGCCATTGGGCCCGAAATATCTGCGTCCGTACTCAATCAGAGCTCGCGCCATAATTTCCTTCCATGCACAATTTGGTAACTTAACATTTTCTTCCAGCTAATATTTAAAATTGTAAGATCACATTTGAATTGTTACAAGTTGTTTTTACCCCTTGTATGGAGCTTTGAACATGCAGTTGTATACAAGAAATTCATTTAATGATAACAAAATTGGAGTTTGGTGTGCGATTAGGACATGAAAAATGGATTTCTTTTATACAATTTGGATTTTCAGCGCACCAAAAGCAAGTGTTGTGAGTGTTCACACGACCATTTTGGTGGAACCAATCCTAAAGAACTAAATTAAAAAAAATAAAAATAAAAACCACATGCTGTGGATAAATTAAGCCTTCAGTCACTGATACCACTAAAACCACTCGCAATAACGCACGTGTGCTACTGGATCACCTTATCGTACACTTGTTAGGTTTGAGTTGCTGTGTGTGCAAAAGACACTGAAAGTTCAACTTGTGCTGATTTCGGTAGTGATTTTGTTGGCGAATTGTGTTCCTTGTTTTGCACTGAACTATTAGTACCAAATTTATTTATAAGATCGTGAACTGCAGTTCTGGAAGGTGGTTATAGCCCAGAAAACTTCCGAATAAATTCCTCGCGAACGCGACAAACTGATTCGCATTAGTAATAACTTTTGCACATAAAAACGCGTTACTCTAAAGTCTTCGCGAACTAATGTAGACTGGTGTCCGCTCGGAAGTTCAAGGATAGGCAGGCAACCGTGAGTTGGAAGAGGAGTCAGCCTTGGCCGAGACACAAAACCCTGTGCGACGGTAAGAACATATCCTGGAAGCCCGGTATAATATTGCCACAACATCATCAAGCAAACAGCATAACATGATTAAATAAAATGTTTACAGCTAGGTTGATAAAATAAATATTTAGATCATATAAAATACTGTCATATACACACATATAAAAGAAAACAATTAGAACTTATTAAGAGCGAGACGGCCATCCTATACTACTTAAAAATTGACGTTGCCACCCGCAAAATTTTGGCACAATTTTTAGCACATAATTTATGTAGTAAACCTATTTTAATATTCAGAAAAACAGCAAAGAGACACATCATATCCATCGTTATACAAATATACAAAGTCTATTATAGAGATATTTATATTTAGAAAAAAATAAATATTGTTTAGATATTATTGGTACAACATTTGTGAAACCATCTGTACGAACGTTTGGTACCTTTCTCTGATGCCGCAGAGGAAGAACGTGATAATTTCTGCTGCTGTTTTTTCATAAAAAGCATGTACACCATCTACATAAGGAGTTTCGCTATTTATCTACATATAACTTGGCACCAGCCACAAATGTTCCTAAACATGAGGCCGCGGGTACTAAACAAGGTGTTCTTGGCGTGGGAACAAGGCGACTCAAATAAACAAATGAACTCCGCACCACACATTCACTGAGACACGTGTCAACATAGCAACTCACATCAGTTTCGCGTCTCTTCCTTAGCAACTGTTTGAAACGTACCATTACGTTTACCTGAAATTTTGATTTGCCAACACATGACATGGTTAAAACATATAGCGGATGCCAAGCAGTTGTAAGGTACATAGCACAAGTCTTTGTGCGAAAGCGATGCAATTACGCTATAATTGCGTTACAAACAATCACTGCTGTTAACAAAAGCGAGTCTCGAAAGTGGATCTCCTTGCGGCATAGCTGCAAACCCAGTCTAAGGGAAATGTTAGGCTTCTCCTTATGAATATAATTATATTGCATAGCTGTTTGCACTTCCTTCATCCTGCTGAAGCATGCGACTTTAGACCTACTGGTGGGTATAAGGCAAGACATTTACCACAGTCGATATTGGGAACATTTGAAATTCTTGTATTAGCATAATTTGTGTAATAGTACTTCTGTCTCGATGTGTGTCAAAACGCGACTTTAATATACAATTTCCCAAGAAACCGTTGCCAGAAGAGTACAATTCTTAGAGTTTTCACTCTTAAAAGTATTTTACGCCCAGTTTTCTAAGAGTATGAATTATCGCTAGGTTTTTCCCCTTGAAGTAATCTTTGTTACAGTGTTTTGTTACAAATTTTATTAATGCTCATTTGAAAATTTATACTTTAAACAAAATAATATGTTAAATTTACTTTTTAAGTCAATCTGAATTTTCTGATATTTTAAACAATTATGAATTGTAGAAAGTGAGAAAAATGCTTTAAAATTATTTATGACAACTGGCTAAAATTGTCAGATCATTTGAGCTGTTATATTCCCATTCTTTGCTTTTGGAATTGCTACATTTTTTTATTCGTGTTCTATTTAGAAATAAAGCAACGTGTACATTAATATAACAAATTCCATTCATACAGTCAGTGAGGTTGTCTATTTACAGACTACCTTAGTGCGGCTACTTACTAAGGAAGTGCATCCGGAAAAGGGAGATAGGATCGTTGAGAGTAGAGTTTGTGTTTCTTTTTACTATTTATATTTTACTAAAACATTAAAGGTTCCTGTATTCAAAACTGATAATAATAGCAATAAGCATTAAATTGTGATTACATTATGTTAAAACGATGCCCCTCAGTGGCAACGAATTGCCGACGTTGAACATTTCTGTATTTCATCTAACTTTTCTTCCGTAAAACATGGTGGTTCGAAACACGTTTTTTTATAATTTTTTTTATTGAGAGATCCGGTTTTTAGTAACTTTTTAACAAGTTAGTCAACAATTTCTCTACCTCGCACGCGATTGCCAGGATATTTTCTTGTGAATTGCCTTACCACATCTATGGAAAACCCCGTTTTCACATTTGTATGTACATAAAATTCGTTCGTCAAAGCTAATGTTTATGTAGTGATGTAACTAATAATGAACAACTGTCACAAATTTACACATAGTGAAAGCATCCAGTAATACACGAACGCACAACACTCGTTGACATAGCGTACATCAAAAACTAAAAAATACAATCCGCCTATGCTTTATACGGCCTTGACAACTGACTTCTTCCAGTAAGCAGCCATGCTCTGCTTACTGTAACCCAAATAACCTCACTGTATTTATCCCAACTATTATACAGAATATGTTTGTGATTATGTTACAACCTGGGGTGATGGGAAGCATCAATTTCAGTTAAGGAAACATCGCAATCTAAACTGTTGTGTTTAGGTTGCAGGAAGGATATTACTAACAGCTGTATTTGGAGGCTTGAAGACTATTTGTTTAGTTCCTCCATGCCTTTCTTTCCACTCTCATCTATGTTATTCCTTGGCAGGTACATATTTACTGAAAAAAGGCAGCTACAGCTTAAGGTAACATTGTGCGTTATTTAATACTACACGCTGTAATTACAAACTAGACCATTCTGAGTGAATTGGAATTGGAATTGAGATATGGCAAAGCGAAACCATGCAGGAAGATTTTATGGGGCAACGTACCCACATACCCTATTTCCAAATTTTTCCACGATTATCAACAATGAATGGATACCACGATTCCACTCGAGGAGAAAGGCAAACTGTACGGACTCTCAGTAGTTGGTCACATTGTCCCAGGAGCATTCGAGCAGTAGCACGAAAAGCGGGTGTCACTCATAGTACTGTTTGAGAAGTACTATGAGAACAGTAGCTGCACCCTTACCATCCATATAAATTTCAAACCTTGCATTTTGCTCGCTTTATAGCACCCGTTGTCAGTAGTTTCATATCAACTCTCAATTTCCTGAGTATGTGCTTTTCACTATTAAAGCTTTTTAGTAGAGATTGTAGCGAAAATTAAGGGACGCTGCGTAGACGTTCGTAGTCGCAGACGTTGATTTAACTAACACCACAATATATTCGACTAGTTCAGGGTTTGGTATTATAACTGAATCTTTTAGATTGATACTTCTGGGGTGAAAGGAGTGTGACTTTAAGTATTAACAAAATCATAGTGAATAGAAATCTACGCGTTTTACTACCGTATTGTTATTACCATACAACAGCATACTTTTCTGATTAAGATATACTCTGAGAATATTATTAGATGCACACTGAATACGAGACAGACGTCTTTTCCGAAAACTGTGTTTTTTGTCCTTTTTTTTTTTTTTTTTTTTTTTTTTTTTTTTTTTTTTTTTTTTTTTTGAATGCGTCCCATTCAACTCAGGGCGTGAAACGGCCGACAAATTTTGCTCAGAGGCCTCTCTTTCAGGCTTGAGGTTCTTTTTCGTGCCGTAAATGTACGACATGGGACCCACGGCTTTACTTCCCTCCCGAAGGAAGCCATACTAAGGATTTTTACGCCCCGAAAAAATCCATCGGTCCTGGCCGGGTTCGAACCCGCGATCTTGGGTTTAGGAGGCAAGTATGGTAACCACTACACCAACAGGACCGACTTTGTCCTGTTGTAAACTATTTTCCTATATGGATATTAATTCAAACTCGTAACTCCTATCATTCACTACAAATAATAATTTTGTAATTTTTTCACGAAATATTAATTGCCACTTATCTTTACGTCATGTTAAATTGCGACTTCACTTTACGGAGTACGAACCACGAACCTTGCTAATGGAATTTAAAACACAACTTCTCTATACGGAATCACCGCATAACTAACAAAATTTTGAGATATAAACCGTCACTTATTATAATAGGATTATAATAATACTATTCATTAAAATGCACTATATTTTAACATACGCATACTAAAAGAATTATTAATGTTTTTACGCTTGCCATTGGTTGATTCACTTAGTATTATACTTTTCTTATCTGTAGTTTAATCTTTTCATATTCTTGGCTATGTATTTGTTCCTTTGAAGCGTTACTTTTATATTATTAGGTATTGTCATTAAGGCCAACAAACAAACATTAAGACATGCAATGTCATAGCCCTTATCTGACACATGAAATCTATACAAATGAGCTTATTTCATTTATACGATTTAAAACGTATTACCAACGAATATATGTTATTTGAGTTGAAAAGTAAAGTCCTTACCTAACATAAAAACATGTGCAAATTGAACTTATTAAATTTATATGATTAAAAACATATTATCAATGAAAGCTTAGAGCTTTAAATAGAATATTATGACCTTTATCTTACGTAATAAAATATGAAAACGAACTTCTTAAATTAACATAGTTAGTAGCTACTACTATTAAATGTTTGTGGCTTTATATTGAGCATTATAGCCTTTATGTAATACACAAACATGTGAAAATGAGCTTATTAAAATATATAATTAAACAACTCCCTTAAATGAGTGTAGGGCCTTAAGTTTGATATTTTCCGTTTCATGATGGAATGCTAGTCAAATAAGTACCGATAAGAATCTCTTAGCTACAATTCTAAGTAGTTATCAACAAAGATTAACTGTTTATTTATTTATTTGTTTATTTATTTATTTATTTATTTACGGACGTTCTTTCAGGTCATTGGCGTTCCATTCAATTCAGAACATGAACCGGCCGATAAATTTTTTTCAGAGGTTTCCTTTTCCAAACTTGAGATTATTTTACGTGCCATAAATGAACTACACGGGATCCACAACTTTTCTTCCCTTCCTAAGAAGATTCTTAGGATTTTTACTCCTGGTCCTCCGCTATCTTGGGTCTGCGAAGCAAGTATGGTTGCCACTAGACAAGCAGGACCGATAAATTTGCATTAAATTTGAGGTGGCATAGTTAATAATTTCTTAACAGGCCCATAATATTCTTCTCCTCCCACTTCACTGGAGCAGTGTTTTTGGGGCAAAAACTATTAAAGCTATTGGAACATGTCGCATATGATGTTTGTCAACTCGTGTACTTTTATGGGGCAAATTTGCAAATTTTAATTGTATTGGACTGCTAGACAGGAGAATATTTCGATATTTAAATTTTGCTAGAGAGCTGGCCGTTTGTACCTACATCCCTCCGGAAGGAAAGTTGAGGGAGAAACTTAGCGTTTAGGATCGAGGGACTGTGAGGCACGGATATGATTTTTCAGATAGAGTACCCCGAAGCCTCAATGGAATCTCGAGCTCTTCCAAAGGGCCCTTTCCATACCAGACGCTGAGACAGCGTTTAGGATCGAGGGACTGTGAGGCACGGATATGATTTTTCAGATAGAGTACCCCGAAGCCTCAATGGAATCTCGAGCTCTTCCAAAGGGCCCTTTCCATACCAGACGCTGAGACAAAAGTCTTTCCATAAAGCAAGACTGCCACACCACGGCAGGCTACCTCGCCTAGCCCTTAAGATCCTGTAACGAAACCAACGGAATGAAATATGAAATGGGAGAGCGGAAAAACCGCAATATGCAAACTTCCTTCGGAATACACAACTGAAACAAAAATTTTAAAGTTATAAAATATTACAATAAAGTGAATGTACATATTATTAAACCAAATTTAATTACAGGAGAATTAGTGCAGATATTGTTGTTATTATTATTATTATTATTATTATTATTATTATTATTATTTTGTTGTTGTTGTTCGGAGTTCATGGTTGCAAGTACCAAGTAGTAAATTTAAATGAATATAGTAAATTTCCACATTATTAACTTCACGTGTTTCTTTCGTTCCCCCCCCCCCCAGGGTGACTTTGCGAACTTTCTACAGTGGTTGATCGTTTTTTTTTCACAGTTGCCAACACACACACACACACACACACACACACACACACACATATATATATATATATATATATATATATATATATATATATATATATACTGTTCCACTGTAGGGCTTATGTATTTCACTATGAGGATGAATCTGTGCCTGAACTTCAGGTTGTTCTCAACGTTCTGCATTTGCTTGAGCAATTTTTCAAAGTTTCCAAACCAACCGTTGTATAACTTTACGATATACCAAATCGCCACGGGTGGTCGAGGTCGTTAAGGTGCGGACTCGTGAGCAGGAGATTCCCATCAGGATCATTCTCCCTGACTGAGGTTTTTTCCACCTTTACCTCAGTGCTCATAAATGGCAAATGCCGGGAAGGTACCCTGAACTTAGGCCTGGAACGTTTCCTTCTTTTAAAATCCTTTCCCAATATATCATTTCATCTCGTGTATCATCAGTGTCCACCACTTGTGTAGCAAAAACGGGCGTTAAACACTATAAGCACCGAGTGGGGATCAAGCAGTAAAGTTTGAGATTCACATTGGAGAGGTCCAGGAATCAAATACCTTGAGATATTTCGTGGTTTCTGCTTTTCACTTAGGCAAATGTTGAAATAAATAGATAAAACTTCCAAGGAGGTACACAGAGGAAATTAAAGCGTTAATATATCTAAAATAACAGGACAGGTAGTAAAACCAAATTAGGAGATGATATGACTCGTTAAATGATAGTAAGTCACCCACTCTCTCAAAAATGTGCATGTACTTTAATAGCTGAAGAAGGACGAAATTACTGCGTAGTGTGCTTATGTTATGATTGTATCAACATTAAGAAATACACTAGTAACGGGAATGTAGAGATAACGGTGAATTAGGGAAAATGTAAAAATTTACATGAAATAAAAGATTAGGTGCAGACATTATCACAAGATAAAGTAATGCGTTCCCAAAGAAGCCAATAAAATACACTTTGAATAATGGGTAAATGTTATACAGCGAACTATTCGCTCTTAAACGTTGCGTTATTAACATACCAAAATTGCACACGAACATATTGAAATCTAGTCACATCAGAAAACAAACGGTTGATGCATCCATGCTAATAATCAGAAATTGCCATTATTAAAGTTATATATACACACTAACCTAGAGTTAGGTTAAAGCCTAAAAACCGGAGGGCCCAGGAAATATTTGTAACCTTATTTCGTAGTTCGGATTTTTAGGAATAGGTAAGAAATATTTTCGGAGTTGTTAGTAAGCATCTGAACTTGTAGATAACAGAAATGGCCCTGACCTAATCATTCTCTCAGAGGTATGATTCTATTATAATTAGGGTGATAGTATGCAGTTCAGTAACTTGCCTCGTGGTACCGTCATAGATCTGCAGCTTTGCAGCAAGTCAGTTCCGGTCAACTGTAAATAATGTTATTGCGCGGTGAAACGCCTTAGAACACGTGCTGAAGCCTGGAGACCACAGAAATGCACTGATCCGAGGTGGAGTACCGAAGCATGTGGTGCGCATTTTCTACGCTACAGAATTCTAAACGCCTTCCGGGAGCACCGTTAGCACAAGGATGGTATGTAGAAGCTGAAAGAAATAGATTCCCATGAACCAGATAGGCTTCTACTGCAGTAGTTTATAGCTGAAGCTCAGTGCAGTGGAAATGTAATTTCTGAAGAGATTAATCGTGTTCAATGCTCTGGAAGTCAGACAGCATGGCTTCGACGTATTTTCCTGAATAATATGGAACAAATGTCAAGTATACTGTAACAGGTGTATGGCAATGTATTTTGTAGATTGTGCTAGATACCCGAAGCTCAGTCTCCGCGACGTTAAAAGACCATCAAGATAAGTGTATCTTTTAAACTTTCTGAAAGTAATTTGAGAAAAGAGTCTTTTCTGTGTTGTTGAAGCTTAAGCATTTGTAAGCAAAAATGAGGTCCCAACATGAATAGCCAGCGTATAACCCGGTTCTCGATCTGCACAGAACTAATGGGATGAAATGAGACGCAGTCGAACGACAGACCAAACCATGGCCATAGCACACATCGACATTTGTGTATATACTTGGAAATGTGCAATGATGGGATCAGCTGTTATTGAATTTCTTCTAGCCTAACGCGATTCCAGGGTTGCCAACATGATTACTGTTGGCAGCTTGAGAGTTGGCTAGCGACGAATGCGGGGAGAGGAGGGTTTTATCTGCCAAATAAAATATTACGCACAGCATTTGTATCATCTATTCAAATACTTACAGCGGTCCCTTCTCATTGCATTAACGAAAGAAAAAATTTAATACTGAACAGTTGGACATTTTAAATTGCATGTTAGTGTATAATGCCGGGATATATGTGGATTGGCCAAATAATTATATATATATATATATATATATATATATACATTCAAATAATGGATGTACCACAACAAGGAAAGAAAGGAAAGAATATTAGCACAGCTGCATGTGATGAGTCGCTGAAATAAAATTTAAATTAAAACAATCAAACTTGTATATCTTAACTATCCGGTGTTCCAGTAGAACAAGTACCAGGGTAAGAAGAAAAGGGGTTGAAGCCGGTGAGTCTTTTCTGTATACTTTAGAAAATAGACCGGAGAAAATTCCAATGTTTTTGACAAGAATGAGACGAATTTTATTTAGTGAGAAAGTAAGTTTTTACATGTCCAACATTTTTATATAATATTCGAGAAAGGAAGAATTGCATTTCCTTAAGGGCTCACTCTATGAGATGAGTTTTTGAAGAAATAAGCTACAAATGGAAAAAGCGCCAAAATTAAAGGAAAATATTAATTGAAAAGCCAAACATAAACAGAATTGCGGTGTATCTGAAAACAATACGTCAAAAAATAAATAATTAAAACACTTTAACAAAAAAATATATAACACACTACTAAATATAAAGGACAAAGTAAGTAAATTAAAAAATCAATATTCATAATAAATATAAACAAAATAAAAAATAATATATTTTGAATTAAAAATCCCTTTATAGAAGAGAATTCTTCTATATATATACACACACAATAATATATAAATATATTTCTGCTTCTATAGTTCTTGTTATTTTACATTGTTCAAAGAGTTTATTTTTATTTTAATATATATTAATGAGATTTAGGTGGACAATCATTTAACAATTAGGGAATGCTGGCAAAATGAAAGTCAACCAAGCGTATTGACTAAGCCGAATTTCGGTAACCACCTCATTGTTGTCCATGCAGGATCCAAAATGGTGTTTGTGAAGAATCCATTATTAATTTTTCAAGTAGGCTAAAACTCGGGAGGTTGTCTTGGTGAAATTAATTTTAAGAAACTTTGAGCTTTGGATTACCAATCAGCTTCTTTCCAACCTCCCAGAGGAGAGTGTTATGATTATGGATAATACTCCACAACAAACCTTTTCTAAATACGCCGTAAAAGAAGAGGTGACACTATGGCTGCTAAATAGCATTCCTCGTTCGGCAAGAGACATGAGCAAATCTGAATTCTACATATTGATAGAGATGCATAAGTGGCAAGAAAAAGCATTCCGCATTGACAAAATATTTAAATTACATGGCCATTTTTTTATTACTGTTTAACGCCCGTTTTTACTGCTGAGGCACTACAGGCGGTGGACACTGATGATACATGAAATATGTATCATGAGATAGTACTATGAGACGTGTCGCATAGTACTAAAGCATGATGTTTAAAATTGAGCACAGAACAGTTTTTACATTTTAACTAAAGAGGGACTTTCGCCTAGTGATAGTAAACAATGCCTTGTTTTTCGGCAAGTTTCCTCTTTCACATTCCTTAATTTTGAAGAGTGCTCAAAATTATATCATTGGAGTGAGATAGCCTGGAAAATGACCCACGTGAGGATAGACCGGTGCATGTGTTGATACAAGAAAATAACTTCTCTATAAGTAAGCTCTGCGTGACTGACAACTGAGACAGAGGAAATAGCTGCATGCTTAGTGCTTTTTAAAATAATTGTGTTTTGCATCCTTCTTCAATATTTGCATATGCTTAAGATGGATGGCCCGAATTCAAATGTAAGTGCGCGTGGAATGTTGTCAAAAGTTTTTGAGAGAGCAGTATTGAAATCCATCGTAACTGGGGACTATATTATGGTACTCTACTATGACTGACTCTACTATGACTGTCCTTCAAAAAGAGAATAATGAAGTCGGAAGCAGGGTGAAACACCCCCTGGAAAGGTCAAGTTCACAAAATCCACGAAGAAAATCGTGGCGACAACTTTTCGGGACTGCAGAGGAATTCTGATGATAGATTTCAAAGAAAGGAACTGACTGGGAAATACAAGCTGAGCAATTGTAGGAACTGCGCAATGCTACCTAGGAAAAGAGGCGTGGAATGCAGAGTCGAGGAGTTCATCTGCTGCAAGACGACAAACCAGACCATTTGGCTGCTGTTGTCGATGCTGCGCTGAAAGTATGCGACTCCCAGGAGCTGAGTCACCCACCGTGCAGCCTATACCCTTCAGATTTCAAAACTTAAATCTGAACTTTTAGGGTAGAGATTCAAGAAAGATAATGAGTTATATTATTGAAATTGTTAAGAATGTGTGCATATTCCATTTTCTTGCTTTCAATTTATATTTCTCAGCGAGCCAATGTTTTCCGTTTAAGCTTTTCTATCGGTCACTCCCGGAAAGATACAATTGTAATTACTATTTTGAGCTATGTGTTCAGATCAACAGCCAGCTGTTGCCTCCATTGGAGGATTTCTTGCTGTAGCTTCTCTTATACACTCGTAAACACGAAGGGTTTGGGAGCTCCATCAAACACCTCACTAGTTCTTGTGCACGTGAATTGTGATCAAGAATAGTAATGCACATCTCACGTGCATGTCCTTGAAATTATACTATACTACTCACTCAGTTGGTATTTTAATCTATTTTATGGTAGCGTTCTAGGCTTCCAGTAAATTGGGATGGTACAAGTGATATTAACATTATGAATTCCAACCAAAGTATAATATTTGAAATTAGATTTAAAATGCATAATGCTACAGATACATTCTTCATTATATCCCTGTTGAACATGGCGTAAATTTTGTTCACCTTTTAAAAATTTAATTCGCCATCATTTTCATAAGTAATTGAGGATATCAAATGACAATTATAAACATATCGTAAATAAGGGTCATATATGAAATGAGTTTTTCGTTGCTTGTGCAACATTGGAAAGCTATCTTCATTTGGAAATCTATAGTAATAAATCGCCTGTATATCATGATCAGAAATATTGAAACAGGCATGAACATAATATGGCATGCATTTATGTTTGTATTTACAGGTATTTAAAAACACTGCTGCTACTGTCTCATCCAACAGTAATGAAATAAAGACTACGTGACGATACCAGCTGTTCAAGTCTGTTAGAAAAATGCAGAGGCACCACCAAATCAATGCTCTGTAGCTCAGTCACTATAATGGGCACGGATTTATGTATTCAAAATCGTTTACCTTATTAAGATAATTGAAACAAAATTATCTACCCACCGACAACGGTGTACATATTCTAGTATGTACAATACCAAAATATGTAGTTGTATCCTTCGGTCCTTTATAACAGGTTGGAAGGAAACTATCAACTATATTTCAAATATCTCTATCTGATAAAAGAGATTTATAAAGTAAGTTACATACATAAATTCGGTAATAAAAATACTTATTCAGCAGATGATAGGCCTAAGCAACAAATCCATAAAACCATAAATATAAACAGAGCCTTCGCGAGTGTGTTTGGCCGGTAGCCGGCTGCAAACGTAGTTCGTGAGTGAACCAATTCGGATGTTCACCGTAGCTGAGAAATTGGCTTACTTGTAAGTCACATTATTACAATATAAAATTATAATGAAAGTCATAATAGACCAGGTATGCGTCACACACCTATTTTCTCATCATGCAAGGCAGTTTTCGTATATAAACGCAGGTTTCTTTGTACTACAATACCTGCTGTTCTGTTACGCAACTTTTAAATGAAACGATACTTTGTCAGTAAAGAATACGAAACGTAAATAAAGGGCACTATTCTTCAAAATCCACAGAATCTAAATATAAAAGTTTATGAAACTGCAATTACTGAAGAGCTGTGACTATATACAGTTTCAATTTATTTGAGGCTTTCCAAGCTGTGATTTGCGAAACTTGAGTTTCCTGTACAAGCTGCGACAGAATGTAATATTATTTCTTATCGAAACTAGATCCCGTTTGTCTAAATCTGGTGCATGTAACCATAGCGTTTCTCTTGAGGGATATACTTTTAAACACAACAAATGCATGCCGACACGAGCTGTCACTGAATTAAAAAAGGGACAATTAGGTCAGAAGTGAGAAACCACACATGCCTTGCGCATCCATAGTACAGTGCCACTAACGGCCCAGTTTACGCCCGAAGGTTCTGTACTTTCAGACAATATACGTAAAGTGCAGTTAATACTGAGAACGATTCACAAGGTTGGGATATTAATGCACTCTATACCAACTTTCAGAAAAAGACGTAGATATTGTTGCTTCTGTTCATCATGAAATAGACCTACTTTAGCACTGGGCAATATGATTCAGCACAAACAGAGTAAAGCTATTGAATTCTGCAAGTCCTCGATGCTGGTGTTACCTGTGCTGCTTAATTCTAGCACTCATTTAGTAAGATGTTAATTCTTAACTATTGCTTTATACTAATGAACAAAACTTTCCAACAGATCTATTTTTTGTTCCATATCGATCATGTGAGGTGTGTATAGACGTGATGCACACGAATAATTATAAGCAACGCATATTATACATTTTCAGCGACTACGGTTCACTAAGATAGGAAAACGTATTAAAATTATAGATAAAAGGTTATCTTCTAACGCGCCAGTTTAATCTCGTGATAAATTGCCGTAATTAAATAAGAGTGAATTAAATTTAAAAAATAATTGATTTTAAGCCACAGCACACATAAAACGTTATATGTAGTAGCTAGGAAGTTGAGACGCCTGATTTCGTGTACTTGGAGAACCAGTGAGGTGTGTTTATACTTGCAGTCCTTTCGTTTTCCGTTTATTGATATAAGTGAGAATGTGTGTCACATATCGTGACACCGCTATGGGTGGCCGAGGTCGTTAAGGCACGGACTCGTGAACGGGAGGTCTAGGGTTAGAATGCCGCCAGGACCGTCCTCCCTAACTAAGATATTTTCCAGGTTCTCCTCAGTTCTGATAAATGGCAAATGCCGGGGAATACCTTAAACTTCGGCCTGGAACTTCCTTCCTTAAAAAAATCCTTTCCTAATATATAATTTCATCTCATGTATCATCAGTGTACACCGCCTGTGGTGCCTCAAAAGTAAAAACGGGCGTTAAACATGATTAAAAAAACATCGTAACGCATGTTTAGACTTTAACGACACTGACAGACTGACGAAACTTTCAGCTTCATTGCTTTAAAAAATGTGTTATACATTTATATTAGTTTTCAACGTGCCCTTGAATTGAACTGATAATTTCACCCCGACACAACACATGTTAAGAATAATCCTTTAGGACCGCAAGCACAGCAGGGTCACTTTAGGGGATTTTCCAATTGGAAGCCAAAGCCAGAACCCCCACCGAAATTCGCAATCGAAGGAAATAATATGTACATACGAATCATATGTGAAATTTCTTTATTGAGCGAAGTGATTTATTTGGTGCCATTTTCCTGAAGTCACCCAAGTTGGGCTGCGAGAAGGGCCCAGATTATATAGCAAGCCTGTAAAATGTGTTTGTCTTCAGTACTTTAAAATAAACGGAAGTTGATTTATATTTGAGTCTTGAGGTTTACTAAAATAAAATAATATTTTTATATCACTTTATGTTCATGACATTTTCCAAAACACTATTTTTCATTTCGTTATATCTGGATAAGTGCAAAATACCGTGGTAAAAAAGTCAACGCATTTTTGGAAAATATCAATTTTAATACAAGAACGGTGAACTTGGTCTAGTAAGTCTTCAGTTCATTCTGTTGGGCCGACGATGAGAGATGAAGAGTCCTTCTCGCCGAACCAGATCTTTCAGTTCGGAAGCGGTAAGAACTTGCAAGGGACTAAACCTGGGAAATAGGTTAGACTTTTGTCATTGCGGCTGTCGATGTGTGCAATTATGCGCCATTCTGTTGAGGAGGTACCTTTTTATTCCTCAAACTTTGCTATTTTCCTTCATTTCATCTTACAAAAGGTCCTACGGTATCCCTTAATACACCCCTTTTTGTTTTATCTTTTTCCAAGTAGTCTACCAAGACTATTCTTTGGGAATCTTAATAAAAACCTTCCTAACGATTTTGACTCTTGTCACTACTTTCATTACTGCTACAACTCAGGTGTGCGCACTTTGCCAACGATCGTGCACACAGTTTTCCCATAGGCAATTTTAGCCGAAAAATATTGCGCATTCGTTCACTTGAGATGCCTACAGTCTCACCTATCTCGCGCTGTCTTCCACTAAAATAAAAGGGAGTTTTCCAATCATGTCCATCGTGGCTACCTCAATAGGGCTCCCGTTGCGCGTTTCAAATTCTCTACAGGTACGAACAAGTTTAAACTTGTTTATTTAGAAATAAACGTTGGTCCAGAGTTGCCATGACTTGATATATCCTGCAAAGGATCAAAGGATAACTCTTTTTAATCACTGTACACAATTCGATCTCTTCCCCTCATTTTTTGGGTAGAACGTCACCTGTTTAAAAGTATGTAGTAGATTGTTTCATGAAATTTTGTTTCCACATTAATGCCCTACACTCGCTTTTGCATGTTTTTTGGAAATTTACCGGATTTTTCAAACGGCTCTCACCTTGTTTTACTCATCAGCTGAGACTGTTACCGCTAGTGTACTTGTTTACAAGAAAACTTAAGAAGCGAGACGAGCAGCATAGTGGATAGCATGCTATATTCGCGTCACAATGTTATGAACAGTGCGCACCCGAAGAGAATTACAGAGATAAGATGCCAGTCATTAGCATAAAACATTGAACTACATATCAATATTATAATGCGTACGAGGGACCCACAAAAATAATATTTAAATACACCTCCCTAGAATACGATGACACCCACCTGCGAAAAGGTGAATTCTTTGTCTAACAGTGCCGCGAGTGCTATTCATGGCAAGTTAGCAGCCAATACGTGAGGACGTGTTTACTATATGTATATGTGTGTGTGTATGTGAGTATTGGCCTTTTGATTGCTTTAAGGACGATATTAGCATTTACGGCCGTAAAGCCCATGCGACAGTTGTATGTATTTTGAGTGTATCCTATAATCGTACTATAAATGTCCATTACTACTATTACTCAGCATGGAACTGAAGCTGCAGCAATGCAATGAAGTCTTATGTTGTTCTAGACAAAAATCCTACGTTGATGTTGGAAATGGGAGAGGAAGCATATAAGGAGCATACATTGGATTGGATTGTAAGGGGTGGAGAAGGATGTTTCGGAACCCCAGTCTTGCTTAAGGGCTGGTCGTTTGCTCCTTGATTCTAGTGCGGTTACCTCCGGAAGAAAGGGATGAAATGCGGGGGACACCGGGCGACCAGGATCTACAGGCGATGAGGTGCAGATGTTGATAGAATCTGTCCATCCAGTGTCGCGACCACCTCATCCCTTCCTTCGGGAGGTTCCCCATTGAGGAATTAGGCACAAACGGCCAGGTGTAAGCAAGGCTGAAGTACCGAAGTATCCTCCACCGCTCCAAACAATCCAATTCAAGCATATGCAGTTAATTAATGAGTTCTTAAGCCGTAAAGTAAGGTGAAACGTGTTATACCCTTTCTGATCTACTCCTTCGTTTACTGACACAAAGCTGGAAGAAAATCTACTTTGGAAGTTACTATGCACTATCCTAGAATAAAATCTAGAAGCTGTGAACTGATACAAGAACTATGAAATTGATGTGATCTAAAGGACTGTGTATTGTTCAACAGTGTTCTAGATTTTCTCTCATGGGTTTGTTTACCCACAATTTGATATGAGTTTATGTACATTTCTAGCCGTAACACGGAAAACTTTGCAGGGAGCTATGTAGATGTATAAATAAAGAAAGCGTTGTAACATAACTCTGCACGAGGAAACTACATTTTTATTTAATTAAAGCAATTTTTTGCACGATATAAATTATTGTTCTGAATCCAAAGAAAATTGCACACTCATACGATGAGACTGTATCCTTTTCCGAAATTCAATAACAGCACAAGAAGACTTTTGGCATAGCACATCCCTACCCATTTCATCTGTTTCCCCAACTATATGAAAAGTTTAGCGATTGTTAGGTTGCTAAGCTTTCCATTAATTGATTTTCATTATCCACAAATTACAGAGTTATTAAGCATCTTAGTTCAGATTGAAACACTGAAATAATTTGCATGTAATTAACTGCAATCTTTGCCTGTCAGTACGTAAAAATAAATATTAATCGTTGCTGCTTTCCTTCATTTTCTTTCTTTTTTTAGACTAGGGTTATTTTTGCTTGTTAATGTTATTAATAATGACGGTTCCCACAATATGAAAAATTTGCATAACATAAAACGTTCGTCATAATCTCTAGCAAGCGCTTCAATGCCATTCATTATAATCTCATGACATTTTAACGACTTTTATGAAAACATGCTGTGTATTTTTCACACTTTTTATCTTCTTCCTACATTCCTGTTCATTCCATCTTGATCTCCCCCCCCCCCCAAGATACAAATATTTGTATTGAAATTTTTACACAGTTCATACTAGAGTTTCATTTTTTTAGACAAGGCACTCATAGCTTACCTCTTTCTCATGATAAATGTTTCATGCAGGCGTGTGATTGGCACACCGCACCCCGATTGCTATATCGCGACTTTAGATCGAAGATCACCACCTCTCCATCAGGCAGATTGCTAATTGTGCTCACAAGACTGTGTGGACTCCGTTCCAGATCTACCTAACTCCGAAAAATTATTAAGTAGGTGCCGGGAATCGAACCCGGACTTCTCACCCAGCAGTTAGCAACGCTAACCACTAAACCAAGGTAGTGGTGTTAATAATGTATTATATGTATTTTATTTTTACATTCCTCGCGGCAATATCTAAATCAGGTCATGGTGCAATTAGTGATATTACCTAATAGCTATTAAACTGATTTTTAAGAATTATTTGCATAAGTAGTCATGTTGTTAATTGCGAAACGATGTAAGGCTAGAAGAAAACCAATAACAGCTGATCCCGTGATTGCGCATGCCCAAGTACGTTCTATAGATTCTTTAAGAATGAAAAAGTTAGAGTCTTAGAAAGCAATTTATTATAAAAAATAAAGAAAATGTAATAATAATTATAATAATAATAATAATATATTAATTTGTGATTTCACCCCGCCGAATATGTTTGAAAACTACACTATTTGCCATAGCTGCGATATTAGTAGCATTGTCAGAGATTTACAAAGTATCTTTTATGCTCTCCGGAACTATTTCTTTAAGCAAGGAACAATTGGGAATGATTTGAATAAATTTTATTTATAATTACTAATTTATTTACAAAGTCTGCCTTAATGATCACGGAGTAGCTGCTCGATTCGAGATTCTAGGTACGCATGTTCGAACCTAGATGAAGTTAATAGACTTTTTCAGAACTTAAAAATCTTCGGAAGGGACTTTAAGCCGTGGGCTCCGTGTCGTAGATTCGCGGCAATACCAACGAGCCAATATCTGGAATATATATTATGGCTGTATTACATCCAAGTTATACCTTAGTTCTTTGACTAGATGGCGATGGATGGTGTACCTGCCTGAAAATAAGAGGCCTCTGAGCAAAAGTTGTCGCCCGTTTCATGCCCTGAATTGAATGGAACGCTGATGACCTGAGATGTTAAAGAGCGCCCATAAATAAACTAAAACCAAATCCACTCTGCAAAATGCTTTACTTGAGTCGTCTCTACTGCAATTTGACATTTTATAACTAAAAAAGTAAAACAATACAGAATTCAGTCCCAGGAATCTTTACCATGTGAAACTATTGCTATACTTGCCTCGTAAACCCAAAATCGCGGGTTCAACCCCTGCCAGGATCAATGAATTTTTTCGGGCGTAAAATCCTAAGTATGCCTTTCTTCGGAAGGAAGTAAAGCCATGGATCCCATATCGCAGATTTACGGCATGTAAAAAGAACCTCAAGCCTGAAAGAAGAGGCCAATGAGAAAAATTTATCGACTGTTTCACGCCCTGAATGGAATGGGACGTTGATAACCTGAGATATTAAAGAGCGACCGTAAATAAACCAAATCAAGAACAACACTATTGCTATAAATAGGAATTAATTATATAACTATGTAAGACGAACAAATCTTTATTTTATACATTCCCTGCTTGCTTCTGAACTCATTTAAATTATTTGCGCAGCGTCCTTTGTTACAGCGAGAATATTATACATTTAAAGTGTATTTAAAAATTAATGTTATTGCTTGATTTAAATATGTTGCCATGTACACCAATTTCTACAAGTATACTTTTATTTGCATAGTTATATCCTTCATTCAACATTTCTGTTGAATGCTAGCCGCTAAAGAGATTAAAAGACAAAACCAGTTTCCATGATTAAAAATATTAAAGGGAATTGAAGCCGTAAGTTTCATAAGAGCACAAGTCCACTTTTTGGCACTATATGAATTAAATATATTGTTAGGGTCTTAGGAAGATACATATCTCAATATTTCAGCCTTGCTCAAGATATTGCTTGTACCTACACCCTCAGTGTGTAGTAGTAGTATTCGTAGTAGTATTAGTAGTAGCAGTAGTAGTAGTAATACTAGTAATAGTGGTAGCAGTAGTAATGTATAGTTATCGCTCCTTATTTATAATCATAATTTGTTCAACGTCGCTCGCATGTACCTTTCGACCTACTGCTATTCCGCTATTCATTGCATAGACACCTAAAAATAATAATAATAATAATAATAATAATAATAATAATAATAATAATATGCTCTTCAAATCAAGTATATATTCACTCGCTTACTCCAAAGAACCCGTCTGCTCAAAAGAGCGCTTTCAATTCCACGCACTTTGCATTGAAAAGAACCAAGTTTCAGCAAGTTGTATTCCATTGCAAATATATCCCAACATGTAAACCTATCCCTATTCGAGTTAGCAAACTTAGCTCCTAGCGCGGTCAACCTCCACTGTTTGGTACCTGGGAAGTGCATTAAAATGTGCTGCCAGTTTTCTGTATCACATTGTCTTCCATGCCCCCAATCCACGCTAGACTCCATCACTTATATATATATATATATATATATATATATATAAAATATAAATGAAAAATAAAAATAAAGTAAAACTATTAACAATGTAACTAATTAACAGTAATAATATAAGTAGATAACGATAAAGCACTTAGACAAAGTCACACTTTAAATTGCTATATTTCGAACTACTGGAGTTCTTCTATGGCAAGAAGTTAGTCATTATATATATATATATATATATATATATATATATATATATATATATATATATAATCTGATTTTGAGTTCGTTGCCTAAACTATGTGATATTTTCTCTCTGCATCCTGTTGGTTAATTTCCCTAAGCCTTTTTTATACCTTCCTCCAAACATAATTACCATTCCCTTGCTCCCTTCTCCCACACCCATCCCGTCCCAATGTTCTGTAGACTTCTTTTAATTTTCGTTGCTCAGTATCTTTGATCCTAATTACTAATCTGATATTGACAGCATAAAGTCTTCAAAGTTGTGCGATTCCCTTTTATTTAGAGCTAAGTAAACGTAAACAGGACGTCGTAAACATAAGTGATGCTTAGATTGGCTAACGATTCAGCTAAAGTAAAATAAAGTAGGGTTAAATTTTCAGTCAGCATCTTTCTAAAGTTAAGGAACTCCTTCCTGATGCTAAATAGCAAGAAAATGGAAGAGACGTCTTACATATAAATATAATACTAAACAAATACCATAACAGCGAGTAAGATATCAAAGTGGCTTAGTTACGGATATTCAAAGTCAAAGGAAAATTAAGTTTTGTTATACTAATTTGGAGAGAGCTTACACTATTAAAATTACGGAATGTTTCCTCAATTTCCTCAGGCATTTTTTCTGAAAAAGTCTAATTTTCGAAGACTTCTGGACCAATATGTTAAGAGACGTGCAAGTTAATTTTGTTGTTTCTTGTATGAAATTATTGAGAAATGAATTTTTGCAAGTTTAGTATATTTTTATTCTAAAACAAATTGTTAATATATGAAACTAAGGTTGCAGACTAATGAGTTTCATAACGATACAAGTCCAACATTTTCATGAATTTATTACAAGCAGAACACTAATGCTGTTTTTCCAATATTTGGCTACATTTATAACAAAGTACAAAGTTTTATTAGAAAAAAATTTGGTTTCCAAATTGTCATTTTAAAAAGATAAGCAGACTTTATAATTTTTTTCAAAATCAACCCAATTGAATTTGTGTGGTTTTGGAAGTCACGGCTTCAATTGCTTTTATAATTATTGTCTTTCACTATTTACAGAGCTTTACTATTAATGATTTACATATGGCATTAATGTATTCTGCTTTCCTTAACCGAACCGTTTTTCAGTTGTTTGAAATTCGTTAAGTTTCCCATATTGTTTTTAAAGCTATTTCAGTTCAGTCCTACAATGAAAAACTAAGAAAGTATGGACTGAATTACTATTACAGAATATGACAGGTACGGAGCAAACGAAATATTTTATTTCTTATTATTCTCTGCTAATGGCGCACGAGATAATACATTTTTAATCAACTTCGACGTATCGTCAAGCTCATTTGATTGTCTTTTGTATTTGTAAGAACAAGCAAAGAAAAATGAGATCATAAATAAAATTAGCACATTCATATATACACAAAATAGTTATAATACATTAGATGTGTTTCAAAATTAATAGTATTGTATTTTATTTTTCTCCCAGGAGTACATGTTAAACCATGATAACTCCAGATAAGTGTTCGCAAATGTAAATGGAACGAGATGAATTTTGTGCACTAATTGGGAGCAGCAAAAATTAGAAGAGAATATAAACTGCAATGGTTATTGGTTATACAATACTTCCCATTCGGCGACCAGCATTAGTATAATATTATAATATTTTATCGTTGTATATAATGAATATGTATGCTCGGAAATATCCTAAATAGTTTATGGAACTTGTCTTTGCGTTTTTCTGGTGTGCAAACATTAAACAGGTGAAAAACATTTGGTGTCAAGCAAAAAATATATTTGTCATCCACTCCAGTTTTACATTAAGTGGAAATATTTTATTATTCATTTAGAATTTTCCACTGTTCGTGAACATGTATGAAAGAAAACTCACAATTTTGCTGTTTCCCTTCTTCACTGAATTAGTATGAATATTTTATTGCTGTACATGAATGGGCGGTCAAGAAGCGGAATTCTTTGGTACGGTGACGCTAAAAGTGGCTGTATTAAAACAGACAAGAAGTAATTGCTGTAAAATACTACAAGGAATTGCCAAACTTTTAAATGCAATGGGTGAATGAACCCATAACTTTGGATTGATGTTAAAGTAACTAAGTTAGACGCTAATAATCGGGTTGCGATGCTATGTAAATGTACTGCATAAATTTGAATATTTGATGAAGACATGTCTTCAAAAAGGACGGTCTAAAATGCCGTCCAAATCCCTGCTGATAAATTTGATTTAGTTCAACATTTGCAATGAAAAAACTTACATACTTCTTCCTCCGGAATTTACGTTATAATATTCCATTTCTTCTCAAGAGATTTTATGCTCATTGTCGCATGTTTCTCATGACTTCCAAAATGAAGAAGTCATCAAAATTCTCAAATACACTCTTTCAGTGATGTGTGACTTAAACTGAGATATGTTTCCTATAGACTTTCATGTACTATTGAATTTGCAAAATAATGCTTATAATGTGGAATAAAAACAAATGAAAACAGAGAATTCCCCAAAATACTGTACATTTTTGAAGTTTCAATCTATTTCAAGTTTCCAGAATGAGATAGATGGAAAAGCTGAGAAATGACCTTATCTTGAAATCTTGTTTGGTTTTCATTACTAGCTCAACAATAGACATATGAATTTCATAAATTTACATAATGTTGTGTGCATTTCTTAAGAAGGTCATAAAAATTTTTTTAATGGTGTTTAACGCTCGTTTATACTGCTGAGGCACTACAGGCGATGGACACTGATGATACATGAGGTGAAATGATAAATTGGGAAAGGATATATTTAAGGGAGGAAACGTACCAGGCATAAGTTTAAGGTACCTCCCCGGCATTTGCCATTTATGAGGACTGAGAAAACCTGAAAAAAACAGTCGGTTCTGGTGGGAATCGAACCCCAAACCTCACGAGTCCGCTCCTTAACGACCTCGGCCACCCGTGGCGGTAAAACGGGTATGTGAATTCCTATAAGGTAAAGTTATGCTCTAGTTAAAGTTTCCACTTTCCCACTAGAGATTGAACTAAAGGGCAACATAATACCTAATGGTACCTCTTTCGAAACAGAATACTTAATAACAATTTTTCCGTAGTTCAGAAGTCTTAGAGCATTTATAATTATCACAAGAGCGTAAGAACACTGAGTAAAATTTTTGGTTATAGATTTATTAGCTATTTCTTTCTTTGAAAATATATCGGAAGGGTAAATTTCTCAGAAACATTTTCAGAGAGAGAAAAGAAGTGTTCGTTTCAAAAAGGTAAGATGGGCATCTTATTGAATTCCGTTTATGTTCTAACTGAAGTTTATTAACATTATTCTAGTTTCTCAATTTTCTCCACTGCATATTGATTTATTTAATTTGTTTTAATAGATGAATCCACGTAAATCTGAGCAGGCAAGCAATACTAAATAATTGGAAGGGCTATAATATAACATCGAAAGGGATTTTATTTCTTGGGAAATGAATGTTTGTAATTCTATTCCCGTTCCCTCCGCTGCTGTAGTAGTAGGAAATATTTTGTTATTGTGCTTCAGAAACTCTGTTATTTTGTTATAGCGCCAATTGTACATAATTTGTACTGGTATATAAGCATCTCGCTACCTGTATTGTTATTTTAAAGTAAAAATTGTAGATATGTACCGATACTCTCGATACCTCGATATTTTTATACTCAAGATTTATCGAAATCTAACTATTCCCCTATACCTAATCTCGATAAGTTTCGAAATTTTGTCCATATAACAATTTTTAATTAAAATTGACTCACGCAAAATTTTAAAGTGTCCGAGAATACTTGTCTCATTCATAAACTTTTAGTTAGCAGATAGCAGACACCAAGAAATTGGCTGCAATTCTAAGCCCCAACGCCTATTACATAATAAAATTTCGCGATTGTCTTTTATCTGAGATACAAATATATTTAAAAAGCATATACCAAGGCAATAAAACGTGCTTAATTGCAGCTTGAAATATTTTTGATCGTAATATTGTATTAATTTCTACCATATATAGCGCATGTGAGAAAATCACGCCCCGCGTACATAATAACCCCAGTTCTGAATCTGAGCATTAATAAAAATGTTTTTGTTAAATATGTCATATGGTCTTTTAAACTCTGTAATCACATGACCTTGTAACAATATGAAATTGATTGCTATTCAAGTTCAAGTCAGTTTAATTGTAGAAGTGGCAGAAGACGGTGCGTTTCATGGTATGCATTTTTCGGATAATATGAGTGAGGTGTCGAACTATTTTCCATTGATTCTGTAGGTGATAATCGAGCCATTTGCCAATATTTGTAAAACGAGTTGGAAAATCTCACAACATTAGCAATATAAAGAAACATGTTACCCTAGATCATAAAACTGTTTCAATTAGACGTAAAAAATCACAACAGTGAACGTGTAACAATAGAAGAAGTGAGTCCGAGTCCGTTCTTTTGAAGTCAACGTCCTAGCAAAGTTTTCAAACATGTCATAAGCTAAAATACATTCTGCGAGTAAGAAAATTCATACCTATTTGTTTGAAATATTAGTACTCTCAAAATAATAACATGAGACGTTTGCATCTTATTTGATAAAATATGAAATTATCACTTATTGAAACCAGAACTTATATAGGTATCGATCATCCAGTATCCATAAAATTTTATATTGACACATATCTAGTAAAAGCAAAACAGATTTCAGATTATCCATATAGAAACATGGTATTCTCTCTCTCTCTCTCGTAATATTTTTTCCTGACATATGCTGCAATGTAGATAAAAAAATTATGCGTCGAAAGTATCATACGGATATGCAAACAAAGTAAACACGTCATAATTATGCTTTTCAAACTTATATTCATGTTCTATACACTTTATAACATAATATCTGTATACCGTAGAACGTCAATTATCGAAAATGTAAAATATTCGAACATCATAAAATTCATTATTTTTTTAATATTGATTGATATATGTATTATTTTTCTCCCATGGTAACATTACCTTACAAAACCTTTAAATGTAATGTACTCTGTTATTCCTAGTTTTAATTATACGAACAGTACAAAGTGCAAATTATAAGCTGTCCCCATTATTTCGGATAATGTATAATAAAACGATCACGAAAGGAAAAAAAATGATGATGCATATGGGCAAATAAACAACACAATAATATCGTGTAATTATTAAAGCTAGTTTATCTGTTATGAAAAATATTTTTCTTACAACAGTAAACGGATGTTTCTACTGCAGGCTTAGCTGCCAATGCTTTCCGTGCCACAAGTAGGTATAAGGTTGCGCAATTGATGTGCTGTTTTAAGCAATCACATAGCAAGTGGTTCCAAATTCAAGTTCCATTGTAGAAATTATTGCGAGTCAGACCTCCAGGTCATCTAAGATTTTAGATTTTAGGGGCCATCAACGTCAGGACAGTAGAAATTACTCAATGACCACCCGACTCCAAAATACAACTCTCTCTAAGGTCTAGAAATATTTGTCACCAAGAAATGTTATAACGAAACTTTCCCTTCTTCTAACTCTTTGCTAGGGGCAGGAAACATGGATGAACAACAGATTCCATTTAAAAGTTTGATTTATGGTGTAAAGAAAAAAGAAACCAGGAAAAACTCAAGGAACCACCTCCTTAGTCTAATGGTTGGCGATGCAGAGTGCTGACCAGGAAGTTCCGGGTTCGAACGGGTCCACCTGACCTTATTTATTTATTTTTTTTTATTGATTTATTTATGATCGCTCTTTAACATCTCAGGTCATCAGCGTCCCATTCAACTCAGGGCTTGAAACGGCCGGCAAATTTTGCTTAGAGGCCTCTCTTTAAGGCTTGAGGTTCTTTTTCGTGCCGTAAATGTACGACACTGGACCCACGGCTTTACTTCCCTTCCGAAGGAAGCCATACTTAGGATTTTTACGCCCGAAAAAATCCATCAGTCCTGGCCGGGTTCGAACCCGCGTTCTTGGGTGTAGGAGGCAAGTATGGTAACCACTACGCCACCAGGACACCTGACCTTATGAGAACAATTGGGGAGCAGCCTGATAGAGAGATGGCGTCCTTTGATTAAAAAAAAACCGGCGTAATAGCGACTGGCTAGGTGTCGGTGTGCTGATCACATGCCCTCTTGCAATACTGCCCTTTACCAGTGATGTCGCAAAACAGGCAGAGAACGCAGGCTAAAACCCGTGTCGGGTAACAAGCATAAATAAAGGAAAGAAAAACACAAAGCTCAGGAATAACCACAAAAACACTAAATCATTGTTAATAATGATTGCAAGTGTTATGAAATTTATTTAAAATTACCATTGTGAAAATGGATAAGGTGTGAAAAATGTTATGAATGACTATAAATATATTGTGGATTGTTTGGAGTCATGTATTTATTGTGTGAATCAAAAATACATTTTAAAATGTTTAAATTTTCTAATTATTGTTTAGTTTAACAGTTAAAATTCCAAATATTCTTTCAGAATATAGTGGTGATACGAGGGTCATCCAGAAAGTAAGTCCCAATCACGCCTAGAGATGGCACCGCTAGTCGAATAGGAATGCGCATGCGCAGGAATAGAGAGGAAGTATGTGGTAATAATGCAGTAAAATTTCGGCCTTGTGACGGCCGTGGTTACCGCGCTGTGCTAGGAGAAAATGGATGCTCTGATATTGTCTCCCGCCAACTGCGAGGTTCGTGTAGTCATCCGAGGTTTGCTCGCTCAAAAATAAAGTCCAGCAGAGATCCATTGCCAATTGTGTCAAGCCTTCGGGAGACAATTTCGTGCACAAGGGAGCGAGACATCTGGGGAATTGACAAGAGAATTCTGAAATTGTGAAGCGCCGGTTCTGCTCAATTGCTTGCCGCACACTTTCCAACACTTCTGCCGTCACCAGGGACGGTCGGCCACTACGGTCGTCGTCGTGAATATTGTGAACTGCCTGCATCACCGTCTTACCTTAATGTCGTGTCCATACACTTGACACAATTGGCGATGGATCTCTGCAGTCATCCGAGCAAACCTCGGATGACTGCACGAACCTCGCAGTTGGCGGGAGACAATATCAGAGCAGCCATTTTGTCCTAACACAGCGCGGTAACCACGGCCGTCACAAGGCTGAAACTTTACTGCATTATTCCCACATACTTCCTCTCTACTCCTGCGCATGCGCATTCCTGTCCGACAAGTGGTTCCATCTCCAGGCGCGATTGGGACTTACTTTCTGGATGGCCATATTTATTATATTTGCTTGTACACGATTTCCAGAATTGCGCTACTAATATGCTATACATAAAGACTTAGCAATATATATCGTTATTTGGCATGAATTAATTTCAAAACAACACTTTTCTTCTCATAATTACGATTCTTATTGCCCATCGACTATACCCACGCAACTGTGACTTCAGTTTGTTTTGTTTCGTCATGCAGTAGGTTTTTCAGTGTTTTTTCAATATGCAGAACGTGAAAGGTGTTATTTAAATTTCCACTCATAAAAATGTTACGAAGTAGATCCATTATGACTGGCAGTACCATGGCCGAGTGGTTAAACTGCACTCCTCTTACCCAGAGCGACCGGGTCCAATCCCAGCAGTCGCAAGTGCGATCTGATGCAGACGACGCGGCACCTGGGCAGATTTTCTCCGGGTGCTCCGGTTTCCCTTTCTTTATTTCGTCGTTGCTCCATCATCATCTCCACCGCCACGGGTGATCGAAGTCGTTAAGGCGCGAACTCGTAAGCAGGAGGTCCCACCAGGACCGTCCTCCCTGACTGAGAGTTTTCTTCAGTCTTCATAAATGCCAAATGCCGGGAAAGTACCCTAAACTAATGCCTGGAACGCGTTCTTTCTTTAAATATTACAAAAAATCACCATCTCCCCCGGTACGCGCACGTTATGGACTACACTAATACTCTCCATCTCCCATATACGGAACTCAATACGCGGATGAGACAAGCGAGTTGGATTAGAACAGGAACAATGACCATCTTCGCTTGGTTGTAGTGGCTCCGACTACAAATATGGGGGTTATGGATTCTATCCCCTGTATGTTTTTTCGGAGTTTTCCTTACCCTGAGAAGGTCAATGCTAAATAGTATTAAGGCTCCGAGGTAATTTGTGTGATTGTTAATTAATTTCACTCATTCCTACAGACTACTCACTACATAGACTTAAGGACTCCTCTGGTGCACCATAACAATATCACCTTTAATACCATCCTCACTGGGACATCGTGACGGCAACCGCCTGTGGTGCTTCAGTAGTAAAAACGGGCGTTAAACACTATTAAAAAAATCCTAGAGGCGCTCTGTGGGTCTCCCGGCCTCAGAAACCCGATACAATACTGCCATGCTAAAGGGTAATTTTTGCAAGTTCATAATGGAAATGGCATTGGGCAATAAAACATGCTTTATAACCAATTCCATTTTGTGTTTCTGGCCATGAAGAAACATTGCAGTTTATAAAGAAACGCATTTAATAACTAAATTAATACAATGTGATAATAGTATAGTTTGTTTATTTTTCAAGTTAAGAATACTAAAATGCTGTACGTTCTTCGTCAATATAAATATACCACATGAGAAGAAAATTTAATGTGTAATTTTTGCTTGGCGTGTTTTCACCATATCCTTTATTTCGGGCCGATTAGTTGATAAACGGATGCTCCCGTTCCTAGTTAATTTCGCTATCACGCGCCACTTCCTTTTCCACCATCTTCATGCTATTCCCACTATTATCTCATTCAAATTTTTCATGCGGCTGACAGGGCCGTCCTACATTTCTTCAACTGATCTTCAAGCAGTGGCAATAACTTGCCTCAATCCAAAGCATCGGGTACAGTAAAAGCAGCGTATTGCCTTGGTTTTACTTCATAGCAAAGCTTGCGTAGTTTGAGAATGTCCTGTCATGGTGATTTGACTCTTTAGTTTCATTTATCTTAGTTAATTTCTCACTGAGTTTGGTAGAACACATTCAGGGAGTTGCCTAGGCTACAGAGCAGGGATGTGATTTAAAATTATGATTTTTGATTGTATATTCATTAGTTAAAATGCAACATTTTGCCTTAACCTAATTTAAGTAGTTAAAATCTAAATGAGGTAAATTTATTAATGATACCTTTTATTAATTAAAATTTATCAATATAAAGAATGGAGGTGAAATAACTATGAAATATCAACGAAGAAAATGGTTAGAGTACACGGAAACTAATAAAAAGCTTATAACGCAATTTGCGTTTAAGCTTGCGGTTATTTAAAAAATATTGTTTAAATTTTCATAAAATTGACAACGTAGCCAAATGCTAACCAGCATTGCACACTCACAATGAATATCAGCAAACGGGAAAGAATAAGACCGCAAGGACTTGCACAACTCATTGCCTTTCCACGTAATACTAATAATGAGTGAATATTTCCTTTCGGCGACCGCTTCACGCATAACGACCTGTCGATCTATTCAAGCTGGTACCGCGATGAAAGGGAATGAAAAAAACGGATCGATTTTGGTGATTTTGAGTGTTTCAAATGAAAACTTCCATTATATCTGCAGGTTGTAAATAACAAATGTTAAATGGTTTCCGCATTGTTACGTTTCGTAAAGGTGTGTAGTTTCCACCTAGCCTAACCAACAGATCAGATGCAAACGAAATATCAACTTGCACACTTCGTAAAGAAATAAAATAAGGAATATTATTCAAATAATAATAATAATAATAATAATAATAATAATAATAATATGATGATGATGATGATGATGAACTGAAAGTGTCAACAATTAACTAGAGCCACGTGTACATTACACATTAAAGTAACAGCATATTGTAAAGTGAAAATTTAGTGCAAGAAATACTACCTGTAAAAATTATGATAATTTTTATTGAACAGCCCTCACACTTGGAACGGCCAAGGCTACTTAAATATTGCTCATTTTTCCCCTCCTTCCGTACACCACTTATTCGCTACATGATTGATTGTTTTCAGTTCGCATTTTACTAGTTAATATGACGGGTCATCAGTAAGGTCTCTCTTTGCCTCAAAGCACGTTTTAGTTCGCATTTTACATACAACCCCACGGGTGGTGCGTCACATGTACTTAGGCGGACCCACTAACATTGTTTCCAAATAGAAGACCCCGACACGACAGAGGCCTCCCTCTCAGGAGTTCGAGTCCCTAAGAAGAACCTCTTCCACACCAAACTACAGGATGTGAAGCAGTATTAGCGGCTCAAACTTTATTATTATTATTATTATTATTATTATTATTATTATTATTATTATTATTATTATTTTCATTTATGATGCTTGCATTTCTTTGTACGAAATGTAGCAATCATGATTGGTATATTAATTTGTATTCTTGTAACTTAAGAAGTGCCTGACGCTGTTTGCCCACATTAAACCCTTTAAAAATTAGCACGCGGGAGAAAGCAGGGTGTCCTTTGTAGAAGCGAGTTCGCCGTGCTTATGTTTGACCTTTTTAAAGAGACTTGTTGTTAAGCTAGAAACTACAGTTTTATGAATGTTGTGTATGTATGGGAGTTAAAAACCACTCTTGGGGTGAATCATCCAATCTGCCAATACCTTTAAAATCTTCGTATGAGAGAAGACGTTTTTTAAGAATAAATAAAGAGCGAATCAGACCAGCTATGTCAATTTTAAGAGTAGCTAGCCAGAGAGCTGCATTCAAACATAAAAATTCAGAAGCGACGTTTTGTAAAGTTCTGCCGGACTTGCACGCCCTAACTGTACGGATTCAAACTCTTTATAAATGGGCAATCTTGAGTCCCAAGCTTCATTCTAGTCCCGATTTCGAAGCCGGCAGGCTGTGTTATCCTAGCTCTGATTCTGTAGCCGACAGGCAGTGCATATTCAAGTTGAAGTTACGAAGTCGGCATGGAGTGTTCATTCGTTCGGAAGTCAATGCGCTGCAACACTCAGCTTATTTACTTTTCTCAGTGCAGTTAATTCTTGTAAATCTTGCTCTAGAATATTCTAGATGAATTCGACAAACGACCCGGCACTTAGTAATTTTGCAGTGATTTATTCAATAATTAGTAAACTCGATGTACTTCTCGACATCTATATCGACAACACCTCTTCCTCTCCCATTGACTCGGTGTCAATAAAACAGGCAAATTTTCCTGAGATATCTATTGTTCCTAATTGGGCCGGGAGTAGTAGATGAACTACAGCAGCCGAGGCATCACACCATGACAAGAAACTACGGAGCAGGAGACCACTTACTGCTGGACCAACCGACGTCGGCCCCGCATCTGAATCCTCACCTGCATGATGCAATCAATCACCGACCTCACATCAGTCACATATCTGATCCACTAACTGGAGTCATTAATCAAACAACGTCTCACACCCAATATTATGCCATATTTGGCTCATCAACAACGTGTGGCTATAATAACATCCACCACCGCCGCTAAGACGGTCCCAGGTGAAAATATATTATAAGCGCAAATCACCGTCATACCGTACCAGTTCACCTCGCCATTGCTATTTCGAACTTGTAGTAGTACCAAAGGAAAAGGAAGTGGTATGAAAATGGGAGATCGGAGAATTCGTGAATAGTAAATATCTATTCCAGCATTCGCCAAAGAGATAAGGGTAAGCTATGAAAAAACAAGGCCAGGTTGGCCGGCTCCATGGGTTTGAATCCGGTTCCTCCCGAATGCGAATCTCAGGTGTTAGTAATGTGTTGCTCCATTTATACACATGCAGCATATAATTTATTATAGACGTCAATAACACTAATTGTCACAAGAGCAAGTTTCTAAATTGGATACGTAAAAAGTGTTACTTCAAGCAATAACTGATATCAGCACAGTTGGATGGCCACTGTCAAATGCGGGGTGAATAGTACGAGCAAGTACTACTCCCTTTCATTGTTAAAAGAGCTCTGGACAAAAGACAGACGTTCCGCTATCATTACGTAAAAGTTCTAGATTTGTTTCGCTTTCAAACATAAGTAGAATATTTAGATAGTCCTTTTTAGCACCAAATAGTTAAGTTTTGCTGGTCTTGAGCTTACGAAGCACAGTACATGATGAACTTCAGAACTGATGTATGCAAATTACTCAGGCTCTTCTTCGATAAACTGATTCAGTGCGAGCTTTGTATCAAGGGAGTTTAATGTTCCTCAGAAAGTTTCATTTTTTAATAATATTCAAGCTAAATCTTTTGATGATTTTCAGAAGCTTCGTTAGAATTTACACGTAAAGCATACTTTTCATCGTCCATGCTAACGTTAATCTTCAACACATAACCATACAGCATACACCGTCATTACTTTATAAAGTTGTTAACATTAATTTACAGTATGGATTTAGTATTACGGAC